>VXAU01001354.1:1023425-1085785 GCA_013399695.1 Formicarius rufipectus | reverse complement strand
AGGCTATGAAAATGCCTCATAAAAACAGAACAAGAAAGACCAGAAAGGAAATGAATGAGGCTTTTAGTAATGTTGGAAGTGGTATTAGAAGAGAACTTGGGTTTCAAGAAGCAGCTCCTGCAATAAACAGATTGTCTCATTTAAAGAACAGCAGATGTTTCATAGAGAACTTCTCAAACTGTTATGATTTTGCCCATTTCTTGCTATTATTTTTGTTGTCTTTCCTTGTCTTATTGCCACACATATTTGTATAAGAGCAAAGCATATTGTTTAGGTTTCAGTTACGTTTATGTTTCCCCTGAGTAACAGTATTACTTTGAGTAACAGTAATTGTTCCCGGTAGTGGAGCTTTAGGCCACCTGATAGCAGCAAGGGTGATAAGAAAAATACTGTGACTCAGGTGATAAGCAACCTGTGATGACTTACTGCTAGTTTTGTAACCTAAGTATCTCACTCTTGGTTAAGTCTTGCTGGCAGCAGTGGTCAGTCAAGCTGCCAATAAAAAAATCCCGCTATCTTCTTCTGTTAAATGCGGTGAGATTAAGGTGAAAATCAATTTCTGCTGTTTGAATTAGATCCTCTATATGTGTGCATATCACAGACTGCCAGGTTGAAATGCCACATGCTTTTTGGAAGAGAGAAAAGATTGGGCTTTGTGGCATAAATCAAGAAATAAATTTTCATAAGTAAAACTATAATTTTCTTCATCTCTGCAGGTGCCTGGATTTTATTCAGACATCCAGAGGAAGAAATGAAGAACAGAAAGGGGAGAGAGTGGTTTAAACTACCTCCAGGTTATGGAGATGGGAGGGGTGTGTTGGTGTGGTGCTTGAAAGGAGCTGCTGCAGGTGGATGTGACCTCTGGGCACTGCCGGGCACAGGTGTGCAGGATGGTGCAGCTGCAGGGTATAGCCCTTCTGATGCCTGGGATTAGGGGTGCCCTGAGGCTCCCTGACTGCCCTGCCCTTGGCTGGGACAGTGAAGAAAGGGCCTGACTCTAGCACTGTGGCCTTAGGGAACCAGCAGGCTCCATGATGGCATGGCAGCTCTTCAGAGTGAGAAGAGCCGGTCTCAGTGGTGCTTGGAGACTTGTGGTTGGTAGGTAGAACTGGCTACTGTTATCCTTCTTCACCAATTTGATGAACAAATATAACTAGTAAATAATTTACTATTTCCTCTCCTTGATTTGTGCTTCCTTTTTGATGTCCAGGAACTTCCAGATTTATGCTTTTTTTCTTTTTTTGAGAGGTTTCTTTTTTGTTATCTCTTTGTTGCCTAGTATTAAAGTATTTATTCCTGTTCCTAGTTTCTCTAAGTTATTTCTTCCTCCCCTAAGAAAGTACTAGAGCTCCCCTTTTGGTCCTTTCCTCTTCCTCTCTGGTTTTAAAACTTCTTATTTTGAGAAGTTTGCTTGCGTGGGATGTTTTCTTCAAAACACAAACCTTGCTGCTTGAGGAATCCATCTGTCTCCTTTGCTGTGCCTGCTTCTCAGGAGTTCAGTGGTCCGGAGAACTAAGTCATTTTTGATGTCTGCTCATTGTCAGTTCTTATTTGGTGCACAGTTTATTCACAGGAATTTAGATGGGAAAAGCCAGTGAATAAACAGATCACAACTGTGTTTGAAGGAAAAGTTGGATTAATATAAAAGGGAGTGTTTGCCAGAAGTTGCCCTTGAGGTGACAGTGGGTTTATCATTGTGTGTACTGTGATTTTGCTGTGCTGACTGTGTTCATGATAGCATGCAGACAGCTGGGGAGGAAGACGTCTCACCCTGAATTGAGCAGCTGTGAAGGTGATGAATGGTGGTTTATACTGTCTGCTGGTGTATGGCCTTGACTAGGAGGCTGAAAGGTGTTCTCATGATGCTGGCCATAGGCAAACCCATTGTTGGGGTTCTGTTTATACATGTCTGTTACACGAGCCAGTATTTATAAAAAATAAAGTGTTTATGGTATTTCACTCCTTTAATATCCTGTAGTTGCTGCTGTCCTAGGGCACAGGTTTATTCATATGCACCAGTGCAGCTGGAAGCAATTTCAATACCTTCATACTCACTCTGGAGTGAACATGGCTATTTGGAGATGTTGCTGGTGATGTAGGGAGATCATTCCACCATTCATCTGTGATACTTTGCAACTGAAAGTTGTTCTTTTTCAAGGAAGTAATGCAACATTGTGTAAGGATTATTTTGAAAAGTGGATTATCTGCACTGCCTGTTAGTACCTGTAAAATTTTCTTTTCTAAAAAGATATCCGTGACGGAGACTTTACCTTCTTGGTGAGGGACAAAGATGATAGACTGCTGATAAAACTTTGTTTTGTAAATGGCACCTCAAAGACTAGCACTTTGCTTCCAGAACTGAGTGTTTATCTTCTTACTAAAGGCAATAATTTTAGATTAATCATTTTTGTTTTCCACACTTTCTTTTGCTCAATATATGAGAAATCACTCCCATGCACAGCTGTAGTCCTCAGAAAAGTAGATGTTTTGGATAAAGCTCCAGAAATCTTTCAGAGTTTAACTCTTTCCATCTTGAGGGTGGCAGGACCTGGCTAAGGATGGGATATGTGTTTGCCCAATTCCTTTTAAAGTGGTCTTGTCTTGATTGTTGTCCTTTATTTCTGGATTTAGTTCAGTCTGGGAGTAAAGAGCTCTTGGGAAGCAGAATTTTCTGTCTGCCTGACCTCCAGTCTATAAAGCTTTCTTACCAGTTTTTATTAAGTATCAAGCCTTTTATAATTTAAGTATTTCTCAAAATTATTTCATCATAAATGCATTCTGTAATACAAAGTTGTTCTAAATACCATGCTGACAGTTGTGGATTTCTGCTCTCCTCACTTTCACAAGCTCTTACAACATGCTAGAATGCACTTCCAAATGTGGCAGAGACAAAAGACCCTGTGAATGAAAGTAGGTTATGTGGACTTAAACCTTAATATAACATTAGGAGGACTTCGGACAACAGATAAAATGATCTAGGGTATGCAAAAGTCATAGAGTCAGAGAATGGCTTATGCTGGAAGGGATTTTAAAGGCCAACCTGGCCTTGAACATTTCTGGGGATGAGACATGCACAGTCCTAATAATTTCAGAAGAAAAGTATACAATGTGAAAAACTGCATACTTTTTCTACTGCCACCAAGTATTGCATAACTGCCCATGCCCTCAAAATAAATGGATTTCCATATTCACATATTTTCTCTAAAAATAGAGCTACTTTGGGTTTTTTATTTTCTTTTTAGAAAGGTCTATGTGCATAGTTCCAAGAGCTTTTCACTTTCATTAGTGTTATGTGTTTTACCTCTACTTTGATATATTTTAACTCTTTCTTACTTTCCTATGAAATGGATGTTTATATGAAAATGTTTCACCCATTTTCAGATTTTGATGATAACAAGATAGCAAGCTGTGATATGTGTGTTCTTCTAGAGGCACAAAGAGCTTATAATGAGTCATTATTATAATTTGTGTGTGTCTTTGATGCTATTGTAGCTTTCCAGGCAGATATCCCACCCGCTGTGCGTTCCTAGTTTCAGTCTGATGAACTGCTAAAGCTACTGGACACTCAACAGTAGCTCTGGTATCCCACACTGCATTAGTAATAAGTTTTCTTTGAGATGAAGAGGCTTTAACTGCAGCACGAAGTCAGTAGCCCACAGTGGAAGAAACAAATCAGAAAACCACTGTTCCATACGCACAGAATTGAAAGAAATGCATAAGTGAAATTATAGACTATCCATTCCAGTTTGGAAAGCATGAATGGGGTTTTTGATGAAGTTTCATTTCCTTCGAGCTCTTCAGCCATGGCTCAACCATTTAAAATAAAAAGAGATTTGTTAGGGAGCAGTGTGCTCATCACTGTTTATTATTTTGTAAAAGCATGGGTCTTCCTTATCTCTTTGTTAATGACAAATGAGTTGAATTCTGTGTTCAATTTCAGCAGTAGAGAAGTAGGCTAATTCCCCTGGCTGCTATGACTTCACATTTATGACAGAAAATGGAAGGAAACGTCCGGACCAGTGACTTTTAATGGTTTGCAAATAACAGAGCATGTATTCTCTGTCACATCACTGAGCTGTAGATTTTTAAATTGCTTCGGGTAACTTAAATAAATCTCCAGTAGATAAAATGCTAATTGAACAAATTATTTTACTGACCAATGTCACACATTGCTGTTATTGTCAAATGAGCCTCCCAGGCATCTTATACTCTTTGTACTGACTGCAATCTGTTTCACCTTTTAATAGAATGCATTCTTGAATGATTGCATGCATTCCAACTAAATCCGCTGAATCTTAGAGAACTTGCCCATTTCAGGAGATTTAAAAACAACCAAAAAAACACCACTGCTTTGGAAGAAAACTTTGTCTGAGGATACTCACATGCCAGTGAGCTGAATTGGCTGGGGAAGTTGTTGGCCAAAGGCAATGCTTTAACACTGGATATTGTCTGCCGTAAGTCTTGGTGGGGCACTATCTTGCTGTAGAAATAGTCACTCTCACTTCAGTGAGCCTCCTTAGGGACTGCTGCCCCAGTCAGCTCCATTGACATTGCAAGAATCTCACTTCTTATTATGTCAAGCTTCTTGGGGAACAGGCAAATCTGTGCTGGATGTACTGAAGAGCTGGAGCAGAAGATGGGTATGAACAGGAAAAAGACAGTCTTCCTTCTTCCTCCTGATTTTTTGTTTTCTTATGCAAGTATTCTTTGCAGCAATGGAAAGAAAGGATGAAATCCGAAGTCAACATATTTTGAAAAAATATTAATGAACAAGAAGAGGTCATCTGTCTATTATAGCACACCTGTGACCTGTGTGTTTTTTTTGTTTTGTTTTTTTTTTTTTTTTTTTTTTTTGCTTTGTTTTGCTTTGCTGTGGTTTTGAGATGTAAGATCATAGGTAGCTGGAAGAGGTGTTTTTGAACACTGACTCTCTAGAGAGTTGATCAAGTGGCCAGGCTGTTACTGAATGTTTTTGGAAACTGCTTTGTCTTTACAGTGGTACTTGGGGAATTACAATATATCATTTGATAACCACTGTTGGTTTGTAGGTTTTCTTTGTTTTCTGTTATGGAAGTATCTGTATGAGAGAGCATATTTATGTTACCCTAGTGTGGCCAGCCAAAGCCAAGGAAGAACTTATGATGAGCATGAAAATATTTTGCAGACAAGTAGCTTTATGGTCTCCTGTAGCCCAAATACAGGTGAAATGAAAAATATGTTAAAGGAGCTGAGGAAGACAAACAGTGGAAAAAAAATATTATCTGTCTCAGACTGCTGATTTACTTGGGACAATGATTTTACCAGCCCTAGCTTAGTTGTCAGTCACAGGAACAAACACTTAATTTGTAAGCAGAATTCTGTTTTATAGGAAAACACAGAATTTTTTGAAAGCTTGGAGATGTATTTGTTTTTCATACCAGTGTACCAGATGAAAGGTAAGTGACACTGGTTAATGCTGAAAGCAAACAAAAATGCCAACAAAATAAACATTTGCAAAACTCACAGCATGAATACACATCATTGAGCTACAGGGAGTGGAATAGGTAACAGTTGTTTGTACTGATGTGTTTTGGGCCCAATTTTTGATCCTGATTAGTTGTCCCTAGAGTATGAGGCTGTGGTCTGAACTGGTGATTCCTGTTGTCGCTGGAAAGAATTCCAGGAAAGAACCAGTAGGTTTTAGATCAGCCTTCTTTACAGGCAGTTTTTTTTTTTTCAGTGGCACCACTTAGCAGAACAAGCTCTCAATTCATGTCTGCAAGTACACAAGACTAAAGCTGTCTGTTCTCTTCACTTGCTTCAGCAGATACAAAGAGTGAATGGGACTTCCCACCAAGTTATACAGTGAAGCATCAGACATTTTAATGCTCCTTTTTCAAGTAAGTAATTCCTTTTGATCCTGAGGTCAGCTGTAAAGTTGCTCAAAATGCAGTCAGTACTTTCAGAGCATTATGAATGATGGAGACACTAAAGAGATTTCTATGGATCATAGGTTAGGGGGTTTGGTGTATCTGTCTTTATGGTTAGTCTGCCCACAGTCCCAAGGCTTTCACCATAGATATAACTTCTGTGCAATGTCCTAAATGAAATTGTCTAGGATGGGAAAATAGCCAGCTTTATTTGAAGCGAATTTTTACCACTTAGGTGCTGACAGTACTAAAGTGAAGTTACAGCATCACTAACTAGCCATGATTGAATAGTATAAATCACATTCACATGGTAATATCTTTTGTCCTCCTTTTCTCAGTGAAGCTTGACACTTCCTGTGAACTAATATAATATTTTCATTCTATCTTTAGTATCTAATAGTATAAGTCAGAAATGAAGTTTATGGACTGTCTACTATCTCTCCCAAGTTTGTATTGGAGGCTTTAAATTTTTACTTTAAGACAGAAGAGTTTATATGCTCTCAGAGTGACCATAGCAAATACAGATGAAGAGCATTATTGCACACATTTGCCTTGTCCTCCTTCTGGGACAAGTGAAATACAAAAGTTCGGCTGGTTTTATAAACAGAAAGGCCTCAGGATGAATAACCAGACCTCAGGAGCTTATACTTTCTTCTCTTGCCTATGTCAACCTAACAGTGTCATATTTTTGCTTTTGCATTGAAAGGAGAATTTTTATTAAGGAGGAGCAATGTATTTAGTAAATTTGCAAGATACCTTGTGACTGGCTTCTGCCTTTTTTTTTTTTTTTNTTTTTTTTTTTTTTTCCTTATTGTAGGTGGTTTTTGTTTTGTTTTCCAGGGGCTGTCAAAGGAGTGTGAAAACACGGCTTTGTTTCTAAACAAAAAGAATTGTTTAGAAACAATTCTCTAAATTGCTTTTAGAGATACAAAATCCCTAAATACTACTTCTCTATTAGAATCAGGCCTACCTCGTGTATGGTAAATTTTAGACTAGTTTTTGTGTAAAATGTCAACAGCAGATATGATCCTATATTGATATCTATAGTGTGCCTCACTGTGATATTATTCGATAGGAATCAGAAACTGGAGGAGTTTTGTAAATATTTGGAAATTACACACAAAAAAACGCTTAAAAGAATAGGTCTTTGAGCTTATTAACTCACAACTAGCTTACGTACTTGCAAATGCTTTTTGTGAAACAAGACTCTTCAATTTCTTAGCTTTGTCTTTTCCACAGAGATCACAGATCAAGTCCTAATTCTTCTGTTCCTCAGGGGCTAGGCATGACTTGTTTATTGTGCTTGTAGTGTTACCTAGGACATTTAAGTAAATGCAAAATAGTGCTTGTGTCTGCGGTGTGGATGTGCTCTTTGAGGTGTCTGTCTTCCGGGTCCAGGATACTGAGGTCCTCTCTCAGCAAGCAGAACACTTTGCCAGTGCTACAATCATGATGGTTGACTATAAGGAACAGATCTTTTTGTTTTTATGCTTCAAATTTACTTGCTCTGGGTTTAGAGAACAGAAAATAGTAATGATTGTATAAACTATTTAAAATACAAAGGATGCAGGCAAGAGTGGAGATAAAACCTTTCTAAACAAAGAATAAATATTGATTGTTTTTATATATATTGCAGAAAGGATAGGTCTGGAGCTTATAAATGAAAAAGGTTGCCAAAAAAACCAACCAAACAAAAAAGCCCAACAACAACAAAAAACCCAACAACAAACCAAACAACCACTAACAAAAACAACAAAGCAAAAAAAAAAAAAAGACAAAACCCAAAAACCCAAAACAGCCCCCCCCAAAAAAACACCAAACAAACACAAAATAGAAACACCCAACAAGTAAAACCTCATCAGATATCAGTAAAAGTCATTTTTCTGAGATAGAAATGGTTTTTAGCTTTTCTAAAAATTCTGCATGCATAAAAGCATGTAAGTTTTATAAAAGTTCACTATCCTTTCAATTCTACTTTGGATCAAAATAAACTCTGAACAGAATACTCTCTGTGAATTGCTGTATAGGCTTTGATCAGCAGCATTATATTCATTTTCTCATGTCTCTTGCTGTGTTTTACAGTAAAATATGCTAGGGGTTGGATGTATAAAGGCTGGTAGGTTTTGATTTTCTAACAGAGATGAAGCTGATAGTACTTATTCTAGCCTCTCCCTTCTCATCACCTCAGAGGTAAAGAGTAAAGACTCCAAGATGTCTAAAAGGCATCAGTGACCTGCTAGAGCACTTTGTTTTGACAAGTAATTGCAGTATTTTTTCCACTTCAATTAGATTAACAGCAGAACTTGGAAATCGTGTCTCCGGAGGGTGTTTTTTGATAACTAACTAATTTGCAGTTGTCTGAAGTATGATATTGGTCAATGGTAAATTGTGATCATGTTAATTTAATTGCAGTTCTACTGATGGTATAATTAATGTTCCTATCAAAGCAGTCAATCAGTTCATTGGAAAAAAACCAAACAAACAAAAAGCAACACTACAATATTAAATTCCCAGTTGCCATGACACAGAATGTGATTCTAATATTATAATAATTCTAGTATTATAGTAATACTAATAATACTAATATTAATAATGTTGGCTCTGCTTCCTGTGAGCAAGATTCATGGGTTTCAATGAAAATGGGTAACTGGATGCAATGGTGTTCTTCATTATAGCAGATAATGGAAGCAAATTGCCCCAGAATGACTTCTGTCACTCTAAGAAAGTACGTTATCTTCCTAGCTGTCTGGGGAAAGATGTGACCAAGAGCTGTTTTATGATCCATTATGACCAATGGAAGTACTGCTGTGACATTACCTAGAAATGACAGGCTTTTGCTGCATGTTATGCACACAAGCAGATCCCAGAACAGCTAAGGTTGGAAGTGACCTCTGTGAGACACCTAGTCCAGCCTCGCTGCTTAAGGTGGATCCCCCAAAGCACATTACTCAGGGTTACTGGGACAGGACTTGGAAAATCCCCCTTATTAACCCTTTTTCATATTTATATTTTCTGTTCTCACTTTTGGGAGTCGTTTACAGGGGCTGATGACAGGGACTCTGTTCCACATGCACCTTCTCTTCTTCAGATGTCTTCCTCAGGCATGAAGTGGCCCTCCTCTCTCATTTTACCCTCAACACATGGTAATGCCTGCCTCCATTTATCAAAAGTATGTCTTGCTATCATTGGAAATCACTGTTTTGGTTTTGTTCTGATTGAGTGGGGATAGGACTGTGCTTTTGTATCTCCAGCTGTTTGGTTGAGCAGTTGTCAAGCAGTGTTACGAAGAAACTACTTGGAGTGCCTGGCACTTGCTGGGTTCCTTGTATGTTTTACAACAGCAAAAAGTTGCCATAAAGGTTGACTAAGCAGATAATTTTTTTTTTTTCTGTTTTTGGAGTATACTCCAGTGAGTTGTATTTGCCAAGAAGAGTTGGAAAGCAAAAGGTACCACTGGTGCATTCTGGCAATCTCCACTTGCCAAATTGTTGTGCTGGACCTTATTGTGGCTGGCACAATTTAGAACAGCCCAAAAAATATGTAGTCAGTTCCTTAAAACTTGTTGAGTACCTAAGTCATCTGCTGATGTTGTGTTGCTTGCCTTTTTTCCCCCTCTTCTCCCTTGTTATCTGTGCTATGGTGCATGTCCAAAGATGGAAATTCTGAGAGGAAGGCCACACTGTGGTAAGGAAGACTCTAGAATCAAGCTATGCTGTTGAATGATTACAACTGTTTGCTATAGTGGACTCCCCTGTTCATTGTGTCCCTCCTCTCTCCCCAGTTGCTTTGTACTGTTTCTATTAATAAGTGCTTAAAAGTGAACTAGAGTGTTGCAGGAGGCAGGACCAGTTAGCCACTTTTTCTTAGACATAATATTCTGTCTGTCTTTTCCACATACAGAGAGTACCCACAGGCACAGACATATGTAAGTGCTTATGGATAATGAAAACTTTCTAAATTTGGCTATTTAAAAAAAAAAAATCTTTTTTTTTTCTTTCCAATTCTGTTTGTTATATGATGAAATAAGAGATCTATCTAAAAATAATTTCCCTTCTCCAACATCTGGCATGCTGCAATCAACAGGTTGGTATTGTGAGAACTGTGTAAAAATTTTTGTTAGGTACTTTTTAACATCCAGTTTCAGAACTGTCTTCTCTGAGGCTCTGCAAACCTGCTTGAAACAGGATTCTAATACTTTTGGAAAACACTAATAGATATTCCAGATTTTCTTCTAATTACTAAATACAATCAAAGTATGTAAACTGTAATTTGGAATTTGTAAGCTATAATTTGCATTTCAGCTTTATTTCATAAGAAAATTTTGTAAAGAAAATAGGGAGGCTTTTCTTCTTTATCAAGTTTTTTCTGTTTTTCTTTTGGTTTTTATTTTGTTGTTTCTTTTTGACTCATTAAAACAACCTGATTTAGTATGGCAAGAAATGAAAAATGTTCATGCAAAAATCTCATATCTGAAAATTAAATATATAAGAATAAGAAATATGATATTTTCTGTCGTCCCATGCCATTAATTCTTTTCCAGAAGTGGTGATTGAAGATCTGTACCCTTATAAACTAAAAGGGCAGTAATTGAAATACTAAGTGAAAGCCTGAGCAACTGCTGATGATTTGAAAGGAAACTGACTTTTGGAGATACTGTTATCACCTAGCTAAAGCAATAACACATAGAAAACTGGATTTTCATTGTTAAGAATGCTGATACTTGAAAAATAAGGTCATGCAAATGTGAGGAGAAGCAGAGTACATTTGTACTGGTATGTGTTCTTATCAAGTCCTTTTATCCCAATATAAAGCTCAGAAGAATATGAACATTTGTTTGCTTTAAGAGATAATTAGAGCAACTGCATTTCTTAATGAGAAGCATTCATATTCTTCTCTTTCCTAAATAAATTCTCAATTTGTACAAAAGATTTTTGCTTAGCTCTTGCACTAAGAAAAAGATTTGATCTGTTCATTACGTTCCAGGCCCTCTTCTTTTACTATGTGTTCTAGTCTTTTCAGCATTATTTTGCAAATAAATTATTTCTTCATAATTCTGAAAATCAGACAATCCCCTTCTTTCATGAGTTTTTGCTTTTGCTATGTACTTTTGAAGTAGGATGTTTAGAGAGAAATATCAGATCCAGAGTAGGATGCCCAGATAATAGAATTTATTAGATCTGAAGAAAATGTTAGAGGGAGTCAGGCTGCATGTGCATACAGCACAGATGATATGGATACAGAAGGAATAAAATTGAAATTAAGATTTCAATTCATAACCTCTATTTCCCCAATTACACCTGTGCTTCATAAGTCCTATCATTACAGCTACTGCAGCCTAGAAATCACGTGTTGCACTTTGGATGACTATGAGTTTCACACTGTGGGAAAAGAAGCTTGAAATATTCAGAGACAGCTAAAATATTTCCTGCGGTTGAGAAAACGTTTGTAAGGACTGTAAACACATAAAACATATTCTGATATGTCATAGGAAGTGGTTGGAAATCTTTTTGAGCTGATCTTAAGTTTTCACAACTCATAAATATTACTGACTTCTACAATGCAGACTGCATCAAAGAGTTGAGCACTTCAAGTGATAAGGTAGTAACACTCCTTTCAGAAGGAAACAAGTAGGTTTTGGAGTTTGTACTGCTGTCAATGGAAGAGACAAGAACTTGTTCAGTCTTTGGTCTAACATCTCTATGAACAGTTATTTCTGCAGTGAACTTCCTGATCTGTCTATTCTATATGAGAGATGTGAATTTGCTGCTCATGATATTGTAAATTACAAATCTCAGTTTTTAATTTGTAAACTCTTCTGACACTGAAGAGCAAAAGGGGCAGTGACTTAAAAGCTTTTTTGCATTAGCTTACTATTTCATGACAACCATCTCTTTAAAAAAAAAAGTGTAAATCTCCACTAGTGCATATAGCTTAGAGTAGTGTCAGAGTGCCACAACACTTTTTCTTTTTTTTTTCCATTGAAGCTTGATTCTTGATTAATGTTATATTTGAGTGAAAAATAACAGCATTGTACTTTGATGGGTCTCTGATGTAACATAAATATCTGATCTAGCTCTAGGCCAGGAGAGGTTGAAGCCAATATTCTACTATAAGCTACAAATTCAAAGCATACCTACCTTAGTTTAAACAATTCTACTATTTTTTTAAATCAATAAGCATTGCTTATTTTTAGACAGAATGCTGGATGTTTATATAGCTTCTTTCTGTGCATTTAGTTATCAAACATAGTATTTGCATTGAGCTTTTTGTTGAAGTAAACTTGCATACAACAGGAAAAGACAGAGTTAGGTGTTATACAACAGTGTTAAAACATTTTTCCAGAAAGATGATTTGTGTTCTGGGCAGTGCATCAGGTTTCCTTCTGGTCTTTTTAGTTAAGGTCAGAGTTTCATTCAAAGCAACCAAAATACATAAAAAAAAAATACATAAAAGCATGTTGGGAGATAGGTCTAAAATAAAATCCATACTGTTGTCATGACAACTGAAATGTTAAAAAGGATGCAGAGAATGATTATTAAATAAGGTATTGCATCAAGTTGTTATGGCAACTATGTAGTAATAGGAAAAGGATGGTGTTTCAGTATAATGTTGTGTAAAAAGTTTCTCCTTTATGAAGACATGACATAGTAAAAATATCATAATGAGGAAAAAAGAACTTGGTGCTAAAGGAGGTCAGGATTCAACTATCTGCCTCGGTGTATTTACCTTAAGTTCTATAATGTTCCATGGAGAGTATTTCTGCTTGGTTTCCAGTCCTGTCATATGTGGGAATGGATTAAGAATATAACTGATAATACCTTGAAATGGATCAGAACACAGAAGACACTAGAACATATCCCCGTGCTCTTTCCCAAAATTATAGCAATTTAATTCAATGCCTCGTTTCACAAATAAACCTTCATTACTCTCATTTAGCCCCAGTGGAGTACATGAAGCCTCAGCAGCACACAAGAATGCACTGTGAAACACTATTTCAAAAATGGGATGGGGAAAGGTTGATGGTGAAGAGTAGTATTAAGAGGCTTCAGTTCTGTGATGGAGCTTATTTTTCAGCACACTGGATGAATTCCTTGTTTGTTTTGCTTAGGACTGCCCAATAAATGAGTATTTGCTAATAGAATTCATTAAAAGAATAGTTTAAACTATTTGAAGCCAGGATTCCTCTTAAGCAGCGACAGCAGTCAAAATGAGTATCTGGGCTCTGTGCTGCAACTTGCGGTATAAGCAGCACTAAAGGCTACTTTAGTAGCCTTTTGCCTGCTGCAAAAGAAATGAGGCATCATGTTCAGGGAAGTCAAAATATCCCCTGTGCTGTCTTCCCTTGTGTGTGGTGCCCAACGGGCTCCATTCTACGAGTTGCTGTTGTTTGTTCTTCCCAGCTATAAGCCCTCTTCTGGAGGAACTCCTGCAGAGTCAGAGGCTTCTTCCAGCAGGGCCCTCTACTTTGAGGCAGGAGTGAGTGCAGGAAAGAGGAATGACCAGGGAGCATACAGAAAGCCACAGTCAGAGATTCATAAGAGAACAAATGGGATTTTGGTGTAAAAGCTGGACACTTTCTTGGCCTCTGGGATTCTCCTACAGCAGGAGAGGAGGCAAGTCGATTGGTCACTTTTTTATATGTTTTCTCTCCATGAATAACTTTTTCCAATTAAATAATATTTTTAGTAATTTTGCATGAAAAATAATTGCTGTGTGCGGAGATACTTTTTTTGTTTGTTTTTAATAAATTTATTTTCAAAGTAACAGAAAGCTAAACTATTGCAGCACCTTAGAATACTGGCATGGATGATCTGTTGCATGTGTGTTCTTCTGGCACCTAAAGTTTACTTGTTCAGTGTCTGGCTTCATCTTTAAGGGCTGAGTTTCCCAGCTGGACTTAGTTTTGTAAATAGTTTCAACTACAGTTCTCTCCTATAACATTAATCTTGCTATCAGTTGAAATGATGTAATCCATCCAGAGGTAAAGGAGAACTGGGACTTGAGGGGCTACAAAAACTCTGAGTAGTGAAAGATACTAGATCTTGAATCAGAGTAATTTTTCAGAGTTATTACTAAAAGTATGACTTGAGGGAGATGACAAACATGTTTGGAAGCCTGAACGTAGGCCTAAACAAAACTGGGGTACGTTGTGATTTTGCAGACTCGAAAGTAGTTGTATATTTGCATTGAAAACAGATGTGAACCATGGCCTGAGGTCTTATTTTATCTACTACTTGAGACTGTGATGGCAGACAGGATAGCTGTGATGATTTCTGCCTTGGAAACTTTTCGATATTTTATTCTATTTTGAAATTCAGAGTGCAGTGAGTTTTTAGTAAAAACTATAACTGCAGGTATACCTTTTCTAATCTTCATGGTATCTTCTACTGTGTTTGTAGCAGAGGTAGGGACTGAGGTGACTACTGATATGGTTGGAAAAAGAGTTCTGGAAAAAGTTGTTTTCCAATCCAGGGGTTGGAAGTGGGATGGCGGCGGTAAAGTAGGACAGAAGAAAGGATCTAAAATAAACTGCAGAGTGGTGGTTTTCTTTTTCCCCTTATCACATTGGGACAGTAAAATCCAAGCCAGCACAACTCTTCCAAGCAGAATCTTGTTAAAGAGCCCTGAATATCTTTGCCTGGCTTCTGCAACCTCAGATATTTTTGTCACAAGTTCTTGTTTTATCTCACAAGACTAAATTAAATGGCTTTGCTAGCCCAGGGAAAATTAATTTGACTCACTTCCCTGCCTCTAATAGTTTATGCCACTGTCTCACTAGCATAGAAAGAGGTGCTGAAAGCATGCAGAGATGTCCAAGCCACCTGTGCACAGCAGGCCCTTTTCCCACATGGCTAGTAATAGCTAATGAAAATAGTGTGGGTTGAATGCTAATCAAATTAAGGTATTTTCCTGAAGGCAGCACCAATTACATACTTCTGTGTAGTATCTATAGCTTGGCTAATTCTCAAGGTTCAGCTTGATGACACCAACAAAATTTGCCAGTTACTGCTATTCTTCATGGATCAAACTAGTTGATAAGGGTTATGAGAAGCACTGCTTGCTCTGAATGTGTCTCACATCAGCTAGTGGTGTTATTTCCACATGCTGTCTGCATTCAGGGGGATGTTGAGACTACTGGCATCCTCCAAATTTCCAGGGCAGTTTTGAAATACAAATATGTGTGTGGAGTGCCTTGAGTTAGCAAAGATAAAATCTGTTTAAATAATAGTGGAAAAGGAAGGTGTGTACTAGGAAAAAAATTATGAGAAAAAGAAAGAATAATACACTTTAGTAGAGACGAGACCAGAGGTTGGTGTCAAATTACTAGACTCTCTCTTGAAGAACAAAGCTGCCAACAAGTAACCTGATTAAGAAAAACCATCTAGATTGTATTCAGAATATTTTCATGCTATTTTCTCCTCTGACTGAAAAGAGTCCTAGAGGAGTGCTGTGCTCAGGCTAACTGTTAATTTTGGTCTTCTCTTCCCTTTGCAAAATATCTGTTTAAACTTTCATTAGTTGTGCCTCCGTTCCTTAGTGACTGCCCTCATGCAAGACTTTTTATAATGAAAAGTGGTGTGTGTAAATCTTCCTCTGTTGTGTGACTGTGGCAAGAGTTTTCTCCAAGAACATCCAACTTGACTCTTCTGTGATATTTCACACAATGCCTTTTCTTTTGACCAGAATGCACCTGAGAAATATGACTAGGTGCTTAATATATTTGGAAATGGAAATTGTTTTTTCAACTCTATAGGAACAAACTCAGTGCCTTTCCTGGCTCTGATAAAAGCCATATAGCCAATCCCAGACTCTTGATGAGCTGCTAGCCACTACTCCAGGTGAATATACAAGACATGTCCACTCTGGACTCATCCTGCTCTGTCATTCTTGGAAATAGGCACCATATAGATTTTCAGAATACTAAAATTTCAAGACATTCTAATACAAAATATGCACAATTTTATTTTTTCTTTTCTTTCTTTCTTTTTTTTCTTTTTAAACAAAGGAATCTATAAAATATGGTGTTTATATTCTAGCATGAGGGAAAAGAGCAGGGATATGATGAGGAAAAAAGTCGAAGCTGAGAGAAGCTGCTCAAGCTCTTCCTTCTACAGTGACTGCAGCTTCATCACATCTCCTAACTACTGTAGTTGGATGATCATATAATGATTTCTGCAAGCACCTGAGACAGTAGATCTAAAGAAAAAGGAGGAGTGTGAGAAATTAATTTTGCATTTTGATGATTTGGAAGTTTTCTCCCTGTTCATTTCATTCTGATGGAGACAGGTGCAGCTAGTGAAGTGTTCACTGAAGCACAGCAGAAAAATGAGTGCTGCAGGAATCTGAGGGAATGCTGCAGAGTTTTAGTGCAGAGATTTGCAAAATAAATGGGACACTGGGAATAAATTTTTGGTCTCTCTGGAATGCTGAAGTTTCCATCATATGGTAATGTAATTTGTTCATAGTTGTGTAAGAGACAGTTTTAAATAGGTGGATTTATTTATCATTAGTCATCTAGACACATGAATCAAGGGGACAGCAATGGGGAAGTGACACTGTTCTCATTCTTAATAGCTTCACTTTTAGATTGCTGAAAAAGGTGTATGATGACAGCAGGAAATGTTTCCTCTTGGAATGTTTTGCTTCAATTGGGATTGCAACAATAGTCCTTTAAAAGTGTTTTCCACTTTTCTAAGTGTTTCTTACTATATAGAGCATGATAAATTAGCTCACAGTAGGGACAGGGATCAGGTTCTTTTTGNTTTTTTTTTTTTTGTTATTTTGGAAATGTCTGTATTCGCTGAACAGTTCCATTGCATTGTTTTTCTGAAGGTTTTATTTTATGTTTGATCACATGAATAGTGAGAAAAAAGCTCAGGCTTGGAATAATCAGTGGAAATGGTTATTAAAGGAACAGATAAAAATTACAGAAGTTATTGTTCTTCTCTTTTTAATAATTAGTTCATTAAATCTTGATCTGTATTTCTATAAAGACCAGCTAGGTTACAACTCTGTTTCCTTTCTGGGTTCTTTGTTGGCCTGATAAAGGATCTGTGATTGTAATTTAGTTTAAAACAACTGTACTTTTGTGTATTCTGCTATGGCCACCATAGCAGTGCCTGAGGCTAAACAAGGAAAGACCACTTAGATATGTCTGCAGTGTGGCAATATAACTGCAGCCCAAACCAACTAGCTTTGGCCTAAGTCATCTGGGCACCAAAAGTAGTCCAGCAGTGACATCCAGTAGCTCATCATGGGATGACTTATGCTCTTTTTAAAATGTGGATGCTACCTGTGAACGTGCTTTCTGTGATTGATTTGGCTTTCAGAATACAGCAGAGAGAAAAATGTGATGACAATATTAGGCAATGTCCTGCAATTGATCTAAAATGGCTCTGACTTCAAAAAAAGATGTGCTTTGGTCTATGAACTGAACAGCAAATGTGAGTATAATTCACTTTATCTCCTATAATATGAAGTTAACATTACTGTTCCAGTTCTTTCCATTTTCTTTAAAGCTGAGAAACAAGACTAACTCAGCGTTTAACTGGCACCATAAATTGACATCCCAATTGGAGACCTTGTGCTAATTCAGTTGGCTCTTAAAAGAACCTTAAAAGAACCTTAATTCAAGGAAGGGAAGTCTTAATTGGCAAATTTCCAGTAAGAGAAGGCTTAATAGGATGCTAGACAGTTTTCTCTGCCTTTTGTCTGGAAAAAAATTTTAAGTAATAATTCATGTATTGCTCTTTCCGTTCTCAGATTAAAAAGCTCTCTTTTAATTTCATGTTAATGTTATTTATGCTTTCATAAAATGCATTTAAAATAGGTGTTTTAAACTGGGATACTAAGAAGAAGTGACAATTGGAAACCTTGAAGCAACTCAAAAGTGGCAAGGTAATTTGTTGACTATCACACTAGTCAAACAGAGAAAGTTCTCTTCCGCTTTTAGTATTGATCTACTTGGTTCTATTGCACAGGTCATGTATATGTGAGGCTTGAATGTATGATCCGTACACTGGGCGTAACTGTGCTTTTCTGTTTTGTAAATCACCCCATGACTTGAACATTATTTAAAAACTACTTTTGACATATACTAAAAAGAATAGAAGTCCAGAACTGACCAGTTTCAGGTGAATTAACACAATGTCCAAACAGGCTCTGTGAAGTCCAGAAGGTGTTGCAGTGGACTGTCCTGCAGTCTGGGCATTCACATATCAGCATGTGTAGCAAATGAAGTTGAACAACCAGCAGATAATGTAACTTGCAAGCAATTAACCTTTTTTTCACTGACATAGGTTAAATCTTGAATGTGAACTTGCTATTATAGGGCTTCAAGTACCAAAAATATTGTGGCTCAGAGAAAAAACTAGGATAGAGATGTCATGAAGAAAGGCTATGCACTCACATGCATTCACACCTATGCATACACAACCTTTATTCTGAGCTGCTGTTAGGGTACTTCTAAGTAATTCTAAATATCAAATGACTGATTTTTAAATGTCAGCACTTGTACAGCTCCTTGGGGCAGCACCTCTGAAAATGCTATTTAGGATAATAGAGGACAAAGATTATAATAACCAGAAGTTTTATTGCAAATACTTAGTGACAAATTTTGACAAGACAAATTTGATTACATGCAAGTGACTAAGAAGCGTAAACTGCCATAAGATTTTTGCAATTTCTATTCCATTTGTTATTTTTTTGGTTTTAGCTACTTAACAAGAGTACCAATATAAAAACAAACTGAATAGTCAAGTAGATTTGAATTGGGCTGATAGTGATATAGTATCCCTTTGCAGTATCCCAAGCCTACTTTCAAAAGCACTGTCTCCATGGAGCACTGGTCTTTTGTATTATTAATTTATGTATGACCTTTGGCTGCAGTAAAGATCTTGGCTACTACAGCATCTAATTTTTGGCTTAGTGAGAGCAGTGATGAGGAGATTCATTAGACCTTCACAGGATACCCTTGAGACTGCACACACAAAGTGTAGGCTAGGCTACTGTGCTCAGAAGCTTGGTATGGGTACAGGACATGGTCAAGGTTTCTGAAATGGCATAAGAAATTCTGACTGTAAAGGGAAAATATTGAATAAATTTTTATTGATGCAGCGACTGATCCATGCATAACAAGTTTTTGCCGTGTGTGTGGCATGCTGATTCTTGTAGTCCTTTGAATAAAGGCTGCAGAAGTGTTTTTTTTGTTCGGTGGTGTTTTTTTTTTTTGACTAAGTCTCAGCCTCAGAACTGGAGTGTTCCTGTGTGCAGAGATACTTGGCTGAAGGTTAGCTGACTAATTCTGAAGTGTTGGACAGGGAATGCCAGCACTGTCCCTAGTCTCAAGCCCTGTTATGCTGTTAAAAATATGCAATGGACATACTATAATCACACTAAAATCAAATAATTCAACATGAAACTTCTATAGGTGCATGATAAAGTTTCAGAAACATAACTCTTCTACTGAAGCCCTATGTTTAAGTATATGGTAACATCAATATGCCCAGGAATGATGTAACTAACAGTAGCAGTATTGTGAAAATGACATGGAAACTACAAGCATCTACCTGGTTTTTATTTCTTTTTTTGTTTGTATGGGAGCCTCAAGGTTTAACTTTTTAGTACTTTCTAAGGTTTATAAGGAATATACTACCAATTACAGCTGGAGTACCTCTAGAAAATTTCTGTTAAACAGCTGTTATGCATGCAGTATCTCTTCTGGGTTTTTTCCCCAAAGATACTCCCAATTTATTTCCAGTGTTAGTAGCACTGGTTCACACTTGGACCAGCATGTGTGTTAGACTATTGTGGAGTCTGTGTTTGTATACAAACTGGGAATATATTCCTTCCTGCTAGTTTCTTCCAGATGAAAAATTACATGGCTAAATTACTACTCAATGAAAATATGGCTTACAAAGGTGTTACTTTGGCTTAGGCATCTATTGCTTCTCAATTCAGGACATAACTGCACATGCCTAGCTCTGCAGAAGCTTGCTATATGGGCTTCTTGTCTCCTTAGAAAAGCAAAAATGAACAAAGTACATGAAACTGTCTTAAACTTCAACTGGAATGTTCTCTTCTTTCATCTCTTCTTTCTTTTCCACTCCTCATCCACAGTTTTATTTTCTAGTTTCCTCTGGCATATTACTTTACCTAGTTGATTTTAAAGGCTCAAAATGGGGAAAGGATTTTGTATCTTTGTGTTCTGCTTGGTCAATGGAATTTACCTTAAAGGGTCTCAAATACTTGAACTTGGAAAATCAAGACCTCCCCTCCCAAGCAGTCTCTTAAGATTCCAGCACTTACTCATAAGGTTCCAAGCCCATGGAAACTGGATGAAGACTTTGGTTGCTTATGTGAATATTGAGACAATACAGAAAGGCCCTGTTTTTCTTGAAGGGAAATAGGAAAATTAGCTGAGCTCTTGAGTAAAGACTGCAGCACTCCTATCTAGACCCTCTCTACCTAAATGCCCATAGGGGGCTCACTCCTGTGAGTTGTCATATCCTTTGATTTCCTGGTGTGGACACAACTACCAGTGACTGAATACAACCAGTTCCATATAGGAATGTGGGTTTTCCCACTTCCAATCATGAAGATGAGGTCTGGTCCGGTCTGGGCAGCCTTCCCAGAGAGTCAAGTAACATCTCATGAGATTCTACTCTAAAACTGTATTAAGTCAGATACAGTAACATCTGCTCGCAGGTACAGAAATAATTGGTTTGATATTCCCAAAACTTTTCTTAAGCTAAAGACTTGTACAGTCCTCTTCAACCATATGGCTATTCTGGGAGTATTTGTCAGCAAACAGGTGGGATTAACCTCCCTATCTTATTTGCTAGAAAGCTTCTGGAGAGTCTAGCTCATAAGGTTAGCAAAGATGGACAAGAATGACTTTGTGGACCAAAGGAATCTGGGTCTTAAAGTTCCTGTTTTGTTCATGCTTTCTTATTTCCCCCCCCCTTTTTTTTTCTTTCCTGTTTATTCATGGGGTTTTTAGTCTCTGAGAAGTGCTACATTTGACTTAAAAATTTGATAGAAGGACTGCTTAGTAAATTATTTGAAGAATGCAATTGGATTTTCATCCTTTCTGTCCAAACTAAGAACCTAAGGCTTCACACATGCAGAGAATCTCTAGAAAGGTCAGCTGGTATACTGGTGAAATGAAGTCAAGCAACAGAAATTCCTACAGAAGGACCTGACATCTATAAAGTCTGTCAATGATGAGGCATCAGAGAAAGTGTAAAAAGCCTCCTGATGTTTTACAATATTTTTTCCACAAATATGTGTATCTTCCATTGCATGATTCTTTTTTTAATTTCCTTATTCTATACTAGTAATCAAGTTCACATTAGCAGGGATAGCTATTACTCAATAAAAGATGAAAAACCTCTGTCTTCTTTTTTTAAACCTTTTCCTTTTATCCTATGTTCCTGTGAGAAACACAGCTATAGGAAAATAAACAGTAGTCATCTCTGAGCAAATGTCAAATTGAGTGAGAAGAGATCAGGGTATAATTGAAGTGGCACATTTCTTAAAATCATTGACCAGTAGCCTATTATTTCTATACCTATGATGACTGGAGTCTAGTACACCAATTTTTTTCTCTCACCTTGTATTTTATGATCCTAGTAAGAAAGCAAAAGCAGGAAAATATATTAAAGTGATATGGAATTGATGAAAAATAGGGTTTCCTTTTCCTTTCATTGTCAAAGGTTTAGCTCTTCTGTGTGAAAGAGTTGTGTTTCAGGTGTTTATGAATTTGGTAATAGAACAGAAGAGTTCTGATACTGAAGTGGAAAAAGGGTAAAATGGGATTAGAATAGACAAAAGTGAGCTTAATATTCTCATTTACAAAATTGGAACATTTAATATTGCAGCATTATGCAGTACATAATGTGAAATATAATTAATGTGGAATTACAGTGGAGGTGCTGTAAATGTACAAGGCACATATGACATCCACCAACACATCAAATAATTATTTTGGGTTTTTTTTTTTTTTTTTGAGAATAAGCTAGTAATTAGAATGGATGCCAAGTGGATTTGTAATGAAGGGGGACATTAAATACAGTCTTACCCTACTTATTCTCATAACAATTACCTAGGCTTGTTTTCATTCTAATGGTGGTGCTTCATTATAAGTGCTAGCATTTTGATCTGAATTTTGGCTGAAAGCACTTCTGCCAGAGATTAGCACCTTCATTCTTGCTCTTGACATGGTACAGAAAATGACAAATATTGTGTGAGACTTATGCATGAATGTTATTGACATTATTAGTGTCATTCTCAATACATTACAAAAAAGAGAAAGGAAAACATTAGAAGCTGCAGGAATGTTGTATTTTGTAATTGCACTCAAACTTTTAGAGTGATTGTTTGAATGTTTTTAACATTATCATTTTTGAACATAGATAATGGGTACCGTAAATTCCGAACTACATAGCACCTACCCTTCAAAATATTTCAGGCTGTTTTTCCTTCTCTTTCTGGTTTTTTTTTTTTTTTTTTGTAAGAAATGCTTTCAAGTTAATTTTTTGTATGTATAAGTATACATGCACAATTATGTATGTCAAAAGACTCTTGTGAGGGCACCCTTTACTCCCTTTGTAAAAACACCCTGCTATCTGATTTTTATTTGAAGGCTAGTGGAAACTTTTGAGTAATAGTCCAAGTCCTTGTGGGAACCTAAGAGTTTTGAGAGATGGAAACATTGTTCATAAGCCTTGACAAAGAGATAATACAGTAAGGATAGAGATGCAGATTTGAAATTAGTATCCTGAGAGTTTTGTATTCTTGTGAATAATATGAACTCACTGGCAGAGTTTCTTAGTCTTTTGTGGCCATCTTCCTGTTTCAGTTTTTATAAGCCACTAAAACTGTCTTTGCTGCCTATAACCCTCATTGGTACTATACAAATCTATTTTTTCCCCCTCCGATTATAAAATGTGTTACCTTGTGAGGAACCATACAAGATAAAGAACACCACCACATGAACAAATTAAAATGACTTTACTGTCCAATCGCAACATAAGAGAAGTAAAATGTTTCCACTTAGGGTAAGTTTATATGAGAGATGACCTTAGATATTATTACTGTCAAATAAAATGGCAAAGAAAAATAACTTGCTCTTATTACGTCTTTTCTATTTCGTTTTCCTATTTGCCAAAGTAATAGATTTTTTCAAATCATTTTTGTAGAATGCCGAGCCATGTCTTTCTCATTCTTCTGCCTGGTAGCTGGGTTTTTATAGTTTATTTTTTGTTCTAATCTTTTCACATATTCTATTCAGTCCTCTGTAAAGCATAATGGCATTGCAGTCTGCTGTTGATTATTACTTATCCAGAAAGCTGTTGTTTTTTCTCTTGGTGCATTTTGAGCAAAAAACCTATTCTTTTTTTGTTTGACCATGAGATTTCTTACTATGTTTCATAAGCAACTGAATACTTGGATTTTCCTTTAATTTCAGAATGAAAAGTTAGACATAAATTACTTCTACTTAAGATAATCATATATGTATATATACACACAACTATTTCTCTGCATTTTTTTATGACTACAGAGACTAATCTTTGTAAGGAGTATTTTCCCGAATATCAGACTGAATTAAGGCTTGCCCTTTTGAGTTTTCTTTGTCTGTTTTTTTTTTTTTCTCTTTTTTTTTTTTCTTTCTTAACTAGAATAAAGTTAAGTTGCTTCACATGCAATTACTCGTGTGAATAATTTTCTGGTGCTTAAATGTTGAGACAGCACTCCTTACAACTTTCATGCTGATCATTACTGACCTTTTTAACAGCTCATTTGCTGGAATGTGTTCTTTCTTTTTTTATTCTTTTTTTTTTTTTATTTTTTTTGTGTGTGGCCCCCCCCCCCCCCCTTTTCTCCCCTCTAGCTTTTTTGGCATTGAATATTTGGGACTAAACCAACCCTCACAATGCACACCTTGTTTGAACATATGGACATGGCATTGAACAACCCTTTTAACATGACAAATGGATAATAGATCAGCCAGGAGGTTCCTTCATCCAAAAATATAATTGACCATTGGCCAGCAGTATTGTTCTTTGGATCAGAACAATCCTCTCTTCTTCTGTAGAAATGACTAGGAAAGCCTGTGAGGTTCAGCGTTGACAATTGCAGGAAGCCTTGAAAAGCTGTGAAGATTCACATGCCAGAAAAGCTGTTCTCCCTCTGTCCCTGTGAGCTCTGGCAGAGGGACAGGAGGTCATTGGAATTTCACTTGCAGTGCTTTGTCTTGGTTCCTAGCTAAGCAAGCTGTGGAGTCTTTCATGGGCAGATTACCAGTTTGAGTTTTGCCCAGTTCAAAGCTGTTTTCATCTAATGATGGGCCAACACTGAAGGCTCTGGTATGACTTGGAAACTCTCTCTTACTGTGCATAGGTGCTGTCTTTGCTGTTGATATACATGAAGGGATGGAGAGTACCCTCAGCAAATCTGCAGGTGACACCAAGCTGAGTGGTGCTGTTGACACACCTGAAGGGCAGGATGCCATCCAGAGGGACCTGGACAAACTCGACAAGTGGGGCCATGGGAATTTCATTCGGTTTAACAAGAGCAAGTGCAAGGTGCTGTGCTTGGATTAGGACAATGGCTGGTATCAATACAGGCTGGTAGATGAACAGATTCAGATCATTCCTGCTGAGAAGGACTTAGGAGTGCTGGTGGATGAGAAGCTGGACATGAGCTGGCAATGTGTGCTTACAGCCCAGAGAGCCAGTCATGTCCTGGACTGCATCAAAACCTGCATGGCCAGCAGGCTCAGGAAGCCAATTCTGCTCCTCTGCTCTTGAGACTTCACCTGGAGCACTGCGTCCAGTTCTGGGGTCCCCAGCACAGGAAGGACATCAGCCTCTTGGAGCAAGTCCAGAGGAAGTCCACTAAAATGATTAGAGGGATGGGGGAGCTCTCCTATGAGGAAAGGCTGAGAGAATTGGGGTTATTCTGCTAGGGAAGGCTTACTTAATTGCATTCTTCCTAAAGAGAGAGCCTACAAGACAGATGGAGAGAAATTATTTACAAGGCCATGTAGTAAGTGACAGGACAAGGGGGAAAGGCTTCACCTGAAAAAGATGAGGTTTATATCACATATTAGGAAGAAATTCTTTACTATAAGGGTGGTAAGGCACTGGGAAGTTGCCTAGAGAAGCTGTGGTTGAATGGAGCTCTGAGCAACCTGGTCTAGTGAAAGATATGTCTGCCCATGGCAGAGGGGTTGGACCTGGATGATGTTTAAGATCCCTTCTAACCCAGGACATTGTTATTCTATGATCAATCCCAAAGGGGTCTGATTTCCCCGTGAGGGCTTCTGCTGAGGGAACTACATCAGTAGCCTAGACCTCTGTACTCACTGAAAGGTGTGAGAGTTTCAGTGCAATAAAGGTCTTGCACACATGTTAAGAGCAAGCAGGAAATATCCCCAAATTATACCTGTTTAGCTTTGTGTAGTTGGTGTTCCATAGTATTTTAGTCGGACCCATCATTTCTGAATTTTGGGGCTAACCATCTGAGAGTGTTCAATAGAAAGAAACGCAGGAAAGGTTTAAGAGGAAGATGCAGCCTCTGAAGGAGATTGCCAGTAGCTGTTCTGGAGGGGAAGAAGTGAAAAAGAGGATTTGCAGAAAAGGGATGGTTAAAGCTGGGGAGGGAAAAAATCCACCTAACTCTTAGAAGCTGACCTCAGAGTAGAAGAAGGCTGGTAAAACTACCTCGACACTGGTGGTGGAGGGTTGAGGAGAGTCTAGTTACTTAAAGACATGGATCCATTATTTTCAGTTGCCACAAGCAAGGGAGATGTTGCAGAGACATGATATTTTGCATAGTCTGTCTAGGTCAGATGGCTACATGTGTGAGCAGTTTTTATTTCTTTCTGTATCTGCTTCATGTAATCAATAAGATTTTAAATAATTCTCATTGTGAAGTTGTTACGCTGATTTGTATGCAGTAGCGTACCTATACTAATGTCTTTTATTTAAACCAGAATGCAGCTTAGAAGGTTATTAAGGTTGTAAGATAATGTAATACATACATATGTGAGTTAAACAGAGAATCTGGCCAAGTTTGCTTTTGCAGTCCAACACCTGATATTGATTTGGTGTTGGCCAGAATTTGGTCCTCTGAGATTCTTCTCCTCCCAGATGATCCATTTTTACAAGTGTGTTGTACATGTGAATGACAAACATTCTTGGTTATGTTGGGGCCTATTTGTGGCATCCTTATGGTTTTATTTCTCCTCAAGGCTGTGAATGTAGTTTCATTTTACTGTGGACTTTAAAACTGACAGATGCTATGTCTGTTAAACTGTGTTAAACTGTGTTAAAACCGACAGATGCTAGGGAACATACCCTTCTATTATGTAAGGTAAAAATTAGGAATAAAGCGATTTTGTGCCTCAGAAAAGATTTCTGTGGGACTCTTACCTAAGTTTTTGTGGAAGAACATGATTTGAACAGCTTGGAGGAGAGGCTTGTAGATGGATGGATTTAAATGCTGGGCACTGAACAAATCAGTGTTCTGTAATTAAGCTCTTGTCCTTTGGCTTTGCTTGTCATCACATGAGTGCCTGAGAAATCTTGACCCTCTCTAAGAGGAAGTGCTGCTTTGGGAACTGGCAGGCATGACCACAGCCCTTTTTCTTCAGGAATAACAGGGAAAGAGACTCCCAGACACACTGGGGTGATACCAGAGAGGTGCTCTGGGGCAGTCAGTGAGCTGGGATACTGCTGCTTGGGGATGACTTCCAATTAAAAAGGCAACTTGTGGTTCATAAGCAATGACAAAACTTCAGGACCTGAGTTAAAACCATTCCTGTGAAGCAGATCTGTGTTTGTGGTGTAGCAAGTTTGGTCTCTTGGGTGGTAGCAGTAGTGTTTTAGCTTTTGTTCTGCATATCGTGATAATCAGGTCAATGGTCAGCTCCACAGTAGGGTAGTTTTCATCCTTAGAGCATGGATGGGATACAGGTGGCTCCTTCTCAGAAGCTGCTCACCTACCTTTTGTCAGATGGCTCAACGGTACTTTGGAAAGATAAACTTCAGTGGTACATGATGCCTGTATTACATATACTAATGAGATTGGGCTCTCTTAGAAAGGGTTTTTCTCCCTCCTAACCACTTCAAGCTTACCTCAAAGGCATTTTGGTAAGTATAGTTGCAACCACAGCTCCTCACCTGAACTGAAAAAGTATTGTGGGTTTTGCGATTCCTTAAAATTTTAGGAAAATTGCAATACTACAGAACTGGTCCAGAATTTATAGTAATGACACTTTTCTTATTTTATAGAGATTAACTAGGATCTTGTAATCAAAAATCACTATCTGGCAAAGAAAGAGGCAAGCAAAGAACCTCTCTGTCTCATTCATTTTCAAAGAACTAAACAAACCTGGGTCTAGTAACTGAACAAAGTGATGGATCTCTCATAATTGCGGCTTACGGCTGAAGTGGTTTGTAAGCTTTCTGGGCATCAAATAAGTGATGGGGCATGCATTCTGTGTATGGAAAACTGTATATATGAGGGAGTTGGTGCAATGCAGGATAGGGCCTCTAGAGCTCTCTGTTGCTGCATTTTTCTCTGTCAGGGTTTTGAACTGTTTACAGAGTAGGACAATACAAATATTTTGGTTTTTTGTTTGTTTTGTTGTTGTGGTGGGTTTTATTGTTTGTTTTGGTTTATTTCTTCTTATCCCCCAATGGTTTGTGCACTCCATGTCCAGAGGCATAGGGAGAGGTAAAGATAGAACACTGTCTCTGTAATGCAGCAGAATAGATATGAACTTCTGTTAGCCAACGTCATGACAAACCCTACAAATACAGAACTAGAATCTACTTCAAAAGGGAAACTGGTCAAAGTTCAGAACTAAATTAAGTAAAAAAAAATCATGTAAAAAAAAATGGGATAATGCAATAACATAGTCTTTAGGGGGAAACAAGTGAAAGATAATTGCTAGCATATCAGTGAAGAGTGTAGATCAATGGAGTTGTGACAACATTGTCTCCCCCACTTCTTCCTCAGCCAACATACAAAGAAAGCACTACTAGGAAGAAAAATAATTTACTACATGAAAGAGTACAAACACATTAAAGCAAGAAACTGGAAACTGTGTAGAACAAAAATATAAGAAAAGTATATCATATTTGCTGCAGACAAAATCTGAAGTTCTATCTTAATTGTTCATTATTCTGAAGAATGTACAGTTATTGAAATGCTATAAACTAAGAGGCAACAATTGGTATCCAGTTCCAGGGAAGATGTTTGTAATTCACTCAAGCAATGGCTGGTTGTCACAAAATCTAATACAAGAAGACGTTTTTATACCATATAATAAGCAAAGTCTGACCCAGTAGCGTGCAGATGTCATTGCAATTTTGGTTATGAATATATTGAGAACATTTTTTCCCTGCATGGATGCAGACTGTCTCTTTGGGAAACTTTGGCCTTCCTCATGCTGTCTAATCACCATGGGAGTCAAAAGTCTTGATTAAGCTACAGCCCCTTTTATAGGGCACAATGATCAAGGCTTTGCTGGGAGAGCCTTGCTCAAATGTAGAAAGTGTTATTCACTTCATCATGCATTGCCAGTAAAGTATTGGCCTAATGAGAAAACTGCAGGACTTCTCTTTTTATTGTTAGCAAGGAGGTGATGGATTGAGTTGTGAGGGGCAAGCGTGTAATAGAATTTCAGTTCGCATTTACATTTTAGTTCAAAATGGCTGAAATATTGTAAAGGGCCACAAGCTGCCAACAGGGATTATGCATTTCTGAAGGACTTGACCAAGTGGGCAGCTGGAACATATTTTTTGTGTTCCTGGAGGTACATGGCTGTCTTTCTGGCCACCAGCTGGCTGCCAGCCTCCCAGACTGGGAGAGACTGTGACACTGGGCTGCAGATACCTGGTGAACAACCTGAAGACAGAGGAACATGGCTGGGACGGAGGCTGTCTTTTAAGCCTTGCAATCAGTATGTGGTGTTTGTCAAGTCTGAAATTCAAATACACGTTGTGTCCACAGAGCTGTTAGTCTAGCAGAAAGTTTTGGTAGTCTCTCCTTAAAGCACCATGTTTCCTCAATATTCTTTTAAATCTGAACACCGAGGGAAAATGTGCAAAGAGGTTTCTAACACCTTTACTTATTTCAACCCTTCAAAGTGGAGCATTAATCTTTTTCAGATCTTATAAAATTGCAACTGTATAAGAAAGGTATCTTCCCCACCACCCCAAATATTTTTTCTGTGCTGCATATCATTTCTATCTAGGCCACAGAGAATTTTAGTGTTTTTCATTCCAGTTCACACTGCAAAATGTTTGTGCTTGAAAACCTCTGTTTGGAATCTTAGATGGGTTTCTGGTTCTGAAAATGAACAGAAAAGATTACATCACCCATAAAAGGGAAAAACTGGGAGCTTGTCAGGGTCTTGTCTAGAATCAACTGTCATTTAAGAATCCTATTAAATTCCTTTTAAAACCACATTACTTTCCCTGAACATAAATTCAGTGATTGTAGCTGCCAAGTTTTCTATAGATAGGAGATGCTCCTTGTCAGTGACAGTGCTGTATTTTCCTTAGGGTGTGGCCAAGGAACGAGTAGGTGTCTGTAGGGTCTTTTGTGTCCCACACATGGGGCTTAAGAAGAGAAAGAAAAATGGCCTAGCTAGCATTTGGGAGCAGCAGCTGTTAGTCCTCCTGAAGCTTTGAACTACGTGCTAGGTGAGGAACAGTGTGATGTCGTGGCAGCCCTTTTTGTCCACTGTGCCACCCTTGCTAAGGGTGGATAGAAGAGAAGATTGATCTCTTATGTCTGGAGTAATCCCATCCAGCTTCAGATGTGCAACTGAGGTAACTTCTGGCAGTTTAGCTGTAGGAGTGGAACAGACCCTTTCAAAGGGGTAGTTCAATCCACCAGACCTCACCTAGAGACTCTTCTCTTTCCCTGTTTGAGCAGAAAACCTAGGTTGACTTTGATCCCTGGCTTAGGTGAGTCAGCAACAGTCTAAAGCAGAACACAACCAACCTGGGAGTTAGCTGGGGCACCAGAGTGATCACAGCTTCCTGGGATGAGTATGTGGAGAGGTGATCTCATGGCACTCTCACCAAGTAGGCAGCAGGTGAACTCAGCAGTGTTCAGCAATGTCAACAGAGGTGATGGGTGCTGAACTGTCAGGCTTGCTGGCAGCTCTCATGGCTGTGTCTCGCTGGGTATTATATCTGCTGTCTATTATCAGCAGAATTAACAGCCTGTTGCAAAATAGGTCATGTCCAGTGCTGCAGATTGAGAAACAGAACAAAATGTCAGGAGATGTCTGGCTTTTAGGTACATCCATTCTTGTAAGTTTCTGTGTAATGCTGAAGGTGAACCACAGAAAACTGGCAATCTGGAGACAGTGCATACAGAAATTTGTGAGACAAGCTATGTTTATCTCTGGAGTACAGTCTGTTAGCACTGTCACCAGAGTTTCTACTCTTTTCCTTCTGAATTTCAGTTACATGTTTGAAGAAATTCTATTCTTTGGCTCAAGTCTTTTCCTTCTCAGACCAGGAATATAGCAATTAAGAACCAGTTAGATGTTCAGGTGAATCCATGTTTGCATTGTTGTTTTGGACCAGGATATCCATTGTTAGAGAAGAAGATTTTAGCTAGGACTTGTTCACCTATATTATTAAATATTGCTATTTTAAGGTCTCATTCAGTAAGAATGCAATTGTATTCAAACATGATTGGGTCCCTTAACTGTGACCATGGAATAAATGCTCTTCTTTTAGGAAGTACATGACTGTTCAGCTGGAACCAACTGAGGATGCTACTTTTTATTTTTGCACTGAATACCCTGATCATTACCAATCCAGATTGTAGTTCAAATGTGGCTGTCATGCCCCCATGTAGATTTTTTTCTAAAGTTGCTAATTATTTGCTCATCAGAATAATGGAAGAGAAATTATCCTTATAGTGCTTAGTGACATTGAAACCTCCATTATTCTCTGATTGGAGCTGCATAATTACAGATAATTGCTGCAACTGTATTGTCTGTTCAAATACAGCTCTACAATAATTACCTTATTTTAATTAAATATACTTGGGATTAAAGTGGTTCTCTTTGTTTACGCTACTGAAAAGTAACTTAATTTAGGTATAAAAATGTAGGATGTTGTAAACTAACCACTCATTCAACACATCACCAGCTGATTTTACCTAATGTGATTTTACTTGTTCTGTTTGAAAATCACTCAAATCTACTTAGGTAGATATTAAAAAAATAAGCATGTCAGTGTCCCAAGGCTAGAGTTCATAGTCAAAATCCCCAAAACATCTCTTATTGCAGAACTGTGAGATGAAGTCTTGAGACTTCAGCTTTCTGGAAAAGACAAGTGCATTTTCCACATGTAACCAAAAGGTTTTCTGAACCTCAGCACTTCAGTTTTTGAAAAATCCCCTTTAACAAAAGACATACATCTTTAAGAAGCCAGATGTTTTGTTTTAGAAAGTAAAATTGGCCCAGATTTAGCATCCATCGAAGGTATGCTCTGCTTTATGATCTCAGACTGCTGCTGACATGATTGCTAGAGAGATTTTTTTGTGCTGATGGCCTTTCTGAATCCCCTCATGTGTGCTCACAGCGGACTTCTTTTATCAGCTTTTTCGTGCTTGGTCCGAGAAGCTGCTCACTTGTGGAGAGAATATCTGAGGCTAATAGCCCCTCTTTCCACTTTTGCATAGAAAGGCAGTTCACAGACAAAATTTACTTCGTGCTATATACAACTATGGCAAGTGGAAAACTGTACACAGTGAATCTAAAGCTAATGAGATATGTGAAGGAGTCTGGTGTCCTCAAAGACCCTTTCCTTTTAGGCATGAGATCAACACAAGATTCATATAAAACACAGGAGATGTAAATTTTAACAAAAAGAGCAGGAAGTTGCAGGGAATGAAATCAAAAGTGATAAACCTTGCACTTAAGTACTGATGTATGACCTTGTCTAATTTACTTTGGATTTAGTATCAACTTGAACACCCTGCACTGTGAGTAGATTGTTTAATCCCATTCTACAGTGCATTAAAGCAACAGTATTACACATGCTCAGGAATGCATTTAGATATAACAAGTAGTCTTGCAATAAGCAACAGAAGGTCTTCAGTTTCAAATAATCATGTCAAAGAGAAGAAAAATTGAGTACTATGACAGTATATAGCATGTGTTTCTACTAATAAAATATAAAGCTTTATATTTTGGTTATTGATCATCATAATCATCATGGCTAGACTTGGTGAATGAAGATTTGGGAGAGTTTTACCCACGCTTGCTGCAAGCGTGCTGATGGCTGATAAGGCCAATGCGAGATAGGCAAGTCTGGTTGCAAAAGGCGCAGCAGAAAGTTTCCATAGGTGGTACTGTCAAGGCATGGTTCTTTCTGTGGTGTCTTTTCTCCTCCAGGCTGATTCTGCGTGCGGTTTCAAAGGAGACAGCATCGTTATAGGTTGTGTGTCTCCATGTCTCCTGATTGGAGACCAGAGTGGACCACTGATGGTGGTCAGTATGGCCAAGGCTGAGGTGTTGTTTCAGGCAGTCCTTGTATCTCTCCTTGGGGGCTCCTCTCTTGCAGCAGCCGGTGGCGAGTTCACCATAGAGCACAATCTTAGGGAGGTGGTGATCCTCCATCCTGGAGATGTGCCCTGCCCAGCGCAGTTGCCATCTCAGCAGCATGGCCTCGATACTGGTGACCTCTGCCTGTTCCAGAACAGACACATTAGTCACGTAATCGGACCAGTGGATGTTTAGGATTGGACAGAGGCAGCACTGGTGGAAGCATTGGAGGAGTCGCAGGTGGTGGTGGTGGTAGATGACCCAAGATTCAGACCCATAGGGAAGAGTAGACAGTACGATGGCTCTGTAGACCCTGATCTTTGTACTTTTCTTCAGATGTTTATTGTGCCAGACTCTTTTGTGGAGTTTTCCAAAGGCTCTGTATGCCTTTGCTAACTTGTTGTTTGGTTATTGATATCATATATAGATAACACTCAGGTTCTGATTGTATACATGGTGCACACTTTTAATTAGTGTGTTTACAACATAGGTCTAAGTATGTGAGCTATAAAAATTATAAAGAAGCAATCTGAGAATTAAAGATTTAATTTCAAAATCTTGTATGTGAACAGAATCATAAAGTACCTAAGCAAAAGACTTGGAAAATAGTTTCAGTGATGTTTCTTTAAGTAATTTCACATGAATTTGTATTTCTAGTCAGGCTTAATTTGCCAATACAGATGGAAAGGGTATTTAAAAGTGAGAAGATAAGTGCAATAATTATATTTTATTCTTAAGGATCTTTTCTTCAGTGTTTGAATGTAATTGGGGAAGATCAGTGTTATAATTATGTTTCATTCCTGGGTTTGTTGTATTTTGTAAGTTAATTACATTCAATGGAATACTATTTTACTGTGAGCTTCCTCATTACAACTCCAATCTGAGAAGATATAGGAGTGCTTAGCCTTATGTACATAATCATATAAATTAATAGGCTAAATTTTGATAAGGGCAATTGTCTTTTTTACTTTTTTTCTTTTTTTTTTTTTTTTCTTTTTAATTGTGGTTTCTTTTTCTTTGCTTGGTGGGCTTTTTTTTTTTTTAATGTGTGTGTTTTCGGGAGGATTTTGAAAAAATATTTCCATTCTTGCAATGGTTTAAGTAAATGTTTACCAATAAGAAACACTGATGTTAAGAATTGTAGACAGCTGCTTTCAGAAAGATCCCACTATGTTTATCTCCTCACCTTTAAGCACTGAATCACCTGTGATGACCTACTCTTGCTTACTTGGAAAGGGTTGCCACAGGGAAGGGCAATATCATGTGTATTCCAGAAAAATTAAATAGGACATCTCAATCCCTCTAATTTCCTGTAATCTCCTTTACCACACTGACCATTTCCGATTATGCCATTTTTGCCACGAATAAGAATTTTTCTGGGGCTTGAAGGTGAGAAAAGATTGGTTCACAGTAGGGTTTCTCTACAGATTTCATCCACTGATGAATGACCTCATAATGACATGTTCTTAGAATCCACTAGTGACTCAAGTCAGTCATGAATAACTTGAAGGAAAGTGCCACTTTGTAACTTCTGAGAGCAAGAAAACCTGAATTGACTTCAAAATGGCACTGTTGGGAATTGCTCAGTCCCAGGTAACGTCTGGCATGTGGAATTTTCCTGGATTTTCCTTCTCCTTTTGGGGGCTCCCTTTGGTATGTAATGAAATCAACGGGCTACGTGCTGATATCTAGTAAGAATGTCTTTGATGCTTTGTGACAAATTACTGGCTTGGTTTAGTGGGTTGTGCCTTCCCAGTGGCAAATTACTGGTTAGAAACCAAGAAGGAGAAATAATGACAGTTTCCCTCAAGGTAGTGTGTTACTGAAAGTTGCATTTCCCTAAAGGAGATTGTTATAGCTGGAATCTATTTTTTGTTTCAAGAAATATCATTTAACTTGGTTGTTTTGCCTTAGGTTTTTGCATGCATATTCCTGGATTGTAATAGGCAATGCCATTAACTGTCATTCTGCTTTAATTTGCAATGACTTCAATGTTTTGAGTGTTAACATGTCTTTTTGCACAAGAAAATGTAAGTATTCAATTTTCTTGCAAGATATAAAAGTAGTACTCTGCGCTTCTTTTATTGGTGCTGTTTTGGATGAGTATTCATGTATCCTCTTCTAAATATTGCTGTATTGATGTGACCCAGTTTTCTATAAAAATAAATGAAATTGACAGGATAAATGGTCACAAAGTACAGAGAATTTTAATTTGAAAGTAATGGCTACAGCCTGGTATGAAAATGTGATCAGCAGAAACCAGTGAAAGATGGGCAGTATAGAGTTAAGGACTCAATTATCAGAATTGTCACCCTCTTTATAGTTACTGGGGGCTGCTGTTATGACTCTCCCAATCCTTCCTTTCTCTGCATTGATGAAACCCAGGTTCCTCAACTTCTCCTCACAGGTCAAATGCTTCAGTCCTGACCGTTCTGGTGACCATCTCCTGTGTTTCCCCTAGTTTTTCTATGTCTTTTTTGGTACTGGATGTCCCAAAATTGAATCAATTGTCCAAATGGTGGATTGCATATGTTGTTTCTGGCTCTGTACATCAGAGGTGCATCTGGACTGAATTTTAGTGAAATGGGCCATGGTATGAGTTTAATGAGATGACTGTGCAAAACTACATTTTTTCTATTAATTTGTAGGGAGTATACAAGAATTTTCTTCTCCAAGGTTATGAGAAGGAGAGCTTCAGAAACAAAGCAGAGAAAGAAGACCCTAACATCCTACACTTCAGCAGTGAGATTCTCTCCTGCCTTCTTTTTTTTATAGTGATGGCAGCATTTTGATGTGATGTAAAGAAATAATGGGAACTGGAAATGCATTAATTAGAGTGAGGAGGAAAGTAATCACAATATCTTGTGATTACCACCCACTGCAGGTGTAGTAGTGAGTCTTGCCACCACTGAAACATTTTTTGTTGGGTGAAACTAATGTTTGTAGGGAGAGCTAGAAGGGACCCTCTGCATTGATTTAAGATCCTCAAAGCAAGACTCTGGTCTTCTGCCAGACTCTAGTCTGGCCCCTTAAGCATTGCATGGCAGTTTATTGAAAATTAAATATAACACTGAGAAACAAAAAATCCTTTAAATGTAGTTGGGAAAATACATCCACTTGATACAAAAATATTACAGTTCAGTATTTTTTTTCCCATTTATTTTGCCTTCTGTCTAGTTAGAAAAGCCTAGTATGTTCAAACTTAAAACTTGTTAGTAGTAGGTTATTTAGAGATAGACTGTTTTTCTCAGTCTCTTCCCTTTTCCCCTTTAATTAGCATGATCTGCAGGTCTCAGCTGTCCAACTGTGCAGACTATAGGATCTAGTAACTTTTCAGACAGCTCTGCTGGGTTATCTTTGGCTGCCCTTAGGGTGTAACATATGGTTTGTTAGGATTAGTCAGGTATTTAAGAAACCTTTCAAAAGATTTCAAAATTACATGGGGAAAATGTTAAAATTATTGCCTGCAGACTAGACATATCTGGGAATGGAATAGTGGTATGAGATGGTGCTAAAACTTTAGGTAATAGTGTGACCTTGGTTAAGGTGGTGTGAGTACATACATTCCTCTGACTCATTCAAGCTGAAAAGCTATGATTTTTTTAATGAACCAAGTCCTTTCCACATTTGTAATTAGTGTTTATTCACTTCACATAGTGTTTGTTCCCTTCCAAATCACACGATGTGGTATTATTCTATTAGCAGTAAAATACTTAGCTACAGACTGTTTAATGGAAGTGGGTTATACTGTGAACATTTTTTTGAAGCTATAATCTTGGTGTTTTTTTAATGACAAGAATCAAGAAAACAACCAGAGGACAGAATTTAGGTAACAGGATGGTATGGCCAGTTTAAATGGGTGCTGAAAATAAAAACCTGTGAAGGAACAAGACACTGATGTTAAATTGGTACTATAGTGACAAGCAACATCCAGAGTTCTAGCTACTGTAAAACAGTCTTTTTAGGGTTGAAGGTACTGTTGGAGGCTTCCATAAAATTGCTTTTGTTTCCCTCATCACAATTGGAACAGTAGCTCATTCTTCACTGCAGGTCATTTTCCTGCTGCTTTTGAGCAACTTTGTCTATTGTCCCTGTTCAACTGGAAAAGGTGTTAGATAAATTCAGTTTTGCATTTCTTTCTGTTTCCAGAAATTGAGATTTGGGTAGGGTAGGCAGTCAGTAGTCTCTAAACTGGCCTTGTGCTTTGGATCCAGTGAAGTCTTGCTAAGTATTTTTGAAAAGCAAGATATACAGTTTGGAACAGTGTAAGTAGCTGTTTCTCACATTATTTTTTCTTATTCACTGCTGTTTGTTGTTCATGTCCTATGTTGATTTCACTCTACTTTTGTCTGCAGGCAACAGCAGGGTGGAATAATTTTGTCAGGGTCTTCTATGATGTTTCCCAAGATATTGCAAAGACATAGATACAAAAAAATGGTTTAATTTCATGCCCCAGAAGAGTTGAAGATTGAGCAATAGACATAATTACAATAGTTAAACATAGTGGGATTTTTTCTAGAATTTCTATTAGGTTGAAGAGTGACAATAAATTCCAGTGTTTCCATTCCCCATCCAACATCTCAAAAAGTATCAGTGAAAAATACTAAGAATGTTTTGCAAACTATAGGGCTATAAGGAAGAAAAGCAATAAACAGATAATGCAGAAATCCAGTCAACTTACTTAATTTCTTCAGACTTTTTTTTTTTTGTCTGTGATTTTCATTGTCTATTTAGATGAGAATGTGTATGGAATACACAGTGTATTGTGGTGCTAATACCAGCAACCTCAGGATTAAATTCACATCAACATTAGATAAATTGAAAATGAGGAAAATGAAGCGCACATGCAGAAACAAGAAAAGGAAACCTGGCTTCAAGCACTGACAGCATTGGTGAAAAAAAGCCCATTATTCTCAAACAAGTATAATATGAAAATGCAGAATCTTATGACAGAGGTGTCAGAAAATATTCTTAGAAGTGTAACCTCAAATTTCTAGATAATGAGATTTGGTCATTAGCAACAAATTTTGAAAACTTTATCCTCAGATGAGTGTTAAAATTGCTGGGAGCACAGAGACAAATTCAGAGGAGATGAAGACAATGACATGAAATCTACAATGGAATGTAACCAGAGCAGTAAGTAGAACAGTTAAGAAATAGAGCTGTCTAGTAATTTTTTTTTCTGCAGTGATTTCTCAAGTCAAAAATACAGTTCCTTGATTTCAATTTTAGTTAATAGAATTAAAAAGGTTGTTTACACTTATTTGATCCAAATTCAACTCTGAAAGTAATGCAAAGCTGTCTATCCATTGCACTTTTCTTTGAAATCCTGATCTTATCTGGTGACTGGGTTTCCCTGATGGGCTGTGCCTTCTGTTATGATGCTTATGGCATGGTAATTGTGGGCTTCACATGCCTGTGCACACAGTGTGGATGGAGTCAACTACTCCGATGCTATGGTGAAAAGGATTTCCTATCCCAGGCAGAGGAATAGGGTAAAAAAAATACAGCTTTGCAAGGAGCAGACTGAAAAGAACTGTCACCCACCTGCACCCATCCCTGCGGTTTTGAACCAAAGTGCATTGACTTAATTTTGTGAAGGTTACGGAAATGTAGTTGCAGAATGAAATCTTGTCAACTTCATGCTTCTGTTGTTTAGATTTTTCTTCCTTATTTGAAATAGAATGCAGTTTTGAAATATTGTGACTACACTCAGCTCCTTAAAGGGCAAACCCCATGACAATAAATGTAGAAATATGGCAAATCAACAGTATAAAAATGTTGTGAACTGTTCATTGAACTGAAAGTAAGACTCAGTCTATTTGTGCATCTCTGGCATTCACAGATCATGAGTGCGTGGACAAGTGCAAAATTGTCTATTATACACAGAGCCTGTCTATTGCAACTTCTTGTATGAGATTTGCTGGAGCAAGAAATAAAATTTGATTTTTAATGAAATAATTATAATGAATTAAAACAGAGTTGTGAAGTGAAGCCATCTAGTCAGAAGTCAGGAACAACAGCATATGATTGAGATGATGTGCCCCAGGACTTTGTGTTACAGGAATTATTCTCCTAATTGCTTACATAAGTCTTCATAAAATTCTCCACTGAAGATATACCAGTGTGAACTGTAATTGCAGTTTATTGATATGAAATTTACAAAGAACAAAGAGGTAAATGCCTAAATAAATTATTCTCAGGAGTTATTTCTGCAAAAAACACTGCAAAAGAAACTTTGAAGGAGACTGTAGTGGAGAATTTTACTTTCATCTAACATTGATGAAACAGATTTCTTTGTGTTTCTAAAAGGAAAAAAAAATTATAACCATCCACAACAGGTTTTATTAAATCTCTGAAATTGTGTTCTATGATAGTAATGCATTGCTGACAGCAAATTTAGTGACATGAAGCTGTTAATCTAATTAGGGGGAAAATGCATACTTTGGTTTGTTTTAATCTTAATGGACAAAAAGAATATAAGCCAATTCAGTATTTGCATGCAACTTGTTATGTACAAGTACACACAAGTATGTAATAGAAGAAGGAAATCACTGCTTTTCCTACCTCAAACTTATTCTATGGTTATATTTGTATTCTTGGTTTTTTTGTTTGGTTTTATGTTTACTTTGGTTTTTTGTGGGGTTATTTTTTTCTGTTTGTTTGTTTTTTAAATGTCTAACAAGTTGAAAAGGTTCATATCCTTTCAGTGGTCATCTAGTAAACTAATGAGTTGAGGGGTGTTATAAAAAGTGTTATATGTTAATAGACTAATACTGATCTCAAAAGACATAATGTAGAGGAGGGATGTATAAGAACAAGTTTGTGGATTTTCAATTAGTATTCTGCACAAGCTCATCTCAGGAGAGATTCTATTGTTTAGAAATAAAGGGTTTAAATAGGGAGAGAAGAAATACTATTTGGAAAATGTTGTACATCTTTTGGTCATGTTGTTTCTTGCTGGCAGTGTGCCAGAAAGTCAATTTTTTTTAATGAGTCTGATGGGCCTTTTAGAGTTAACATTTTCATTCTCCCAGTGCAGTTGTATATTTTTGGAAAACAGTAACATAGTGTTTTCTGGGACTTAGCAAAGACTGATAAATTCATTCAAAGGCAACAAAGGATTTCAGATGGAGATTTTAACTTTCAAATTTCATGCCTTTCAGGTTTATTTCTAAAACTAAAACAATAAAAATGTCTGGATAGTCAGGTTGGTTTCATGTAGAGTCCTTATCTGATGTTCTTATTACTTTGCTAATTGCAACAAGTTTTTATGGGGTTTTCAGTCTTAATTATCAATTGCTGCTGGCATTTTTTGCTAACAACTGTTATAATGCACTGCATTGTAAGCAAGCATATTAGAAATTTCAGTTGTGCAAACTTCTGTCTTGCAGATGTTGTTAGTCTGGTTGTGGAATGGATGAAGGCTAGGGTGTCATCTGGCATGAACATGTGCCTTTGAATTGTTCACTTGGAACAGATCATTTCTTTTTAGGGGTTGTTTCCAAAAGGGACATCTAGGAATGGCCAGTTCTGTTCTGGTGAGAGCTGCTGGTTCCAGCACTGAACTTATGATTGCTGAGGCTTGAGTGAGCTTTCTTTTAGACAGGCTACTGTAAAACTGCTACAGCACAATGGTATGCTGTGGGCTGGGGCTGTTGCTGGAGGTTAAACATAACTGTGTGACTAGTGAGGCAGTAGGACTGCTGATGCAGCATTAGAGTGGATCGGTACTATAATTATTATTAAGGCCCCAGTGGGTTGGTTAATGCTGTGCTCAGCAGGGGTTGATGAAGTAGGTGTGTGGTCACTGTAGCTGCTGCAGACATTTGGTTCTGTGTGTAGGGAAAGAAATAAAAGTAAACTTGTGTGCTGGTTTACAGGTAAACTGCAGGAGAAATGAATATGACTCATGAGAGATTAAAAGGGAGAGTTATAATTTACTAAAAAGATTACAATGAATACAGTGATACAGAACAAAAAAAAATGGTTTTAACCCATGACAAACAGACGTACAACTTAGCACCCTGGGGCACAAACAGTGTGCTGTTCATTAGCCCCTGTGCTGAGCACCACGTGGTCCCCCTGAGTACAAAGTAAAAGGAAAAGAAAACCTGTTGGTGAGGATGATGGTCGCAGTCTTATTGAGAGTGGCAATTACAGTCCTGTTGAGGTTCTGGTCCTCTGGATCTGAGGAGTGGTACTAAAAGTCCCAAACTCCCATGATTATATATACTGAGGTTCAGGAAGTCTCACAATGGGTGATTTAACTCCGAGTCATGTGATATTTTTGGAATCTTTGATGGTCTGTGTTGCAGCTGCCTATTGTGCCAATCCCTACAGGCCCATTAGTAGTCATGGCCCTTCAGGCTGGGTATTGACCTATCAGTGCTGATGCCTCCTTGGAGAGGAGTTATCACAGCTGAGTCATTGGTATGAAGACTGAAACATTCCCATGCTTTGCAGGGTTATTTAACACCCAACTTATAGCCAGAGGTGTCAGGTCTGCCCTGGGCAGCTGCTGCAAATGATTCATTAGTAACCGTCTATCAGAAATTAGATAGAATATACAGTTTTGGTTACACCCACACAGTGATAAACTGGTCCCAGCTGCTGTAACTAGAACAACTTGTTTTTCAAATAAGCCAGCAAAGCAGATATAAACTTTCTTCAGAATTTGTCAAGGATACTGATATGTTATAAAACTGTCAGGCTGAGCTCCAACCTCCTAACTGAACCTTCAGCCAGTAAACCTGCTGAATTAACTAAACCTTCACAAAGTGAGTAGCTGGGCCACGGTGGAACCGTTCTTCTAGTGCACTTGTCTAGAAAAAGTCCCCTGGTGGTGGTACCAGTGTTTCCAAATATCTGGGAGGGGCTCACCTTGCTACTTTTTTTTTCACCTTTGTTTTAGGTTTAGACATATCTATTGGCTTCTGTGCTTTTGAATTTGCAAAGGCTTGTTACAGACAAGTTTGTGTGAGAAGAGAACATTTGTGTTGTGTTGCAAAATTTCCATTCTTAACAATGTCTGGATAGCCATGCAAATGCTTCATATTAGAGGATTTATAACATTTTTATATTTTACTATTAAATATTCCACTTTTTTGATGTAAAACTTGTGAAGAGAGAATGAGATAGCAAATCTGTCTAGGATCACTTATTTTTGTATACTTAAATTTATTACTCTGTGTATGGACCTCTTATCAAGCTGATCCATGAATGAAGATTATCCTTTAAGTTTTTATGAGTCAAGCTGCTTGCTTCCCTACATCTTGGTGTGCTAAAAAGTTATGCTCTTAACATTTAAGAACATCTAGAATTCTTTTTTGTTAAGATTTTCCATTATGATTCACCTTTTTGCTAATATTTTTGTATTCAGGACAGTGGAACAGTAAGACTACTTTTCTAAACTGGTATTTGGGACTTGATCTTTTTTATATAGTCTTTTAGATCTGGAGTTAAAACTCTGTAGGATCGTGGAGTAAAATCAGACCAAGAAACTACCAGAACCCCTGTAATGGGAAAACTCCCACCAGAAGACCTTGGAAATTTCAGATCAGAGTGCCTTTAGAGTTTGATGCTGATCTGAGAAGATGCTCTTGACCCTAGAGTTGAAATGTTGGATGAGCTTTAAGTATTCTGTCTTCCTGCCTGCTCTTTTCTCTGCCTGTTTAGAGTATAAACTTTGGAGGGGCAGTATCTATAACGAATATGTGAGACAGGTAACTGAGCATGACATATTAACAATCTCAGCTGAAGATTCCAGGAAATATAAGGCTGTGGATTTCTATTAGGATTTGATCCAGATTAACACATTGTTGCTGCTGATCACTAGCATATTATTATTTTCTTTTCTTCTTCTTGTTTTAGAATGTGCCATGTGTCACTTTGCTTTTGCCAGCATTGGTGGTATCAAATCATGTGTTTAGAACTTGCTAGATCAGCAAAAAAGTAGTCAAAGGGAGGAAAAAAGTATTTTTAATGCTAGCATGACAGTGGTCTGGGAGGGCTGAGAGATCAGGAAAATCTGAGAAAGAAGAAAAGGACAAAGAGGATTGTTAAGAGAGGAAGAAGAAAACCTGTTTTTAGCAGCAGACTCTTAGTTCAGCTCTACTGTAATGATAACTTGTGTAATAGGGATGGTGCATTCATGTGATGCTTCTTTCCATTTTTGATTATGCTGTGTGAATAGCTTCACACAGGTCACTGGAACATCTGTTATTGACACAAGAGGCATTAGTGTGAATGTATTTCAGCATTTGATATTTATAATTGGTAAAGTGGCAACGTAGCTCACTGTTTTCCACATCCCTCACACTTTCATCACTTCTTTGATCTGGAAAAATATAAAGGAACATGGGACATTATTAAGAAAACTCATATTCTAACAATTCCTACTTTAATTACTCTGTTGCATTTTGGTTTTTTTGCAGAATACTGGATGAGATACAGAAGGAAGGGAACACCAATTTTTCACCAGATTATTATTTTTCATCTTATTTTTATTGGAGTTTGTGAATGCAGGCAGGAACAACAGAATTTGTGAAAATATCCAGACTTGGAGTTTAGTGACCATTATCACTGACTCGCATAACAATTTTCTATGAGTTGCGGAGAAACATATGGATATTTTTCCCTTTACTAAACAGTAAATCCCATTTCTGGGAACAGATGCTTCATTGATGAGACTCTGCCAATAGAGAGTGGCAGTTCAGCAGTGTTGTGTGCTATCTGTATTCAAAGAGAAAAATCAGCAGAATCAGACTGAATTTTATTGAGAGATCAAAGTAGTGAAAAATTTCTTTGAAACCTTACCTACACTGTGCAAATTTAAGATGTGAGTATGTGGCACAATTAAATGATCTGAAGATGTATTTGGACAAGTTCTGAACAAGCAAAGTGAAGTGTAGGTACGGGGTAGTTCTCCCTGGATTAAATGTCCTGCAGAAAAAGGTAAAATAATAAGCTTTTGATATTTGAGCAACTCCATTTAACAAATCAGGAAAGAAGGAGTGAGCCAAAATGTCAAGGTTGGAAGTGTTTAAAAAAATATGCAGCTAATATTTTGCCTACTAAAGTCTTACACAAATCTTTGTTTTGAAACTGTAGCTTTTACTATGTTTAGGAATGGAAAGTCATTGAAAGAAATGGAAAGATGTGAAGAAAAAGTGTCCAAGTGAGGGGTAAAGCACCAGTACTTTATAAAATGTCCTCCAGGTGACATCACAAAGACAAATGAAACTTCTTCTGTCTTTTGGCTGAAGCTGGACAAATAAATTATGTGCCACTGGAAACAGTGCACTATGCACTAAGAGCAATTTTGTCATTTCAGTGTTAACAATGGTATTTATTGTTTGTAAATAGAATGAGGGAAGTCAGAGAACAAGTTGTTTGTTAGACAGTCATGATGCCAGCAGGTGGACTATGAGTTGAATGAAAATGGCAGCAGCCTGTGCTGTCAGCACACTTGCACAAATGCACGTAGCACAGCAGCAAACAGGCAGTCTTTATGGTCTTGTTGAAACTTCTGGATTTCTTCTGTAGGTCAACATGCCCTATTTCTTGTTATAGTGAGAAGGGCAGCTGGTGAAGCAGTTCTTATATTGATGACTCATTTTTTGTGTTCTTCCAGTGTGCAATGCAGGAAAATCTGTGTGTTTAACATGACAGTTGTCACCTTTACTTCTGTCTTGCTCCTTTACCACAAATACAGTTGCATTACTACTCAGTCATCAGTATAGGGCAGAACAGTAGAGCTGCTTGGGAATTTGACAGTGTATTTAGTTCTTGTTGGAAGATGCACACTGGAAACAAAAATGTTATGGGATAATTTGGTTTCCAGGTTCTCCATTTTGAAAGTTTTACCATTCTAAATTTAATTCAGAGTTTTGCTGTTAGAAATATTTGTTAAATTGTACTGAAAAGGCTTTAAAAATTTTAGCCTTCACTGTTTTGTTCTGCGCAGGTATGTACGTGTGGGGTTTTGTGATGTTCATCATATATCTGGGCAGGAAAGCTTTGCTACGTTGCTGCTATAATATGTCATGCTCCAACGGCTAGAATCAAATTGACCAGGGACACAAAAACAGCTGAGGCACGGACAGGAGTCACAATTCTGAAATGCACAGTGTAGCAAAGCTAAGGTAGTGTGAGGGCAGGCAGAGACAAGCGAAGCCTTAAATCTCTGAGAAATCCTGATCTCATCAAGAAGCAGCATTTCCTTATGTTCCTGCAACTCCTTTGCTATGGCACCAACAGCTGCCTGTTAGCTGGGAAATAGGTATTAGATCAGCATTTACCCTAAGAAGATTCTGATCATTTAAATGCCCTCTAATCTGTTTTATATGTTTATGCCAATCTATTTAAAGTAGAATATTCTTTCCTCATACAATTTGCAGGAGTTTCTTTGGGGGAAGATTGGTAGGCTGAGTAAATCCTCTTTGATGTTTTCCTGAGGAAGGTGTCGTTGGCATCCTGACTGTTTCTAGCTTAATCTTCACATAACTGCAGGGCTCTTTCCTTGAGGTAGTAGCTATCTTTTGCTAAGTCTTTATGGTAATGCTGTACATATGCAGAAATCAGTACTACATTCTCCAGAATCAAAGGCAAAAGCTGATATCTCTGTGATGAGGGACTTACTAATGTGATACACATCTCTGACAATAGGTAGTTGTAATGGCAACATACAGAGATAAGAAGTGGTAGGGTAATGATAGCACACTGATCTATTCCTACACAGAAAATGGAGAGAACATGGAACAACAGTATATTATTCTCATTAAAAAGCCCTAAAATGACATTTATAATGTCATTTATTAAAATAAGTGGCTCTCACAAAATAGGAAAGGCAGAAAGACAAAGCACAGGTTAAAGAATATGTAAAAATATAGTAATTAAATAGTTGCACTGTCCTAAAATTACATCTTCCTGGTGCTTAGAGAACTTTGCACTTTGGTAATTTCAGCAGGATTACAGTGCAGTCGCTCAGCCTGAAAGAAACACATTGTCTTTGTTATTTTGCATGATCATTCAAAGGTAGAAATACATTTTTAAAATTTCTTACTGAGTCAATTCTACTGTTAATGAGTGCAGGTAAAATGAGTGGATGGAGCCAATGAAAACCAAACCACTGCTGGTCCAACACTTTTGAGAACTGATTTCTGAACCTGGAACCATTAGTAGAATACTGTGACTTTTTATTACAAAGGTTTGTATTACTGTGCCTACCCACAAACATAGAGGAATGTGACAGGTGCTGCTCTTGTAGTATTTCTTGATTTATTTTCAGTAGAAGTGGCTAGCTTGTAAAAAAAAAATCTGAAAATAATTTTTTTATATACTCATGGCAAGATTATGATTTAATAAAGTATATATCTAATTAACACAGTTATTTTTTATAATGAGGCTAAATTTTTGGCCTACCACTTAGTTTGCTCTCAGCAGTCTACCATAGCAATGTTTTTCCATTATTAGCCAAAATAAATCTCATAACAATGTATTTCATAGGCTGTATAAGTGTGCAAATGCTTATAGCATTGATGTTTTACAAATACAAGACTATACCAATCCCTTTGTTGCTAAATTGTGTTCACCATGACACTTAAAAATAACAATATTCAAAACAAAGAAACTCCATAGTGTCAGAAGCATAAGTGATTTAAAATTTTGTGTGTTAATAGTTAAATTAGTTTAGTCAAGAGTAGAACATATTTGGGTTTTTTTTTATTTCTTTTAATTTTTCTTTTTTTAACTTTATTTTTTTACTGAGAATGTAATTTTAACCCTTAGGAAGAAGTGACTGTAGCAGATTTTGATTTCTGGAGGGCAGCAATGCTTGGTATTCCAGGAGAGTGCTAAGTTAGTTCCTGTAGAGAGACACTTCAGCAGGGACTGCTGGAGAGTGTTTTGGAGTTTGTCTGGTAACTTGTCTCAGTGTCCTCTACTGTGTCTCCATATTGCATAATGTGTTCAGGTTTGGCATTATTTATTTCAGTTTCTGCTTCTAATGGCTCTAGGAATTACTGACACTGACTGAATATCTGCTGCTCCAGAAGGGGTTCTTATGTGCAGTTGGACAACTCTGTGGATGAGAAGCAGGTTGTGTCAATTAAGCAGCAATCGGCAGCTGGATATGCCGAGTGTGGAGGATCTTTGATTCTCCTGACACTGTCCATGGAGGAAAGATGTCCACCTGCAGCCTAGGAGGAGAGAAAACTGGGAGTAAAGTTGACCCAGGAAGAAAGGAGATGGAGAAGCAGGTGTTTCAAGATTTAGTTTTTATTTTCTCATTGTCCTACTCTTATTTGGTGGGCAATAAATTAAATTAATTTTCCTCAAGTCAAATCTGTTTTGCCCATGATGGTAATTGGTGAATGATTCCTCCCTGCTCTTATCCCATGAGGGTTATGTCATATTTTCTGTCTTCTGTCCAGCTGAGGAGGGGAGTGATGGAGCAGCTTTGGTGGGCATCTGATGTCCATCCCAGGTGAAACCACCACAAGGACAATTATTGCATAGGGGACTGATCAGTTTAGAGAATCTTCTCACAGGATTAATGGAGAGCTCACTTTTGCAATGACTTAGTCTGTTCCACTGAAAAACTGAAAGGGCAGAGTGCAGATGTGTTTTTTGTTCAAGTTTGAAATTATCCTGAATCTCTTCTTTGGTGTCCTCATATATTTTATTCTGTTACCTAGATTCTTAGAATCATTGTATTATTCTCTTTTTCTTTGTAAAACAGCTAGAATGATTCATAGCAGAAACGTCTTTCAGCAAATGTAATTGTATTTGTAAAGGAATGATTAAATTAAAAAACAACTCCTAAAGAAGAATGAGACTGTTGAATGCATAACTGCACTTTGCCTTTAGAGATTTACCCTTTTCCCAAAATAAGGTAATATAGTGTTCCATGGGTTACTGAATTATTAAAACCACTTTTTGGTTTATTAATGTAACCAGGCTAGTGTATTGTATTGACGTTATAGCTATTTTTGCCAGCTCTTTCAAATGATACAAAGTATTACTTTCAACGAGCTGCTTTTCTCTTAAATCCATTTCTTTAAATGTGGAAGAATCTTGGATGTTCATCATGATATTTTAACAGATTTTATTAAAAAAAAACTCACCAAAAAAACCCCACAAACAAAAACAAAACAAACAAAAAAACCCCACCAAAACAAATTAAAAGAGCAGCCTTTCTAATTCGGAGTTCAAAACTGAAAATACTTCATTACACAAAGGGTCTTGCAAAGTGAAACAAATTAATACTTTATACAGGTTCTGCAACTGGTTTTAAGGTTCTAAGTTAATGAAAACTGAGCCTGGGCAATAGATTTGCTAGGTTTATATCTCAGGAAGGCATTCATTTTTGCATAAGTTGAATAATGACAAATAAGGGCAGTGGTCATATTTTAGAGAACACAAAAAATTTTCACAGGATTGAAACTTGCCTCTTAAGGTCAGTAACAGTGCCCTAAATCCTGGAGGTCTTTATAAGAATGCTTCCACTCAGAAATGTATTTGTCAAAGTACTTTGTTACGAGAGACATTTAGTAGGTTAAAGGAGAACTAAAGGTTGGGAAGAAGTAGAACGATTTTCCTTTTCTTGGATGAATATGGGGAAGAATGAGATTGTATCAGTGTCAAGCCTACCAAAGTGATTTTTCAAAGTTGTTTAGAGACATGGGACCTAATTCAAATCCACAGAAGTCAATGGTTATAGGGGTGGTTTCAATAGTAATGGGAATGGGATTTCTCATTGTTGTAAAGATGAGTTTGAGGCTTAACTATAGCTCAGAGTGCAAAAAATAATCGCAAAGAACCTAAGGGCTGTTTCCCCACCCGCCCCCACTAAGTAACTCACTTCTTAACAGGAAAACTGACAAAACCAAACCTCCTGAGGTGCAAGTACTTCCTCATAACTTGTGCTCTTGGTGAAAATCATGTTTTGTGCAATCCTCATTTGTACTTCATCAGTCTTATAATGGAGACCTAAAGTCATAGGCTGTGTGAGCAGCTCTAGAGCATTGTGGTTTTATATTAAGTCAATTTCCTTAATATCTTTTTATCATTTTCATGATAAGTATTTTATAAATATATTTCAATTATTTTCTTTTCACTTCTCAGTTTTGTTTCCTACTTTTCACCATTTACGTTTTCTGATTTGTGTTTTTTTAAGTGCCTTCCCCCCTCACCTCTTCCCCCCTTTCCCTTTCTAGTCAGGATTATGCGCTTTGTGCTACTGCTCTTCCTTTCCCCCCTCTGCCTGCAAAAAGTTATTGTGGTGCTCTAGATGTGACAAAAGTTGGAATCTCTGCAGCTTTTTGTCACAATTAAACATTATTGAAATGCATAAGTTTAAGGGATGTTAAAGCAGTTAGAATGTTTGTAATAAGGACAAATTAAACTGGAAAAAAAATTAGATGCTGAACCTTCAAGAAATATCTTGTATGAGTGTAAAAGACTGTCAGTGTTCCTCTGAGACTATCACAGTTTAGACATCACGCAGGACTGAAGGAAATGAGTCTGAAGATGGGAGAAATGGGAGTAGCCCTTCTGAACATTTGCAGTGACAGAGATAGCCTTTGCCCTCTGCAGTTGTTCTCATAGGAACTGGAAATTCGAGCCACAGCAGCTGCAACAGCAGCTCAGCACATTAACTTGGTTGATTCTTGTTTATATGTTAATATACTGGGTGGTGTTTTGCAGTGAGTGTATGTTGCCTGTTCTGCAGACGCTGCTGTGGCACAAAGAGCAGATAACAGAGTGGGACAACGAGGTGGTTGCAGCCACTTTTGCCAGCTGCTGCTGAGCCCGATGGTGTTTAGAAGTGATTTGCCTTTGGAACTTTAATAAGGTGTCTTACTGTGACTTAAAGTCCTTAGTGCCTCTTGCAATCTGGCACTTGGAGCCCCTTCTTCATTTGTTTGGAGATTTTGCCTCACTGTGGAAGCATTTAGAGTTTTAAGGCACGTGTCCAGTAGAGTCATGACATAATAAGTTAGAGCGTGATGTAAAAACATGTTAGTGTAGGTGCAGACAGTTCAGTGTGAACCCTCTCATTCAGAAGCAAAGTACACATACAGGAATCTAATGAGCTTTAGCTAATGTGCTTTCACTTTTCAGCAGTCTTTAATTAGTCTTTCCATTCTCTGTGTCCCTTAATCAGTGCAGACTTCAGGTCTTATGCATCCTACTCACCATCTAGTGCATAGTATATGTTAGCAGAAAACTGAAGAAAGCGTACAGATCAGCACAGGACTTCCAGGTGGAGAAAAATACTGCTGTCTTCTACTTTGCTTTAAAATACAATTAGGTTCCCTCAGTGGCACCGTAGTATGTTCTTTATATACAGCTCTCGAAGTTGATTTAACTTCAGTTATTAATCTCAGCAGCTGTTTATGGCATTGTAGAGTACAGCCATAAGAAATAAAGATTATCCTTTAAATAAGTGTAAAGATATGCAGGCAGTGAAGTGCAGTGTTCTCGTAACAGTCTAACCACAGGTGTGCGATACTGCTGTGTAATAGACCCTACACTTAAAGTAAAAACTCTTTTCTCTGCCACTTTTTTATGGGATTTTTTTCTTCTGAATTGCCAGAAAAGTCAAGGTGACCAGAGTTGCTCCTGATGGCTCAGAAATTTATGCATAGAATTAAGCAAATTAACACCCTGTATAAAATAGTTTGTTATCATATTAGTATTTTTTATGTTGGGTGGTGATGCCAATATTTGTTATATAACAAGAAACACTTCTGTAACAATAAGTTTGTCAAAATTTCTGTCCATGGCTCAGTGGAAGTCTGTGAAACTTTACCTTCTCTAGAAAATTCACTTTATCTCATGGTTAGTCCCCAGAGTTCAGCAGTACCTGAGTTTCTGCACTAAGCTGCTCTCTTGTTTCAGGACATTTTCTGCTATGTGGTTCCTTTCCAAGATGCTTGGAGGAACAGAATTATTTTTAAGTCCTCTGTATATCTGTCAGATTTCATTGAAATTTGGGAACCATTAAAAAATTGGCAACACATATTATTGTATCAGTGAGAATTCTACCAGTATTGCTGTATCTTCAGGAAACTGCATAAAAAATGACAAAAAGCTGGAGTACAGAACACTCACTATGTTTTACAAACTGGCCAAGTGATGAAGGACATAGATTAAAAAAATGTTCAAGTAGCTTTACAAATACAGATGCTATTTCTGAGCATTTCCTTTATCTGATTGTAAAATGTTCTCAGTTTATAAGTGAACATCTGCTATTTGATTGTTCTGGGTTCTGCACTCCACAACCTCACAGTGATCTGGGCTCCTTTCCTCTTTACTCTTGCTGAACAAACCCCAGCCCATGCATGCCGGAATACCTGGGGAAAACTGTTTCTAGTATCTCTGTGCAGGGGTGTCTGGGGCTTCCATGGGGCACACTGTTTTGGAAATCTGCAAGAAAGATGACCACTGTTAGTGAGAAGAGGCTCACAAGTAACTTGTCAGTGAGATGAGGACTGGAAAGCAGTAAAATCCTTCAGGTAGTGGCTAAATTGCACAGCTATGACTGAATACACCTGGAAACAAGGTCTGTTGTGTAGGAAGATGCTATTTCTAGAGTCTTATTTTATGCATAATTGTTTTGGTTAACTTCAAACTCATTCAGCATGGGTTTGACTCTGCCTCAGATACTGCTGCTTTATTGCAAATGTTTCACTTAGGAGAGAGAGAACTAAAAGGCAGCACATAGACAACCCAGAGGAAACCAAAAAAATGACTGTGTGATGGGTGAGGGAATATAGAGGGGGAAAATACAATAAGCTTACTGTTTATAGCCTGCTTGTATCAGACTAGCTTTTAGAGAATGATTTTTTTCTATCCCTAAAATGGAGCAAAAGTGTTGTTTAAATTAAAAACATTTAAACTCAGAGTAAGCCTTAACCAGTCCGCCTAAATGGAAAAGAAGAGAAAGAGTAGATGAGGTTACAAGTACCACCCTCAAAGCAAGTCTTCAAGGTTCCTGTCCTTGAAAATGGTTATATAAAATTTATTATAATATAATAATAATTGGGTGAGTTGGGTGGAAAAAAAAATTAAGAAATCTCAGCATAAATACATTATCTAGTCCTCAGATTAAATGAGAGACCCAAAGAAAATTTGGTAAACTAAATTTGAAACTCAAGAAAGTCTGGTAAAATTTCTTTTGTATTATTTTTCTGTTTGGTATGAATGAAATGTCTTAGGTTTTAGAAGCAGCTATTAGTGAGCAGTACTGATGAATAGCAAATACCAAGTTTATGTTTTAAAAAGGCACATCTGATGATTTTGGGACTTACTGCCTGTGAGCTCATCTTCCTTTAGCACAGAGTAAATTGCTTGAAACTATAAGGAAAAGGAGATTAATAGAAGACTTTGAATATCACAGATACAAATTAGAATGGTTTATATATAAAGGAAAATAAAACTTGTCAGATGTGCTGCAGTTCTAAGTGCATTAAAAGTATGACACTATTTTTATATTGGAAGTCTTTTAGAAATTTTGTTGATGGCCTCTTGAATTAGAAGGAGATGCTGTCATGAATAAAAAGTTTTTAAGAGACGGAGCTATCGAAAAAGCCTGAAGTTCAGAAATACTGAGTTAGTTGCTAAATTCGCTGTTCAGTCTCCCAAACTTGCTGGGCTTCAGCAAACAGTACAATGTCCTGCTCAGTGGTCTTGCCAGGGCAAAAAGGCCATTTTGTGCATGGAAGGTCTCATCACAGGAATAATGAAATTTAAATAATTGAGTTCTTAAGCTTGTCTCCTGAGATATGCTAATGAAGTGGCAAAAGGTTTTCTTTAGGACTTTTGGTGGAAAAAGCTCTATCTAGTCTGACCTTCACTGAGAGAGGTTAAAAGACTCCATTTCTTCCTGATTTAGGCTCCCACAGTTTTGTTTTCCAGCAGATGCTGGAGTCTATGTATGGCTGTTCCACAATCTATATAATTACTTGACCTATCTCAGAGTCATATGGACTGAAAAAAGGATCAAACCCCAGTTTCTCATTCCAGTTGTGTATCCCTTCTACCATCAGATACAAAGATTTCTTCCTGAGCTGTGGTGGCAGAAGGATCATTTTGTATTGCTTATGAACAGCTCACTATGTCTATCTTTAGAGGGACAGAAATACTTTCCTAATCTGCAGACAAGTTGCACAAACCCTTTCTTCAGCTTAGTTTGGACACCGGGGCTTTTCTGCATTAACATTGTGATCTCTTAGATGTACTAAAGGTCCTGGATGTCCACTCTTCTGAAGTGGTCCTCTGCTCACTAGCTCCTGATTATGCCTCTGTTTATTATGCTGACTCCAGTAGCAGTCTGGTCTAAGGTTATCTCATACCAGATCAAAAAATCTGGAAGTGGAAGGCAGAAAATACCAGCTCTTTGTTTTTTAACAAATTCCGAAGTAGAGCCATTACTTCTGAAAATTTCTGGCTAAGTCAGATAGCCTGTTCCAGTCCCTTTTGAAGACTGGACCTTGTACAGCAAACCCCTGACGTTTATCACCAATATTTTCTACTCCCCATTTCAAATCTCAGTGCCTGTCTCTGAATTTATTCCAGATACTCCCATCCTTATATAAGTCCATGGTATTCTGTATTTCTTCTGAATGCTTGTTGGATTTTTTTTTTTCTGTCTGTCTCAGTATCTAATAACTTGACTCATGCCTGTTGCACTGCAGCATTCTACTGCCCGTCAGTTGGCTAAGTCACCAGGGAGCACCAGCATCTGACCCAGAGCCAGAACACGCCACAAGTGTGTGCAATGATCACATTTCCCCAGCTTAGTACCCTCATCCATTGAGGGCTTGAGCAACATATGTGGTATGATTATGGGGATGGATTGTCTCTTTTGGGAACTCAAGGGACAATGTCACTGACTGGAGCAAGTGTATCAATCTGGATACCTAACTGACTTTGATGATTGCAAGACAAGATTAAGGGTGTGAGATGGTCACAAGAAAGTCAAAGACTACAGTGAACAATAGGATACTTTGTGTTCATAGAGGAGGCTTAATTTTAAGATACAACATGTCCCTAATTGTTACAAGTCCCTAATTGTGGGATATTTGCAAGAACAAGGGCATGCTGTAAGTGTGAGCAATCTAGAGATTGAGTTTGTGAGACAATGCGGCTATGTGATAAAACCTTGCAAAAGATACGAGAGAAAACTGCAGATGGGAAATATGTCTGAACTTGCAAATATAAATGAACAAAGAGATGCCTACATGACAAAGGAATTGTGCCAAAAGTACAGCAGTTTGTGTGAACAAGTAACTTTAGCCAATGATAGAATAAAGCAAAATGTGCGGACAGTAGGTAGTAGCCAATCAGCGCTTGATGTACGTGTGATGCTGATGCTCTAAATGTATAAAACAATGAGCTTTGTAAACAATAAATTGGCATTAGCCTGAGATCATATTGGTCATAGTGCTGTTTCTGATTTCCAGCTAATTCCTCACCTAATTACTTGTGGGGATTATATGTGTAAAGATCTGGGATACTATTTTATGTGAGGCTAGACTATTTCTGATGGGGCAGAGCAAGAAGACAAAGTTCATGATAGGCCAGCAGCTAGAGAGGAGGAGCACGGGCTGTCACAGTGGTCAGCATCTCTCAGTAGTAGGTGTCCAGGGATCACTGGTAAAGTAATGAATGTTTCTCATTCTGCAGTGCTTCTTTCAGTGCGAAGCCTCCTGCACTTGCAGTGCATCTCTTCTCAGGTCAGAGAGGCAAAAGGAATGGCAGTTATTGCTGCTGTGAGAATGTTGACACCATGACAATATCTAGCAAAACAATGAATTGCATATGCATCCCCACCTCTGCTTATAGGCTACGTAGCTGTAGGTAGCCGGTGCTGAACATGAAAGAAATCAGTTCCAAATATGGCTGTATTGCCATAGGAAGGATTGTTGTGAGGCTGAGATGTGGACTTGTGCTCATTGCAACTTGCAGAACTGTCTAGGAAATGCTACGATGTATTTCTGGTGTTTTTTTGCCATGTTGAGATATGAAGTACATCTCCACAGTGTAAAGACAGTCCAATGTTTTATTTTGAAGTGCTGACTGACATCACAAAAAGTAACTTTATTCTTATCAAGAAGCCAACTACAAATATCTTTTTGGTGGAACGTTGCCCACATCCTGCAGTGAATATGAACAGTGGCAAGCAATGCAGCATGCCAATAGCTTGCCTGTGGTGCCTGCTGTGGCTAATTTGATGGAAATCTGTAATCGTATGTGTATGCCAGATCTGCATTACTTTCATGGGGGTTTTTAGGCACAGGCAAAGAAAGGAAGTGAGGAATTGAAACTGCATTCTAGAGAACAGAAGTGGTCCTTTGTTTTGGCATTGGAAAATTATGTGTTTAAATGCAAAAGCTGACAATGTTGTATCTCCATTACCGCAGATACGGAGTTGCATTTTAGTTTTCTTTCACATCTCACACTCTCCAAAACTGTCGCTTTTCCTCTGTAGGTGATTATTTGACAGTCTGTCTGTATTCTCTGACCCTTAGTTTTGGTTACCTTGCTCTGTCTTTGTAGTAATGACTGGCTATTGCAAATGAGGCACCAGGTTTTTCTGCTGGACAAGACCGTGGCTTTAGGCTTCTGAGAACTAATATATTTTCTGCTGGGGATTGTTTGTGCATGAATGGCACTTCTTGCATGCTCTTCTAGTTGTATACTTGGTCATCGAAATTATTTTTCATTGCTTCTGGTCTCTCTTTGGGAAAACTGTAACAGATTGTCTTGCAAATGTGTCCTCATGCTAGCATTCAGATTTATGTGCAAGCATACACACTGGCAATAACATAAGCTTCTCCCAAATGTTACTGTGAGTAAAACTTCGTCCATCAGCATGCTTGCAAGCAACAAACATGGTTCATGAACACCACTGAACCGAATAGATTTCATTTGCCCAAATACACTCAGTTTCCCCAAAGTTTTTAAACCACCGGTTGCAACCCACAGCTTTCAACAGGGAACTAGATCCAGAGTTTACTTGTTCATTGTTCCGTAATTCCAGGGTATACCTGATGTTTTTTAAAATGTGTGTTATCCAGACAGCATAGCTGTTGAATATGAAGTTTCCTAAGGATATAATTGAGGAGTTTTTATTTTTTTTTTAATTTTTTTTTTTTAGCTTACAAGCAGCATAAAATGACAGATGAGAGACCGCTGTTGTCTCTATGTCTGCTTGAATTGGTTATTGGTATCTGTTGTGATTCTCATCTTGCCAAATAATGAGAAGTGGCGACAGTTGAGAATTGACTGACACTGCCTACAAATGGTTAGTGTCATTTCTTCCATATACCCACAGGCATTATTTCTGAGTCTAAGCAGTGGTAATTTTTATTTAATGCCTATTTGTCAAACTGGAAAAAAAAGAAAACGGTGGCTGAAAACTGTTATATATATTTTTTTTTTAATATAGTATGGGGTTCTGCCAAGAGGCAGCAAAGTCATTATTTCTGTTGCAATATAGGATGCACAAAGAGGCAATGCTCTTTGTTTCTTAGGCTGTCCCATTTTTTTTGGCATTGCTCGTAGGATTGACATGGGCAACTTTCCCTCTTTGTCCCTCAGATCTGCAATACACTTTTGCTAATGGAGCTCAAATGCCTTTGGAAAGGGCTCATACTTACTTTTTGCATGTATTGATGGAGGGATTTTGTTCTCTTCTCCCTTGGAAACATGAGAATTCACTCATTCCACCTGTCCTTTCAGAAGGAGAAGGTGGAAGAGAATGCCAAAAATTCCTGCCAGTCATCTCTGTTTGGATGGTGCAAATCTAGAAGCTGAGGTGCCAACATGCACTTGCCCTGTTAGCACTCGTGAACAGTGTGGTAGACAGGTACTTTTTGGCCTCTTTCTTCTAACTTGGTTTACATTGCACAGTTTTCTACCAGGTGAAGCATAGCAGAGGCTTTTTTTCTGTTTGTTTTTTTTCCCCTCTGCATTGTATCAAGTTTGTGAAGTCTGAGACAGGCCTGATTTAAGAAAAATGAATTTTTAATGCAGGGCATAGCCAGGGACTTCCTTCCTACAAACCATAGAAAATTTGTCATAGGTCTTGTAATAGCTGGTAAACAAGTGTCCTTTGATGAATGATACTGATTTTCACAAAGGGTCTGAGAATTCGAATCTGTGTTGCAAAGCCACAGTGCTGGCCTTTCTGGGTAGCAAATTATCACCACCCCAAGTCTTTTTAAGATGAGAGATTTCCTTTTTAAAAGATGTCCTATATGCAAAATAATTTGAATATCACTGCTTAAAACATCTGTAAACAACACACTGAAATCTCCCAGAGCGAAATGATGATAATTTGCTTCTACTAGTATTTTATATATACTTTTTTATACCCTATAAGCATATTGTATTCAGTTTTTGTTGCAATATTAATAATTATCGAAATATCATTGAAACATCTATTAATCATTTTTAATTTCATTAACTTTATCAGTGTGTTGCTGGTGCAAATTCTCTCTAAAGATACGACCATTGTGGTACTGTTGCCAAGTATTATCAGGTACCATTTTAAAGACTAGCTGAAGTGTAAGGAAAAGGATGTGTTGGTGGTTAGACCCTCATGGCTTAATAATAAGTTATTTTTGGGCCAAATTCATTCAACTACCTGAAAAAGAAATCTGAATTTTGGGTATGTTTAAGTTCACTCTAATTCACATATGCTCATGTTAATCTGTATACTGATAATTATATCAACAAATCCACTAAAGGAATCCCAAGAATGAATTCACATCTTATAACAGAGAACAACTAATTCTAAAATGACATTCTGAAGTATAAGGTTAATTTTCTCCTCTGACTTGTGATGTCATTTCTATGGCAATTTTTCCCCATAAGCTTTCCTGAAACTCTTGGGTATATGATGATGGTTGTAGTCAAGATGTATAGGATATATTACTATTAATTTGTTTGTTTGTTTTTTGTTTGTTTGTTTCATTGGTGAGTTTTTTCCCTGTTCCATTTTATCCTCTTCTTTTCTCTGAAATTTTAAAAAAATCCATCTCAGCTGTATAGCTATCAAATATTTTCTTTCAATCAGTTCCAATGAGAGAGTTAAAAGATTTAAAAATTATTTTCCGTGGTGTGCTTTATACTGCCACTTCTTCTCAACAAGGTAGATTAGTGAGGAGTAGTATGAGCTAAAACATCTCTTGGTTCAGGTCTTGGTCCTAAAGATCTCAACTTACAGTTATGACAACACAATGTTTTTACTGTCAGAAAATAATGTTTTTTACAAAAGGATTCAAGAGGAATAACATCAGGTTTTTTTAGTTAACTTTTTACCTAACAAAGAGAGAAAAGTTACAAGAAAGCATGCCCCCAGAACTTTACCTGCATATGCACTGGGTGTTAACTCTGTGCAATTATCCAGCGTGACACAGAACCAATTCTGCAAAGCTTTATTTATCATGGTCTGGTATTTATCATGATCATGGTCTGATGCATTGGTTTTGACTTTATTTCCCCATTGATGCCTTAATGCATGAATAAGTGAGACTAGGGCTGTGGCAGTCAATTCTGAATTTANAGTTTTTTCCCTGTTCCATTTTATCCTCTTCTTTTCTCTGAAATTTTAAAAAAATCCATCTCAGCTGTATAGCTATCAAATATTTTCTTTCAATCGGTTCCAATGAGAGAGTTAAAAGATTTAAAAATTATTTTCCGTGGTGTGCTTTATACTGCCACTTCTTCTCAACAAGGTAGATTAGTGAGGAGTAGTATGAGCTAAAACATCTCTTGGTTCAGGTCTTGGTCCTAAAGATCTCAACTTACAGTTATGACAACACAATGTTTTTACTGTCAGAAAATAATGTTTTTTACAAAAGGATTCAAGAGGAATAACATCAGGTTTTTTTAGTTAACTTTTTTACCTAACAAAGAGAGAAAAGTTACAAGAAAGCATGCCCCCAGAACTTTACCTGCATATGCACTGGGTGTTAACTCTGTGCAATTATCCAGTGTGACACAGAACCAATTCTGCAAAGCTTTATTTATCATGGTCTGGTATTTATCATGATCATGGTCTGATGCATTGGTTTTGACTTTATTTCCCCATTGATGCCTTAATGCATGAATAAGTGAGACTAGGGCTATAACATGTTTGACTTACCATTGTTTTTGGAAGGATCTGGAAGAGAGTTTAGAACCACAGAACTCCTTTTCAAAAGGTTAACATACTTAAATGCGTTTGAAACTCACCATTGCACCGAAAGTCAATGATAGTTAGACATTTACATGATTCATTTTTTTAAAATGAGAACTGGTCTTTTAGGTCACATAAGTGCTTTTGAAATTTTTAGCTTGTTTGTAAAAATATTCACAAAGGAAGTTTTTAACCTAAAAAACTCATGACTGAAGGAGAAGTCTAGACAGCGTAACCGGTTCAAACCCATGTTTCTGACAGAAGGCTGGATGAGCTCCATTAATATTAAGAGTTTTGGCTTTGGCCCTGAAAGGCTGAATTTTCTTGACAGCAAAACTATTTTTCTTCACTGATATTGACACATTGATGCAAACTGTATATTGTAAGTATGCAGTAGACAGAGATGTTTTCCTTCTAATTTTTGTGCCAGAGAAAGGTTGCTAATTGTACTCCAGTGGGCAAGAAGTCTGGTAGTAAAGTGCATAACAATTTATTTTTATTGAAGCCTAAGGGGCCATGCACTTAACATTTACAAAGAAGAATATATATTTTTTTATGCTTTTTTTTTGATATGGCAGTGGAACAAATGTCGTATAAGGCATAATTCCTATGAAATTAGCAGAGTTAGTTTATAGAAGTTATTTCTCTAGAACTACAAAAATGAGAGGCATTATTATATATACTAAATATAGTATATTATAAATCCATAGGCATTTCTCACTGCCACAGGAAGTAGAATTTTAGGCTGTCATGGAAAGGGAAAACAGGAAAGGGGGAAAAAAACATCCACCAACCCATAAAGGTTCAGGTACTATAATGCTCAACATGCTGTTACAAGAGTGTACTTAGGGCATCCTGGGAACACCGATGACCTCCCAATATACAGTAAGGATATTATGGTAACTAATGTCAATATTGAGTAGGAAACAAAGTAGAAGTAAAGTCTAGTTTTCTCAGTGGAGTGCTACTACTGGAGAGACATGAAGTTCTGTGCTGTATGGAGTGTTTTTAAAACAACATGGAAAACAGGTAGTCAAGGTAATTGAAAATGAAGATGTGCAGAAATATCTCAGTATTGACTGCAGAATGAATGATGAAGAGATCTAATAATAGTTATTGTTCTATAAAAGTGTCAGTTGTGGTTTCAATAGCAAAGTGCAAACTATATTAAGAATTACAAGGGAAGAACTAAAATAAAAAAGAATACAATAATTGACATTTTCTAAATCTGTGGAGCACGCGTACCTTGAATTCTATGAACTGGAGCTGCAAAAATGTACAGTGAAGAGAACGTGATCAAAGGTATGGAATTACTTTTGTATAGGAAAGGACCACATAGTCTAATACTCACTGGGATTGGCAAGGAAGCAGATAGAGATCTGTAATTTTAAGCAGTACAGCAAAGTGCTGGTATAGGTTGTTTCTCAGTCTGATGCTGAGGGGTCAGTCTTAACATGGGCTTTGCTGGTACTCCAAGACCTACGTTTCAGTTCAGAGCAGCAATCACGGAGCAGAGATATGAGAGACCCTGTCCCACAGTTATATTTGTTTCTGTGGTAGGTTTTACAGCTGAGCAACTAGAATGATTAAGGAGCAAAAAGGAACATTTTGGATGAGGTTAGGTTAATGACTATGTAGATGTGCCAGTTTTCAAGCATAAAGAAACTTGGTCTGTAGTCTCTGGTGATGTGTGGTGCCCTAATTCAGAAGTTAAGAGAACAGTGGTGATGTACTTGTGTTGAAGATATAGTACTACAAATAAGCTATTAAGACCAGTACAGAGAAGGCAATTTTAACTACATTAAAGACCACCAGTAGGAACAAAAAGATTAGATGAGAAAACAAACAATCAAGAAATTAAAATATCATTGGTAGTGCACAGGAGAGCTGAGAAAAAACTTCAGAGGCATGTAATTCTGGTATTTGTTAACTTTTGCATATTTACCTTTGCGAATTTAATGTGCATTTAGTGTAGAGTTTTGTTTCCTGGCAATGCACATTCATTTCAGAGAATGTAGTTCCTTTCTGATCAGCCTTCAAGTTTCATGTGAACAAGCAGAATTTGGCAATTAGACAGAAAAAAATAGGACTGAAAAACCCTTTGGAGGAAAAGGCAAACAGGGCAGTAATGTATTTGTAAATACAGAAAATGAAGCTCTTGAAAAGTCAGTCTTAAATAAATTTTCTGATTTGGCCATTATTGTTTGTCTGAAAACTTATATCTCTTGTCATATTCACCACGTGTTCAACAATCATCAGTTAGGGCAGCATGACAAGTTGTAAAGAACATGCGAAAGGCCATTTTTTCCCCCTCTATTTTTTTACTGGCACAATTTGCTTTCAGTCCTCTCAACTCCTTGAGTTTGGTGGTAGAGTGGGTGGGAATGAGTATTACCTGCAGGGGTGCTGGCAGGGTCCAACTTTGACAAATGGATTGCTGAGCAACACCTGTAGGATAACAATGTGTAAGAATGCTGCTGAAATATCCTGATATTGTACTTCATTTACTTTTAAAAATCACTTAGCCTTCTCAGATGGTCATTTATATAGACTGCTGAAGTGTTTCACAAATGGAGGAACAGAGAATAAAAGGAAAATAATTTTGTTACTTTTTGTAAGGGTTATATTATTTGTCTGGTATTTTGCAAATTATGTGCTATTTCTGACTTTAAGATACCTGAAACAGCTTGGAAACCTCAGTATGGACAAAAATCTCATGATAAACCCCACTGCAAAATCATTGCATGTTCTTTGCTCTTGATAATTTTTCATGTATTATTCCTTGTACCTTTGCTGGAAATAGTTCAGCTTTTTGTCCAGAAAGATGGATGCTCTCATTAGGTACTCAGAAATTTATTAAGTAACCATTGTGTTGCAACTTACACTTAGATTAAAACTTGGTTGACATGACTGCAATCTACATATTCATATATGGAATGAAATATTCACATCTTGGTCACTCAGAAGACAGTGTGGCAAATGAATGTGCAATGGATTGAAAAAATAAACAGCTATGGTTTAAAGACAAAGTGAAATTTAAATATTTAAAATATGTAGAAAGACTTCAAACATCTACAAAGGGTGCACACAGCTGGGTTTACACACAACTGAAATGGCAAAGTAGAAAGGCATTAAAAATGCAAAAATGTGTCAATTCTAACAAAAGCCATTGCAAAATTTAAAAGATATTATAAAGAGTAAAGAAAAGTTTTACAGTCACCAAATGATGTATTAACAGCAGGGTCAAACTTCGCAGTAAAAGGAAGTCATTCACACCAAAGTGTGTGCCTATCATTCTTCAGCAACTTTTTGTTAGCAATTATCTGACTTCTTACTGCTTGATAGTGAGGTGCTTAGGTCAAAATTATTAAATTATCTCTAAACTCACTGAGTGATACCTTATACCTTATTTTCAGAGTGTGATTATCTGTGTTAGGATGAATCTCTAAGAAGAAACTGTCAGGGAGATTTGCACTTAGCCAAGCACTACACTGTTAATTAAAAGAATAAACAATGAAATTGTAATTTAAAAAAAAAATACTTTTTTGTAGCTATTTTTTTGTTTTCATACCTGTACCTGATTTATAATGTTTTCTCTGGATAAGGATGGAATTGCTAAGATATGCTGGTTTGACTTTTTTTTTTTTTTTTTTTTTCCTTTATC
>VXAU01001354.1:1000904-1023399 GCA_013399695.1 Formicarius rufipectus | reverse complement strand
AAGGAACAAGCAATTTTTCATTGTAGTGACTTTGAATAGCTGGCAGGCAGTGACTTGGGGAGGCATAACAGCATTTGCCTTGCAGAAGATGGAAGCCTGACAGCTTGCCTAATTCTGCCAGGTTAATTGACCCAGTATCAAAATATTTGCTTGCTTTCTCAGATAAAGAAAAGGAAAAGGGTAAAAGAAGTCAAGATAAAGGAATAAACTAGGAATTTTTTTCACTGTGTAAGCAGAGTGCACAAGGAAGTAAATTTAAGTCTTAAATGATTTTTCTTTACCAGACAGGCCATATCAAGATCAGATATTGATTAAAGCTTGCCTTTTTGTGCTCTGATGCTTTTTATTGACTTTTCTCTTCTGTGCCCTGTGATGCAGTACAAAAGTGATAGGATCAGTATATTTTCCCTTTGGGATTACACAAGAAATCTTGGATGCCTTACAGATGCACGTATTAGGTCTCCAAATATACAGTTCTTGCATAAAATGAAAGAGAAATAAATCATTCTTAAGAGGCAAAGACGAAAGGCACTTCAATGAAAATGCTTTTTTGTTCCTGTTGTGATATCTGTGGATCTGTGCAGAAAGGTAGGAAGGTCTGTTTATTGCAGGCTTTTCCTCAGAAAAGAAACATGGTAGGACACCTTTATGTCCATGGGTTTTCTTATAGTCTGTGCTCATAGCATGAGGTGTGCCAGGGTGACTTTTATTTTTCCTTTCTTCCCTTAATTTGGTTGAGAGATATCCCTGGGCTTGATTCTGTTTTTATTTTTGTGCTGTTATACATCAGGACAGTATGTCCTTGCATATTCCCGGGAAGGGGGTGATTTCTTCAAGGACAGCAGGTGTGAACTCTGAACACCTTAAGTAATGTGCTTAGTAGAAGCTGCATTTACGCAGCATATTAGATAGCTTTCCTGTGTACTGTTTCCTATCAAAGCAAGGAAGAGCTGTTGTAGGTAATCAAAGTTATAGAAATTTCACAGCCAGCAGTATAGCTTTTTCTTTATTGGTAGCTGGGGGAGCATTAATGCAATGTCAGGTTTTGTAATGGAAGAGGAGGGAGGAGACATGGGAGACACAGCGCTGCAAGACACAGACTAGAGCCTTTGGGGTGCTGCTGAGAATGCAACATTTCTAGGTCAATAATCACTCTGATTTTCTTCAGTGTAAGTTAATGCCTTTTTTCGTCTTATGTAAGCCAGTTATAAGTCTTCTGCCATTTTAGTATGTCAGCATTTCTCAGTTCTTAATAATTTTTCACTTTGTTCACATAATTTCTGTGCAGTAGGTAAGAACCAGTCTACAGATACAGAATGGGGAGTCTAGCAAATTGTTGAAACAATTGCTTCTCGTGTGTGGGAAGGTAAAAAGTAACTTAGATGACAACAGTACCACAATAAGAACAGTCTTTTCCCAGTTCAGGTGCCTTTTAATCAACCCTTTGCCTTTTTTTTTTTTTTCTTGGTTGTAGATCAGGGCCACAGAATGGAGGCAGCAGATTCTTGAGTTTTGCTAAAATATCTCTGCAAATGTCCCTCTATGGCCTCACAGTTCACATGGTCTTTCTCTCTTTTATGGATATTAAATATTTGGACTGAAGCGTTTACAACTCAGAGGCTTAAGGTGATGTGTCGTGTGTCACACATGCCTCAGTCAGGGGTTGAATACTTTCATTGCATGAGTGATCCTACTTATCTGAGCAGGGAATTAGGCTGTATAAGAAAAGATGGCAAAGCAGGCACATGACAGATTAAGGTTGTTTTAAGGTTGGATCTATCTTGGGAAAGTTGTCCTGATTTGGAAGGTCAGGCGTAAGAGAGTGGTGGTAAATGATGCTACATCCATTTAGTGACAGGTCCCTAATGGTGTTCCCCAAGGCTCAGTATTGGCACCAGCCGTGTTTCATGTCTTTATCAATGACCTAGAGGAGGGGATTGAGGGCAGCCTCAGTAAGTTTGCAGATGACACTGACATGGGCTGGAGTGTTGATCTGCTGGAGGATACGAGGGCTCTGCAGAAGGATCTGGATGGGCTGGATGGATTGGATGAGACCAACAGTATGACGTTCAATAAGGTGAAGTGCCAGGAACTGCACGTGGGTCAAAACAACCCCAGACTGGGGGAGGAGTGGCTGTAAAACTGCACAGTAGAAAAGGACCTGGCGGTGCTGGTCAGCAGCAGCTGAACATAAGCTGGCAGTGTGCTCAGGTGGCCAAGAAGGCCAGCGACATCGTGGTCTGTATCAGAAATGATTTGGCCATGAGGACTAGGGAAGTGATTGTCCCCCTGTAATTAACACTGGTGAGGCCCTACCCTGAGTACTATGTCCAGTTATGGTCCCCACATTTAAGAAGGATATTGAGATGCTGGATTGGAGAAAAGAGGCTTGAAAGGGTCTCAAGGCTAAGTTATATGAGAAGGAGCCAGGGTTGTTTAGACTGCAGAAAAGGAGGCTCATGAAGACCTTATTGCTCTCTACAATGGAAGTAGCAAGATGGGGGTCAGCCTCTTCTCCCAGGAAACCAGCAATAGAACAAGAGGAAATGGCCTCAAACTTCACCAGGGGAGAGTCAGGTTGGACATCAGGAAGAACTTCTTCACTGAGAGAGTTATCAAGTATTGGAAAAGGCTGCTCAGGGGAAGTGGTAAAGTCACCACCCCTGAAAGTGTTCAAGAAATGGCTGGATGTGGCATGTAGTGCTATGGTTTATTTGGCAAGGTGGTATTTGTTTAAAGGTTGGACTCAATGATCTTGGAGGTCTTTTACAACCTTAATGATTTTATGGTTCTATTCTATGATTACTGATGTAATCAAAATGTGATAGGAGATCCCATTATGCTGCCCCAGTGTTATGACAACAGATTTGGGGTTTCTGGAGTTTTTAGAGAAAGCAATTCAGCTTGCTTCTCTTAACAGAAAAGTCTAAAACAGGTCTTTACTCAGCATCTTACATGCCACATGGAGGGGAGAACAACAGCAGCTGAAAGCTTCAGAAAAGTGCTGTTTGAAAGACTGCCTCCAGTTCCATTTAATGCTGCTCTGGCAGAGCAGCCCATGCTCCCCAATAATGGGAATGCAGCCGTAGGACATCTGCACGCTGCTGGAGGCAGCTTTCCAGTGCTCCTGGGGGTACAGGGTGACCCACCAGCCCACTAATGTGAGACAGTAATTGCCCCTCACTCTCTGGCCCAGTAAGAACAGAAAATCAGCACAAGCTGAATGAGCAGCGTAAAACACCATCATTTCTTTCCTTTTCAGAGTGCCGCAAGCAGTGTGGATTGGATCACTGCCTCGAAGTAATTTAGCACTTCAGCCAGCAAAACACCAAAGTGTGCAATTAACTATAAGCAAGCAAATAATCACATAGGAGTCACTTAAGGGTCCTGTGCTCAAATGCTTTGCCAGAGCAGGACCTGAGCTTGCAACTGGCTGCTTGGAATGTCCCGTGTGGGCCTCACATACAGGACTAACAACTTAAGTGGTGCATAGGCTCCTAACAGCTCAAAGGGTATGCTAATTCTTGCAGCATTTCTTAAATTTTCAGTATTTTAATCAAATTGCTAGTGGTTGAATAACTAATGTAAAACTTGCTGATGGAAAGATACAATGGGGTTATTAGAATTTTTTTCTCCCACCTGTTTATTTCCACAGCAAAGTGGTAGTGGCCACTGCAAAATGAATTCCCTTTGGTGCTGTGGGAGCCCCCACATGACCCTCTGGAACTGATTTTCCAAATGGTGAAAGACAAAGAACCAGAAAACCTATTAGGCACTTGATAGGGAGCACAGCAGATTCAGGCTGTGGTGGCAACAGTGCTCACCCCAAGAGTTTTAAAGGGTGGAACTGGCAGACAGTTTGAGCAGGCTGCAGTCAGATGCCATGCCTGCCCTCTGGTACAGGAACAGCCTGTACCTGTCTGCCGCTCAAACTGACAAGCTGTTTCCCTGGTAATTAATTGATTATAAAGCAATGACTTTGTCAAGTCAAAGGGGTATATGGTACTCTAAAGAGGGAGGAGGAAGCTAACAAGAATAACAACAAAAAAATTGAGCTCTAGAAAGACATAGCGGGGATATATTTCCTTCCTCTGTTTTCACATCGGGATAAACAAAAACCACATTGTTCCACAATAATTAAAACCTAGGTGTAGATGATATTTATGGATTGCTATTTATAGAGCACTGTTCTTCAGATTTTGGTATGTATTCTACTAATGTAATTAAAATGAATATGGACTAGGATACTGACTTTTGTTTAATATCAGTTTTTTTTCCCAGGATTTTCAGGTTTTATTTTTGTCTTTAAGGTATAGATTTATTTTTCAAATATTCCTGGGAAGATTTATTTTGAACGTAAAATTTTTCAGATGCAATGTTATGACTTTCTGATGTTATCCTTTTTGTTTTATTCTTTACTTTTTCTTCACTCTTCTTCTTTCCATTCTTTTTAAGAAGGAAAAATTAAAAAAAAAAATAATCTAAAATCTGTAAAATTTGATTTATCAAAAATCAAAAAAAAATCCCCCACATCTGAAAAGCAGGAGATTTTTTTAAAACACAGTTGCAAACACAGGTATTTCAACCAACATTAACGTTTTGTCTAAAAGCTCTCTGCAGACCATTTAGCTGTAGCAATGAACAAGTTATCTTAAGAATGAAAAAAAATCAAAAGAGCTGTTCAGGTGGAAGGATCTCCATTGTGGGAGTTGTGTTAGGCTTAGTAAGTGGAAAAGGAATGCGCAAAGGTATATACAATGCTGCTTCTTCAAGGGAGAAAGGAAAAGAGAGGAATCATATGTGCTTGATTACTGCAGTGAGGAGCTGTAAAAACCATCTGATTGAAACCTCAGTTGCTGTAAGCTGAGTTTACATTTGAAGGTGTTCGTTCACTCCAGCTGTAAATTTGTCCCAAGGGGGGATAATTTCAACATGGTCTTTTTTAAGAAGGTATTGAACATATCTGAGTGTGAGAGTGCAGTCAGTGTGTGAATAGGAGCACTTTCCAAGTTTGTCACTGACCAGGGTGAAACACTCAATTGAAGATAACTGGAATGGCTAAACCTCTGAAGCAGATTTTTGGGGCATGACCATTGGAGAGCCTTTTAGTAAACTCCTGGTGTTTTCCTCATCCATAATATGCTGTTTCTGTTTTCTTACAGGTCAGTGGCTGGCCCTACTCCTTCCCTTGCTACCCCTGTTACATTTAATCAGCCTGAGTAGAGTTCATCACTCCAGCTGTATTGATTCTTAGAGCAGATTTCAGCAGAACCTAAGAAAAGGAAGCATAGACTGATTCCCTCTTTTTTCTTTGACTGATGCTTTCTTTTACCCTACATGACAAAGTGATAGATGTACTTAGTTAACTTTCTACAAAATCATTAATGCCACCCTTACCGGTTGGCTACCCAGGTATTGGTTAAATAGCTGTCATGCATTTGTTACCTGAGACACTGCAGTACTTTATAATCAGACCATTAATTTTCTTCCAAAGTTGGTCCTACAGAACTGGTTTGAAATGCACGGCTAAGGGAGATGAAAGCTAACACCCTTTCTATCAATAAGATTTTTCCCATTATTTTTCCTCAGATTAAAGCTGCAAATTGACAAAAGTTCACTCGGAAAAGCTGAAGTGAGTGTTTCAATAAGATTCTTGTGATGTTCCCCCTGCCACCTCTTCATGATGAGAGTCTACAACATAGCAGTGTCAAACTACCTCAGCAGTTCCCTTGACCTCTCAAAGGACCTGATGTCACTGGATCTGCTGTATAAGTGACTACTCACAAAAGGAGGTCATCTGGTCTGATCTCTGATGTGCCCACTGAATTTTACTTTGACTCCTTCAATCCCCATTGAATTCCAAAATTTTATAAGTACTCCTGTTAATGCTCAGCCCAAGCTTGTCATCCCCAGAAGGGCTGCCAATCTCAGGCTTAAAACTAGACATTCTACAGAATCCACCAGCGGTCTCCACAGATGTATCTCCATTGTGGTTAAGAATATTATTTTTGACTCACCTGACTTTTGTCTTTGCCAGTACAACTGGTTTTATTCCACTGTCTTTTTTTTTCCCTGTAAAGATCTTTATAGAGTAGTCAAAACATTATATAGTTGTTGTTTTGACAAGCTAAACAATTATGAGTTCTTTAGGGTTCTCTTTGTAAGATATAACCCTAAGGTATATTGGTGAATACCTTTCTGTACCTTACTGCATTTTGTAAACATCACTTTAAAACTACAGAAAACAAAATGATTACCATCTTTACAACAAATCTACAAAATACATGGATAAAGGTGAAATTCTGTTATTTCTCTTTAGTCCTCCTCTGTTTATATTAGCAATTACTGTAGACCGATTTCATCACAGTGGCAACTCATTTACTCTGATTCATAAAATTCTTTCTGGTCTTGTGGAGATAGAATAGAGCCATCTATTTTGTGTCTTAATACACAGATATTCTGCCTTCAAATGTATTCCCTCTTGTTAATAGAACTGTTATCCAGACTCAACCTATTTGCATTTATTTTAATTTATTTTGCTATCATATTGTAATTATTTATTGTCTATTATTACCTCTCCTCCTGCCAATTTTCTGTAGTAGACAGCACTCAGTCTACTGCTAATCTGGTGAATATCCTGCAAAAATTCTCTATTTCATCAAGATTCCTCACTGGAAAATACTTCTTGAATGATGCCAATTTCAGAATGATAAATCTGTGTGATATCTATGTCATTGATAATGATTAATAAAAAAGTCAGAATTCTCACAGTGCGGCTTCGGTTGGCTGGCATCTGTGTGATTTCCAGTGGTTTGAAGGATTGAGGACGTTTTAAAATTTGAACAACCTTCCCAGCTTTATTATGACTGTGGTGCCTGTGAAAGAAGTTGCACAGGAAGCTCTACTTTGAGAGACAGGCAGAGAAAAACCATATGAAATTCAACAGAAGTGAATGGAGGGTCCTGAACCTGGAGAGGAATAACCCTGAGCACCAGTCGAGACTGGGTGCTGACCTGCTGGAAAACAACTCTGCAGAGAAGGACCTGGGGTCCTGGTGGACAAGAAGCCGTCCATGAACCACCAGTGTGTCCTAGTGGCCAAGAAGGCCAGTGGTATCCTGGGGTGCATTAGGAAGAACATTGCCAGCAGGGGCAATGGTGTCAATGGGAGGTGATCCTGCCCCTCTGCTCAGCCCTAGTGAGGCACATCTGGAGTGCTGTCCAGTTCTGAGGTCCTCAATACAAGAGAGACACATAGTTCCTGGAATGGGTCCAGTGGAGATCAGCAAAGATGATTAAAGGACTGGAGCATCTTTCTTATGAGGAAAGGCTGAGAGAGCTGTGCCTGTTCAGCCTTGAGAAGAGATGACTGAGAGGGGACCTCATCAATGTATATAAGTATCCAAAGGGAGTAAGTAAGAGGACGGAGCCAACCTCTTCTCTATGGTGCCAAGCAATAGGATTAGAGGCAATAAGTAGAAAGTAAATTTCACCTGAACAGGAGGAAGAATGTCTTTCCCATGGGGGTAGCAGAGCATGGCAACTCATTGACCAGAGAGGTTGTGGAGTCTCCCTCAAAACCATCTGGACACAATCCTGTGCCATGTGCTCTAGGATGACTCTGCTTCAGCAGGAGGTTGGACCAGATGACCCACTGTGATTCCTTCCAACCTTACCCATTCTGTGATTAGGATATGAAACCTGTCTAGGACCCTATAAAGTAACTCTGGGGCTGACGTATGGTGAACAATGTGTTGCTTGAGACTTAACTAACTGAGGGTGGTTGTATTGACCTAAGATTGGGTATGCTCATGAGTTTCAGAGCTTTAGACTGTAGCATACACTGGCTTCGTATAATAGTGAAATGTTTTTAGCATTGCATTTAATCTGAAAAACCTTCAAGGTATGTCAAATGCTTTCTTTCCCTGTCATGAACAAACAACAAGAATCACAAAAATACCCGCTTTCATTCAAATACCTCTTGTTTGTATCTCAACTGAAGAAAACTCAAAACTACACGCTTAACTGTGCACATGCACAGCAAGCAACCTGTTGTATATATGAAGACGTTCAAAAAGAGGTTAACAGCCCATTTAACAGGGGCCATTGTGTTCAGCAAAAACCCTGGGTTAACCAGGCTAACTAATCTCAGGTTGCAGGCAGCTTTGGGGCAGGTCCCACCAGGCAGAGATGTCTGCAGGGTATTCCCAACCTGGAAGCTTTTGGATGAGTGAGTAAAAAGCACTAAGGTCTCATCAAATGGAGAGAGAAAATTCAGAAGCTGTTACATAGGTATTTTGTTGCTTCACAGTTGTGAATTCTGCAAGGCCAAAGACTGTAAACCTCTATGTTTCTAGCTGAAACTGCTTATATTACACCCCTTTAGACACAGATGGTTGACCAGATCTGAGGTTGTGGACCTAGCCATACGTGGATTTCTCTGAGAAGTTTAGAAAGCAAGGGGACCTCAATGGAGTTTGTAACTCAGCATGAGGGACCACAAACTGATTATACTACAATCCCTTTTAATAAATCATAGAGTTGTTATTTCATATACTGTATTGGCAATGTTTAGGTATTAGCTGTAAATCTAATCATAATCTACCATACAATCTGTCCTACTTCTTGTACCTAGTAAAGAACCACAGATAGTCTGTTCTCGGTCCTGCTGGTAAATTCTTTGTGTACCTGTTGATGAACATTGTACCAGAATTTCTCAGGTAAGGACTGGTTCATCACATTGAGTGCACAGTTTGATATTACATCTGCATTAACCAGATGTTAGAAGAGAATTTTTTTTCCTTTTAAAATCACATTTTAACTTCTTTTTACTTCTGCCTTTTTGTGAAAATGGTCTGAAAATTTATAACTAAGAAGTGTTTTTGTATCAAGAGATGTCTCTTTCTCTTCCCCTCCTCCTAAATATTTGACTGCAAGGTTTTCAGTTTCTGTGGCTTTGGTAGATATCTTCATTCTGACTCCTAGCCTTTTATCCAGAAAAAATTAAAGTACTGATTTAAATAAGCAGATTCAAAGCAAATTTTTCATTTTAGCTAACTAGTTTACAAAAATATGAACCTGATTATGTAGGTTTTTCTGAAATGAACAGTACATTGAAATCCCACCATTGTGATTGAAGGCTGCATGCATATTTTAGGGAATAGAAACTCTGTTTTCCTATTTGAGCAGTACAGATCTGGCACTTTTGTGCAAGATAGATTTGAGCCTTATTTTTTTATGGTACTATGAACTTCTTGCCTATGGTGGTGTAGAGGAATTTATGAAGTCAGGCAAATTCCTGTTGGTGAAAAATAGAGATTCAAGATTTAGCATTAGGCATTGGAGTATGAAAAGTTGGGGCCTATACTTCACATTGTACTTTTCATGGTCATTTTGCTTTTGTCTTTTTCACTGTATCCTATTTTTCTCTCCAAACTTCCTGTGCATTTCTATTCTGTCTTCTTCCTTTCACTGTATTTCAACTGCAGCGTTTGTATGTTTGGCCCCTGGCAACTCCTGAATGGCATTGCTTTGAGGAAGTGTGTCCTCTTAACTTTATTTCACCTGCTTTCTCACAGAGGGTGACAGATGACAAACACAGTATGTGGAAAGGGCAGAATGAATGTGAGCTCATCATGGTTTGCTGAGAACAATATTGCCTTGGCTTTGTTAAAAATGTTAGTTGCTAAAAATGTTAAATGTAAATTAAAAGGGTCCCTGACACAACAGATTCATAAAATTGGTGTACTGCCTAGTGAATGAACTTTTCTCACTTTGCTTCTTGTTTATTCCTTCCATTCCTTAAACAATGTTCAAATTCATTGGTATTACATGTAGCTTAATATACATAAAAGAAGTAAAGGATCTCCAAGACCTGTGTGATGCTGCAAGTGTAACCACAATGGTTCTCTAATTTACTCCATTATTTTCATTTGTAATAGGGTTTCTATAGAATTATCACTTCTGTAGTGCCATATTCCATATAGGTTTCTTAGTGAAATGTGTTGTCAGCTCTTCTTCATGTCTTTCAAATGAGATTTTACTGCTGGTCTTCGTCTTGTCTTTCTATCTGTTTAAGTGGATGCCCATTGTCAAGTCATAGTCATGCTGCTTGCTATTGTCTTGTGGCTCTGCTGAGCTCTATTATGTGCTTTCCCCTTCTAATGTGTGCAAGGAGATCAGGTTTTAATGGCCAGCACCTGGCTACCATTTCAAGTGTCTGCTACAGTCTTTGTCCCCTTTTCTTGCCTGTCTCTCCAGAACTCTTCTAAAAGGTTTAAATTTCTGCTTTGAGAGTTTGATAAAGATATTTTTAAAATTCATTTTGCTCATTGTGGAATGAAATAAGATCACTTTGTGTCAGTGCTGTGTACTTTGCATGGCTATTCTGTCTAAATATTCCATTGTGGGTGTTGTTAGCAGTGTTAATAAAAATTCTGAATGATCTGGGCTCCTCAGCTACTGGACCTAGGAGATCAGAGCAGATGCCTACCTTAGAGACCTCGTCAGGTCTTTTAACCAGAAGCAGCAGCTGTTGCATTTGCTAGAGCTCTCCAATATGTTGTCTGTGCTACTTTTCTGATAGATAGTAAGCACATATTTATCCCTACTTAGTGATCTTATTTTTTATCAATCTAAATGAAAAAAGAATGTATTGTTTTCTGTAGCAGAATCATGCTACACGTCATGCAAAAATTTTTGCATTCCTATTACTGACAAAGAGCAGAGACCTATTGTATGAATCCTCTTAAGTTGCTCCTTTAGATCTAGGCCTATTCCTGAATTCCTTTTAGCTGGAAACTACATGAGAATGTTTCACTAAATTTTACTCCTTTGTTGTTAAAAAAAACAACAAAAACCCAAACAAAACAAACAAACAAAAAACCCACAAATAAAACCCCAACCAACCAAACAAACAAAACAAAATGTTAAAAATTCACAATACACAAGAGGAGGTCACTCATTGTACAGTTCCCATTGGACAAATTGTAGTAAATATGTTAGTGCAGAATACATCATGATGGCCAACAAAGTAGTATGTGCTCAAAATGTCACAGCAAAACACTGAGGAAAAAATCAGAACAGATATTTTGGATATTGTTTGAGATTGCCTTTATGGACTGTAAATTGAAATGGCAGAATATATCCTGGGTGTTTTCTCCCCCACAAAGAGTGGTTCTGTCCAGACATTAGACACATGTAATCCTTTATTATGTGAAGTGAAGCCTCCAGTAGCCTTCCATTATGGAGATTATAGAAGTCTTATTTGTTTGTCTTGCTTGGCTATGAGCATCACTGTTCTTGAAAAGATATAGAACAGGACTAGAGCTTGAAACATTTTAGCTGCTTTTATCTTAAGCACTCACAATATAATCATTGCTCTACATTATTATCTTATTATCAGGCTATTTATAATTTCATATGGAAGATGTTTTTGTGACCAGGTCTGATGATGAAAAAGCACAAAGAACTTTGCTTCGGAGAAATCTTATATCTTATTCATACATATATGTACCCTTCAGGAACTTAGTGCAATATTTCCCCCTGTAGTCAAATTTTCAGCTATGTGCATTATAACATTTTTTTTTGGACATAGAAGCATGTATTTCTCATTTTAAGAAAAATGCTTTTAAAATAATTTTTAATTTTCATTTCTGATAGTACCTAGAGCCTGAGATCAGAATTGGGCTTCTGTAGGCTACAGTACATAGCTGTATTATGAGATGATGGATTCTGCTTCAAAGAATTAACAGTACTGAGAGTGAGATGGGAATCTCAGTTAATCTCGGCTGTAGGGAGAAGTGCTATTTTACAAGGTTTCTGAATCTTTTCAGCCTTTAATGTTCCACTATTACCTGTCTTATCAGTGATAAATGGTTAGCACTTCATACTTTTGCAAAAGGACTTACAGACCTTGCTTTATTCATTTGTATTTTCCGAATGATGGATTAAGAGTCCTTCGATGTTTGGTGCTAGAACAAACACTGTATCCAACCTTTCTTTTTAATAGAGGGAGATATGCTGAAGCAAAGAACAAAAGAGCTACCTAAACCATTAGTATGCAACCTATTCACTATTTAATACTTTGGAGTTATGTTTCTCATGTAGAAAAATCTCACTGCGCTCAGGACCAAATAATTACTTATGGGAATAAGTTTATTGTGTTGGTGTAAAAGAAGAATTACCTCTTAGAGTTCATACATATGACCCCTCACCACCCCTCCTCCCCCAAACAGTAGCATTCTGGGTATTCTTTGTTGTGAACAATAGGCATAAACCAAAATTGCTGACATTGATTTAAAATATAAACTTTTCTTGAATGGTAAGAAAACTAAAAAAAAAAAACCCACATGATAAATAGTGTTTTAAATCATTAGATTACTCAGTGAAAAGTATTTATAATTAACTTCTGAGGTGCTGCCAGCTTTATGCTATTTGACAATCTTACTTCTCAATTAAATAGACAGGTGGATGACACACTTAATAAATCACATATTCTTATGGGCAGTAATTGGTGTACTCATTGATATCTGCCCAGCTGAGAGTAGAATTTTAAATATTAACGCATCATTCAGCCTTACAAACATCTGTATCACAGTCCTTGTGTGATACAACACAGTCCAGTGTTGGCAAAAAGGTTGTGTTATAAACTGCATTTTCTAGTATTAAATCTGCAAATGTTTTATTCAAAGTGCTACTTTGCTTGTCATTGAACCAGTGCAAAACAAGAAAACAACTAAGCTACTAATGGTGCTGCCAAAATTTAAGTGTTAAACTGTTGCTAAGCAGCAAAGTATTAACTGCATGATGTGTGTGATCCTACTCCCTGTTCATTAGTGCTACTAATATTCACAGAATTCCTCTTCTGGCAAGCAGAAAGTGTTAAAAAACGTTGTGTATCAAACCTTGATTAGCAGTTCTTAAAGCTGAATTTAGTTCCTAGTGCTATTTGTGGCAAGTCAGATGTCTCACGCTGAAAAATTCCACAGGCATCAGAAGAGGAGCCACAACTTCAAGTTAATATTTTGTCAAGGAAAATTGTCAGAAAGAGGCATCAGATACTACAAAATATGTACCTGCTTCCAAGAAAGTAAGTGTGAAAGAAAACTAGAATGGGGTATACACATTATACCCTACAATTAGCAAAAAGAGGTAAAAATGAGCTTTTAAGCTGAATCAGAGATATAAGGAATTGTGGACGTGTTTTCACTGGTGGTAACATCTGCAACCTTTAGTAAATGTTGGATTGCTAATAAAGGGAATAACAAATACCATATTCTAAGAACATTCAAGAAATGAACATTGACATAACGATTCAATCATATATTAACTGTTCCCTAAATGCCTTCTTTTAAAATTCTTTCAGTTTCCTACATCACTGGCATTAGTGAGAAAAATGTCAGACATAACCAATGAGTGAGAATCACCTGCAGAGTGCTAAGTTGAGCCATATGCATTCAATGAACTCTAAAGCCTAAGTGAAACCTGAGTGATACCTAGGCTAACCAGCTGAAGGTTGAAGACTGAATATTCTCTAGGGAATAGTGTTACATCACCATACAATTATTTATATGATGGGTTAAATCATAATATTTTAGTAGCAGTTATTGTACTACATCTAATTGCTGTGAGTCATAATTCAATAATTTAGAACAAATTCTGTAATTTTTTTTTGAAGGTTAACACGATTCTTGGAAACATTTTGGATTTTGCATAGGGTGAATGGTTATAGGAATGTTTTATTAATTCTGTATATCAGAGGCTAAGTTTAGACATTCAGAAAACAAGCGTGTCTGTGGGGTTTTTTTTGTTTTCTTTTTTTTTTAATGGTAAGGTAGTGATCTATTCACACGTAAGTATAAGGGAACTTTAGGAACCATGTAGTGAGGTCTCTTCCATTCCTCACTCTGTGCATCTCCTCTGTACAGAAAGCAATAATGATCTGGACGAGAAGCATTGAAAGTTGCCTCTCAGCAAGGCCATATTTTTATATAACTGAGATGAACTGGAGTCAGAATCAGTGGTAACTGGTACTGGCAAAGTACATCACTGTGAGAAATAAGCTTAAATCACTTAATAAACTGCACTGAAAAAAAGTCAGTTCTTGGAACCAGAATGAATTATCTTCTCTATCTTGATCATGAAAACCAGAAAACAACTTTTCCACCCTCCAGAGTTATACCTGAATGCTTTTGTAGTTCTTTTTAGATGCACGTAAGATGCTGAGATTTAGAATTTGCTGGGTTTTACTCTGAAGTAGGACAAATATTCAGGAAAGTATTCAGAGAAAGAACAAAGATAACTGCTTTATATGTAAATTCAGATTTCTTTTAACCAGTTGTAGAGTTATGCTTGTCATGTTTTGAGGGGGGATTCAGGTAGGCTTCGGCAAATAAGGCCATGCTCAGATTTGGAACTGTTCGTGGAGATATAAATGTTTATTTCAGAGTTTGAAGTTGTATATTTGGTAGCTCATTCAATCAAAAAAGATCCATTTTACAGTAGATCCCATATCAGCTGATGATGCAATCATATCTTTAATATCCCATTGCAATTTCTTTATGATCAAAACCTGTCTTGCAGAATCTTGGGAACTGATAAGTCCTTGCAGCTGCTGCATTGTTGAATGTGAAAGCTGGGGGAGAATCTTAGCTGTCATTCCAGAAGAGAAACTCTTCCTGTTTCCTGTGTTTCCTCTCCTGCTTTTGGCTACTATGGAGGTAAAGTAAGGCAATATGAGGCAATGCTCTTAGGGCACCTGAGGTTAAGGAATCTCCCAGAGTAAAGTGCAAAGAAAAGATTGAGGCTTTCCTTTCTGCATTGGAGTTTTCTTTGAAGCCTAAGCAGAAACATGCTGTTGGCCAGACTGATCAAGTACTGCATAGTGGATCTCAAACCATACAAAGCAGTTGCTTTACTTTTCTGTGTGGTCTATGTGAAAAGTTAAATGCCAAAAGAAAGTTGTATTTTTTCCTGGATCTAATAATCTGCTGTAAATGCCCCCCTCAAAAAAAAAAAAACAAAAAACAAAAAAAAAAAAAAAACAAAAAACCAAAAAAACCACAAAAAAGCGGCCTGACCCTTTTCTCAGCATTGTTCTTGCAAAGGATTTATAGCCTGGTGTTCCCCATTGCACCAGGATCATCAGCACAGCTAACTTGGCAAATAGCTGCTCTGTTTAGAGAATGTTCAGAATCCTACTCATCGTCAGTGCTTCTCTGTCATGATTTTTCTGGTGTAAGAAGAGGTGTAAGCATTTTTTAATTGTCTTCAGGGACAGAAAGCAATGAAGGTAGTGATTTGGCTTTGCTTGAAGGCTGTTGGGGACCAAGATCAGAAGTCCCATGTCTGTGGGACCTTGGGAGTCCTGTAATATCTGTCATGTCAAGCATACTTGAAAAATGGTGCTATGAGTGTCAAACTTAGATCTGGAAAAGAGTGTTATTCTTCAGACTTGGGCACTTTAACCCCCAGGTTAAATTAGCAAATAATTAGCAAATATTTTTTATTTACACTCTCCTGCACCATGTGCCCCCTTTCACTGGGGTATCTCTCCTAGGATGTGAGATAGAGGCTCCTAGTTCCTCCTCTTCAGGATTTTAAACTATTCTCACCTGAACCAGAGTGCTCTTCTCACACCTGCTCTTATTTTATACAGTTCTGAAGAATTCTTTATACTGCACTAACATGGAAAGTGGAGGACCTGAGTTATATACTCCCAGGAAAAGTGAGAATTGACATTTTTCAAAATGGGCAAGTGTTCTAACCATTTGATTATTGGGTGAGAATAGAATTTTCTGAAGCACAAGTTGAACAATTTCATGCCAATTCTTACAATGTTGGAAGAAAGGGCAAAAAGAGGAAAAAGTAAGGTGAAAGACTTGACAGGAGCAAATTAGGTGCTGACATCTCCAGGATGAGATGAGAAATTTTGCAAATGCCTGTAGCACCTGACTGCCAGCATGGATGCTCACAAAAATCTTCAAGCACAAATTTTTCCTCCAGTGAATCATTATATCTCTGCTAGAATTGATAATATTTTGCTCTTATGGGGTTTACAATATTTCCTTTTCAGCAGGCTTTAATAACAACCTCTTCCATACCCCTAGGAAACATCAAGAATTATTTATTACAGTCTAGGAAATGCTGAGGCCTGTGGTTGGGAGTCTTAAACATTTTTATTTATTACTATTTATCTAACCATGATATTAAGGTTAAAGTACAAAGTAACCAAGAATTTGCTGAATAAGAAGGCACTGAAGTCCTTAAAATCAATCTACTCAATCAAGCGGAATACAACCCTGGACAAAGGGACACTCTGATTTCTGATTTCAATTCTGAGGGATGCAGCAGGAATTAATAGAAACATAGCCCATGTATAAAGGAAGGAATTTCTCCCTGGGTAGCAGTTATTTTTACTACACCAATATTGCAGCTTGTGAAATCCAGTCCTTGCAACTCAAATGCAAATATTATTATTTGTGTTTAGATATTTGTTAGTGTTATCTAGCAACAGAAGATACAAAGCTGTTCCATAACATTTAAATACAATCTTTTATACAATTATATAAATGTATAATTCATAAAGTAGAAGTTGTAATTAACGAGTTAAACTGCAAAATAATTACCTAATACAAGAAATGAAAAAAAGAGATGACTGTATAAAGGCACGAGTCATTAATAACTGTGAATGCATTTAAGATGGAAATTAATTGAATTTTTTTTATTATGGGAGAAAATTCTGGACCAGCTGCCCAACAGGACCGCAGGGGCAGCCAGCCTACAGTTTTTTTAGAAGCTTAGCAAGGTTATGACTCAAATCAAATAACTTTACAGCACAAAATAAGGAAATTACATTTTATCTTATTGTCAAGCCTATAATCTAAGTATTTTGTTTCTTTACAAGTTCTTTACACCAGTACATGAGTAGAAGAATAATTCAGAATTACATATGTTAAACAGAGCATTTACACTAGGCTCTACTAACTAGGCTTCTTTACAATACTTTTTAGTGTCATATTGCTTTCAGGAGATTGTGTCTTCTTTTCTTGCAGAACAATACCTATTTAGTTAGATCTATTCTGCATTTTCTGCATTGTATTTTCCTTTTTCTAACTACATCTGAAGAGGATAAATTCTTTCCCTTTGTTCTCCCATGCACAAAGCTTTCAAAAATAGAAAAAAGTACCATCAGAAAATGAAATAGAGTTCACCTTCAAAGTTCTGCATGTGACTGGAAATAAAATAATTCTATTTCACGGAGTGATATATTTTCAATGCTTTTTCTATTTGCAGTTTTACTGTCATGTCAGAAAAGTAACTTGAAATCTACAGCAAGGAAAAAGAGGGAAGATATCTGTACTTCCTTCCTGAAGGTATTATTACCAAATACCTTGATTATTGGTTCACTGGGTGCAGCACAGAGATTTTTCTTTGGTGGTTGAACTGCTGAGTTTCAGAAAGCCTGAATCAGCAAGCAGTCCTCTCCCACCACACAAATGCAAATGGTATCACTTTAGAATAACTCCTTGGCCTTTAAAGCCAGTTAGCTCAACAGAGCCCAAGTTTTTCTGAAATACAGATACATGGATTTGGATCACCAAGTATAATATATATTGCACCTCTTTGGAAACATTTGGCCCAGAAAAAAAGGGTAAAGAGGAATACTCTTCAGTTTTCTCTTTCATGGAGTGTTCAGTGAGAGAACAATGTTATCCATGCTGCCTGATGCCCTTCAAACTGCAATTAGAGAACTAGAGAACTGACAGTCATTCTGATACTAAGCATTAAACCGTGTGCATTTCTACTAAAATTAATACATTTGGCAGGATCTGAGAAATTCAGATGCAAAAAGGTGCATTTTGAAAATCTTCTGTGCAATTCTTAAAGACTTATTCAACCTGCAGATCTGTCTAAATGTGTGATTTGTGCTGAATGAAACTTTCACCAATATCATGTAAAAGCCAGTGAAGTCCCTGAAAACTGAATGCACACATTTTCTACTTCTAGTGCCTTCTGCACTAAAATAATTTTTAGATAGGTTGAAAAGAGACTTCTGTGGTATGCTGAAATTTTTTGGGGGCTGAGGGTGATGAAAGGTGGTTGAGACTTTTAGAGAGACCCTGATTACCTTTGCAAATAAGACAAACATGCAAAATTTACATAATTGGCTCTATTTTGCACATTGTTGGTTCTCTTTTATTCCTTTATTTGCAGCTACAAAACGAGCAATCCATTATTTCAGGCATCCACAGTCTGGAGCAAAATCAGCCTAAGAGCAGGGCTGGTGACAGCAAAGGTGCTGGTGATTTGAGAGTAGGTCTATTTACAGTCCAGAGGCAGCCTACACACCTCTGGTCACAAGGACATTTTAGCTGGTCTCAGATAGTATTTTGGACCTAATGGTTCTCATCCTGGGAAGAGAGCTTCCCTAGAAGCTAGTTGTGATAATTACATAGAGAAAATTCACAGAGACTGCAAAAGGGAGTACATTTCATCCAAAAAATGCCTTAAGAACTCTACTAAGGCTTAAATGATAGAAAGACCTTGTAGAAGGTATCTGCAGTGGACTATAGGAGATGGCTGAAATTTTGAAGGCAACACAAAAGCCTTTAAAATATCAAAATAATTGTAAAATGATACTGATGGTATGGAAGGATCATCCTTGAGAAGGAGGAGACATTTTCCTTGCATTATTTAAAAAAAAAGAGGGAATGATTATTTTTTTAAATTATCAGTGATTGTGAGTTGTTCTTCCTTGAGTTGCAAACTGCAGCTTCAGATTTGTAATTGTCTATCAACATGCTATATTCTTCAGTGGTTGAGCTAATATGACATGTGAATTCAGGAAATCAATATTATGAACAAATAACATGCAAGTAATATTCTAAAACACCCTCCAATAATATTGGCAGAAAGAGAAAAGAAAACATGTTAACAGGCACTTAGAAATTGTATTCATGCACAGAGATATATACACATGCATGCCACAGCTGATCCCTGTTTAAAGATAATGTCTGTTATTATGTGTATTTCATGAGAATTTTATAGTAAGATAGTTCAGCCAGAAATTATTCTTGGCACACATATGCTTAGTACTGTAAATTCAATATAAAATACAGAAAATATCTACATTTTTACTAGTCTTTGAAGTGAGAGTTTGCTGTGAGTTGTGGCCCATGATCTGGGGAGCATGATAATACACAGAAGGACTGTGGTATGTCAGCAAGTGCTGGGTTAGAGCAGTTGTTCAATAAATTTTTCTAATCCTATACAGAGTGCTTGTGACTGGAACAATTGCAGCTATTTGGTATTACTCAGCTGCTCCTCCCAGTCTTCGTAAACAAACAACATAAGTTGGTGTCCACATAAGGCACATCCAGTGAGTGCTGCAACTGCAAAACTGAGATGGAGACTTAGATGTAGGTTTTCCTGCATACCTAGGTACTTTGTGTAGGATTATTCTCATTATGATCACACATGCCTGTTAGCAAGGTGTGAGAGACACAGTGTGCAGCCTGACTGCACTTATTTTCTGCTAATGGAGAGTTCCCTTTGCTGGACCTTTCATTTGTCTTTAGACAATGTGATGGTCTTCTACTGCTTTCAAATGCTTAAGTTTCTTGATATGTTAGAGGTTGCACAGGCACATATTTTGGTCAGTGGGATCAAGAAGGTTGAGTGTTGAGTGATATGCAGCCCTTCATGTGAAAGAGCCTTTTGAGTTTTTCTTACACTTAAGGCATTGGACTTAGAAAATCTAGCCTGGGATGAGAGGATCATTCCTTGGTAAGTATTGGCTTTGTTCTATAGTGCAGTTGTGGTGGTTGGTTGGCATAAAAATGAACAGACAAATTGAGAGAGAAATGTATGAATCTGAAGCAGAGGACTGAATATGGACTACTGATCTTTGGTCTCTTGTGACCAATGGTAGGATATGAAAAAATGATATGAAGCTGAGTCAAGGGAGGTATAGGCTAGATATGAGGAAAAGATTTTTCACTCATAGAGAGTTTGAGCACTGGAATAGATTCCCCAATGAAGTGGTCACAGCACCAAGCCTGTCTGAGGTCAAGAAGTGTTTGAAAAATGCTCTCAGGCACATGATGTGTCCTGCATAGGACCAGAAGTTGGACTTGATGATCCTGATGGGTCCCTTCCAACTCAATATATTCTATGATTCTTTCACCAGCAGAGGAATTGGTAGCAGAGAAGGTGGCTGGTAAACAGAATTCAGATTCACCTAACACAACTATGGAATAATATGAAATAAAAAATGGGGAAGTAATTCTTCACTCAGCAACAATGTACTGACCTGTGTACTTAACCCTCAAGAAAGATACTGATTTTTAGAAGCATGTTTTTAAAAGAAATGATTCATAAATCATGCTTGACAAACCACATTTCCTTCTATGAGGAAAAAACTACCTGGATAAATGACAGAACACTGAATATTGTCTACCTCAACATCATCAAGGCTTTTGACACTCTTTCAGAAATATCTTCGTAGGCAATCTGAGGAAGCATGGATTGGATGAGCAGACAGTGAGGTGAATTGAGAACTGGATGAACAGTAAAGCCTAAAGGGTCATAATCAGTGGCATGGATTTTAGTTGGAGGCCTGACATTACTGGTGTCCCCCAAGGTCAATCTGGGACCAGTTTTGTTTAACTAATTCATCAATGACTAGGATGAAGGGTCAGATGTCTCCTCAGTAAGCTTGCTGACAACACAAAACTGGAATGGCTGATACCCCAGCGGGTTGTGCAACCCTTCAGAATGATGTTGAAATATTGGAGAGTTGGACAGAGAGGAACCTTCTGAAATTCCACAAAGGCACATGCAGAGTCCTGCAGCTAGGGAAGAATAATCTCCTACACCAGTGCAGATTGGCTGCTGACCTTCTGGAAAGCAGCTCTGCAGAGAAGGATCTGGGGGTCCTGGTGAGCACCAAGCTATCCATGAGCCAGCTGCATATCTTGGTGGCCAAGAAGACCAATAGTACCCTGAACTGCATTAGGAAGAACAGTGCCAGCAGGTCAGGGGAGATGATCCTGCCCCTCTCCTCAGCCCTGGTGAGGTACATCTGTGTCCAGTTCTGTGCTCCTCAGTGTAAGAGAGACAGGGAGCTCCTGGATTGGGTCTAGCAGAGGTCAACAAAGATGATTAAGGGTCTGGAGCACCTCTCTTGCAGGGAAAGATGGAGAGACTTGGGTCTATTCAGCCTCTTCTCAAGGCATCTCATCAATAAACATCTGATAGGAGGGTGCCAAGAGGATGGAGCCAACCTCTTCTTGGTGGTGCTGAGCAATAGGACAAGAGGCAATGGGCAGAAACTGATACACAAGAAGTTCCACCTGAACATGAGGAACAACTTCTTTAGTGTGAGGGTGACCATGCATGAGAACAGATTGGCCAGAGAGGTTATAGAGACTCCCTCAATGAGATATTCAAGAACCATCTGGAAATAATCCTGTGCAATGTGCTGGAGAATGACCCTACTTAAACAGGGAGGTTGGACCAGATGTTCCACTGTGATTCCTTCCGACTTTACCCTTTCTGTAAGTCTGTGATTGAAACAGACAAGTACAAATTATGAGTTTAAATAATATTATAATTGGCTAAGAGAAAAGAGTCTAGAGAAACAAACATCTTCACACTAGAGAGTGGACATTTGAGAGATGTCTACAAATTCATAGAAATTTTAGAATTTTTGCCTGTTATTTTCATTAATTGTTGAGAACTGAGGAGGAATTATTTGATGTTCATTTTATTAGATATGAAAGCAAATTTTAATGATGACAGCAGATGAAGTCCCTTGGATTTCAGACATTGCAAACATCTCAGGCTAGAGATAACACTCAGCTGTCCTTTCCTGCAAAGGCTTTGTTGACAACAGTCGCCGTTGACAACAGTCGCCGGTTATGGAAGTTTTGATGTAATCACTAGGCAGATAGACTCCCCTGCTCCTTCCCATCACGTTGCACTATCGCTTTGACAGGTTTTCCTCTTACCCAGACCTCTTAATTCACTTTTATTCCCCATTCAGAAGAACACTGAGAGGAAAATAATGGCTCCCCAAATGCAGTTACTGCAAATCTGAGTGCCTCTTACATAAGCTACATAAGGAGTAAGGGAAGATTTTTTTAATTTTTAAAAATATTTTTATTATTAAATGTTTTCTTTCCTGAACACTTCAGAAAAGACACAAGGTATAAATCTGACTTGATACTGTTATGGATAATGATAAGGTATTTCAATTGATGACACAGGTATTTAGGTGATGTAAATCACCATGGTTTCATCTAGCACAGAATGATCACTCATCTCTTCTCGCTAAGGATTCATCTTCTGTACTTTCTACAAAAATTGCCAGTGAGTAAAAATCTGCTGATAAGCCTGTGAACAGAAATCACACTGAATAAGAATTAAAGATGGAAAAATAAGAGATTCATCTGTTAGTGATTCAAGTTGCATGTTTTTGTGTTTTTTTTTTT
>VXAU01001354.1:975270-988950 GCA_013399695.1 Formicarius rufipectus | reverse complement strand
TTTTTTTTTAAGGTACTTGGATATATATTTTTATTTTGTGGTTATGTGGAACCTGAGTATTTGTGGTCACTAGATGAGTACACGTACCCCCAGTACCACAGCTCAAGTCATTCTGTCCACTGATAGATTTAAGAGCAACTCAAGGCTCAGTTTTTCCTGAGACATTTAATTATATAATGAAGCAATCACTCTTGTCATATGAAAGGCAAGCAGAGGCCAACTATTTGTTTCCCAAAGACAAGTGAAAATTAGATAAATTATAAGAGGCACTGCTTGGCCTGTCGCTAGTGAACTAGCTCAGACAAAGGTGGAATTATTTCTAGGTATGGGTTAAGGCTGAATTCAGGTTGCTGACCCATACAATTAAATTGTTTATTTGCATGTAAGCAAACTCTTGCTGTTATGAGTCAGTTTCAAATGTGATTCTTACTGATGTGTTATACTTTTGAAGTGTGTCTAGGACCAACAGAAAGACTTCTTAGAAAATAGTTTACAAAAAAAAAAAAAAAAGTCTGATGTGCCTTTAATCTCTTTTGGTACTTGGAGAACAATGGTAACATTTGGTATTGCTGACTATTAAATTTTATTGTATGGATTTATGGATTTCAATTTTAGTGTGTAGTTGTGCTTCTATTTAATGGGATGTATACCCATAAACCAAGGAAGTTCTGCTGCTTAATCTGCTCACAATTCCTAAAGCATCACAAAATTCTCTTATGACTCCTATATTTTTTCTAAGTGTTCTCTGGCAGAAACAGCGCAACATTTTTACTGATGCATTGGAAGTGCCCTTTTCTTCTGGTGCTCGATATCTGATTTGCTGCTTTGCCTCTTCATTCTTGCTTTGCAGTGTGATAAAAGTTCAATAATTGAAGCGCTGACATCTCCCTATTCTTATTTGGAAAATGCTTTTTCCTAGGAAGTAATTAATGGCACTTACTTTCAGCCAAGTTATACACATAAAATGGGGTACAGAGAAGTGTTTCATGTCTCAGAAAATGTAAAGATGGTTGGCTTTTTTTTTTTTTTTTTTTCCCCTCCCTGGTTTGTTGTGCCCAAGGTGCTTTGAATGAGGTCTCCTGACTAAACAAATTGGCATTTTCTACTACAATTTCCAGGCAGCTTTACTCTAAAACTTCTGTGGTGACAGATTGCTGCATCGGTATGTTATGACTTGCTTACCTGTTAACTAAGTATTGACACTAAATGGTAGCTCTGCACAGTCAACAGCAAGACATCAGTACTACCTCTAGTATGTATGAAGGCTTGGCACCAAAGAAAACAGCCAAAGTATGCCAGTTCGTTACTGATGGCAAGAAGCATGCACAGATGCAGAAGGATGAAGGGAGGAGAGTTATCTATGGCACTAAATTCCTAGAGAAACCATTTCCATTCATTTTTCTTGGCAGGCCTGGCTGGCATGTTCTTTAAGAGCTGCTTCATATTGATATATTCATATCACAATTACAGGGAATTACAGGGAATGGCCTCATCATGAGCATGTGATATTCCTTCTGTACACAGAGAGGAGCACTGTGAAAGCTCCAGCACTACATAAGTGATTAAAACTCCAGCACTACATAAGTGATTAAAACTGGTGTTCAATAAGAAATTGCACTGAGAGAATGCTGAAAGTAATAGTTATGCACCCACCCCACCAGAAAAAAAAAAGTCTAAATTAAATTCAAAAGCATAATGCCTCTGCCAGTTTGTTATTATATCGTAATCACAACACATTTTCTCGAGTAATCCAGGAAATGTAAGGATTTCATCATGATTTGGACAAAGCTCTGTGGCTCACAAATTTGTTACCTGTGTCTAGTTATGCCCTTGGTGCTGTTTGATGCAATTTTATAGGTTAAACTATCTGTCTTGTATGAGTTTAAGAAGATGAACAAGTAAATACACATCTAAGCAAGTCTTTATTACATTCTACCCTGTAATTTTACTCAGTAACTAAAGACAGAAAAACACAGTATTTAAGGCAAGGTCACATTAACATTAAAATAATTATCTGCAATCCTCAAATCTTACTGTCACAGAGTAATTCCAAATAGTAAGGTTGGGAGTGGTTTTCTCCTGGGAAATTTTCAGCAGATTACTGATCCCTTTCTAAGAATATTAGTATAGTCCATACTATACATCTGCATTAACCAAGGTAAGAAAGGACACAGATGTCTCCCAAATGTATTTATTCAAGGACCCAAGCATTTGTTCTACTCTGCTATGGCAAGTACTGCAGTCTCCTTTTTTGTTTTCAGGCAGTTCCAAAAGTGATTGTAATGATTCCATATTTCCACTTCTACCTTAACTTACATGCCTCTTGCTCATTATTGTGCTTGATTTTATTCCTCTCTCCCTTCCTAAAACTGCACAAAGCCTTTCGGTTGGTAAATTATGCATAATAATATTAATGCAATAATACAAGATTTTATGCCCTAAGTGCCAATTGACTTCTTTCATTATTGGCTGGTTTTTACTTTTGTGAAGCTGTTAAAATCATAGGTTCCATAAATACACACACAAACTCACATAGTGTATCTATAAACTCATTAAAAACCATTGATGCCCATTCACTTGAGAAATAATGTAAAACAGAATGATTCTTTTTGCTTTGTTTTATAGTGTCTCACAGAATTTGTTGGTATTTAGAGTGGGAACCTGGAAGCATGGTTGGTAACCAAAATATGTACATGGAATAGGACTGTACATGATTGAGAGCAGCCTTGAGGAGAAGAACTTGAGGGTGTTGATGGATGAGAGGCTGGACATGACCTGGAAATGTCAATGGGCACCTGTAGCCCAGCAAGCCAATCATATCCTGGGCTGCATCAAAAACAGCATGGCCAGCAGGTCGAGGGAGGTGCTTCTGCCCCTCTCCTCTGCTCTTGTGAGACCCCATCTGGAGTGCTGTGTCCAGATATGGAGTCCACAACTTAATAAAGATGTGGACCTGCCAGAGTGAGTTCAGAGGAGGGCCACGAATGTAACCAGAGTGCTGGAGCACCTCTCATGTGAAAATAGGCTGAGGGAGTTTGGGTTATTCAGCCTGGATAAGAGAAGACTTTGGAGAGACCTTATAGCATCTTCTAGTATCTAAAGGGACTCTTCAATAAAACTGGAGAGGGACAATTTAGAAGGGCATGTAGTGATAAGACAAAGGGTGAGTGGCTTTAAACCAAGAGGTTAAACCAATTTTAAATTAGATATTAGAAAAAAATTCTTTAGTGTGAGGGTGGTAATGCACTGGACCAGGTTGACCAGAGAAACTGTGGATGTCCCATCCCTGGAACTGTTCAAGGCCAGGTCAAATGGGACTGTGAATAACCTGATCTAGTGGAAGGTCTCCCTGGTCATGGCAGAGGAGGTTGAAACTGGATAATCTTTAAGGTCCTTTCTAGCCCAGGCTGTTCTGTGATTCTATGATTCTGCGATTAACCTTCATCAGGCCGTCTGTCCTGATGACTCAAATTTACACTTCCTCTGTTTCTGCATGCATTGTACAAGATAAGAGAGATGCACCAAATCTGGGTCAGTGGCATAAAGAAGTTAATTTTTTATGTCGTAGTCTTTGATTTTATAGAGACAATTTTCCATCAGTTCTGCATGAGATATCACTTCTTCATCCTCAGTGACAATTAGATGAATATAAGACTCCAGAGTAGTTGCAAGTCAACCTCTTTTCATTACAGGAAATATTTTGACCTCTTGTGATAGTGGAAAGTTCTCCCACTGAATTTCACCAGCACATACATGGTGAGGTGATGTACATGAATGCATGGGAAGGTGAGTAGGGAATCTGAACTCTACGTTCTGTGACAAGCAAAGAACAGAGGACTCTGAATCAACAAGATCAAAATTCTATAAAAGTACTAAACGGTCTAAATAGTATGCATTCAGTGATGAAAATTACTCATAGCTCTCAATAGCTTTAAAATTTACTAAGAAAAATCTGCTTCCTGTGAGTGACTGTCAACTAAGGAACTAATTTGCACTATAATTTACACTGTGACTTTGATCACGAAAGCAGTGATATATTTTATTAAAATAATTTCTATTCATAATGAAATAATTAGTGTCCTCCAATGCCTGCCTTGAATCTGGACCTATTTCCTTAATGTATCCTATACAATTTGAAACATATCAGTTAATTGCGGTTGTCATTTAGTTGCCAGCTTCACTGGAATCAATTTTTAAATCAATGTAGCACACACTGTAATTGAGAATGAGGTTCCAGGTATCTAGTGGTCACTTCATGGTGCTCCAAATAAATACAACAATTTAGAGAGTATAAAATTAGTCTCATCTGCCAAATGCATCCTACTGTGAAATTGCAGTCGGTTAGAAAAGGAAAGATGCCCTTAGCATAGAAAAATGGTTTGAGGGAATATGCAAGCTACGATAGAAAATGTAATAGATGCCAGAAATAATTACACAGGTGACTTCCACAGAGTATGACTGCTATTCCTTGTATTTTTCAAGAAAATCCAAAGCCTGCTATTAATTAAGCTGCAAAAATAAGAATCTTCTGTAGTTCTTTAACTGTTAAAATCCCCTTGCTGTTCTTTTATATACATTATGCTCTTTCAAATGGCACTTGCTCCTGAAATTTTTTTCTGTGGAAACAAAAGATCTTTTAATATTCAGCTTCTGTGGCTATTCTCTATCTCTATTCTCTATCTTAATCTCTTGAGATGCTGCTTTGTAACACCTTAGCTGATGAAAAGTTAACATGCAGTGATGTTTTTAGAGATGTATACAGAGCAAATAATTAGTGCAGGAGAAATGGCACTGCTCTGAATATTGACTTACCACTTACACTTTTCATGCACACAGGTGGTTTGCAATGTAAGGAAGATGAAGAGCTCACAAAGACATCAGGATATTGCTGCCTGTAAGTGATTCATTGGGCTTTTTCTTCTGCAATTTCACTTTTGCCAAAGTGCCTGTGAAATGACAGTGTGCTACTGCTGGATGTGTCTGCTACCTTTAGGGTGGTGGTTGTTTTTTAACCATGAGTCATATGTCATGGTGGCTTCTGAGCTGTTTTGTTTACTATATAGTTTCAGTTTTGTTTCTTCCATTTTACTCTTTTGCTCTCAGTGGTCATTTTTTGATATATCCCCACTGTTTTAATTAAAAGGCAGGGGGGCATCAGTCTGAACAGTCTGAAGGCTGCCATTACTGATACCAACAAGAACCAAGCCAGCAGGTGGTTATTCCAGTTCTACAGAGATTCCTCAAATCCAACCTTCCTCTTATTAGTTGTCCTTTGTTTCTGCTCACCCTATTCATGGAAGGGGTTAAACTGACTCTGCTGAAGTCACTGGTGAGGAATATGAAAACACTCCTAGACATAACGCAGGTATCTAAAATGTGATGACACTGCTTCTAGTACTTGTTCAGGCTTGTTTAGAGCTGGTTTTAGGTGCAAAGTGTAAGTGTAAGCTCCAAACTAGCACAGAGGGTTAGTTTACATTGTAGAATTCTTCCAGGTACCAGGTAACCTAATTTCAGAGTAAATTTCAACTCTGAAGGAGACTCCTAATATATGATGCATTTAAGAGTAAATGGAAAGAATAAACATTTTGTGTTAGGCAATGCTAAAACAAGTATCTGTTTTTTGAAGGAGATTTCGCTACTACAATTAGTAATGTCAGAGCTAAGCACCAAAAATTTGGAGGGGATTGAAAACTCGATGTTGAGCAACATTCTTGCACAGTCGGATACAATATTTAATTTGCTGAGCTATGGTGTGGAAATAAAGGAAGAATGAAAGAAACACAACGATTGGAAGAAAAGATACTATTTGTAATACTGGAAAAATAAGACAAGGATAAAAAGTAAGGCAACACAAATATTAAAGGGTAAATGATGAAGTAGTATCGATAAAATATTTCAGAGTAATATTGCAGTAATTGTCCAAGAGATTTGGATAATATCTTGAATAGAAATCTGTGGAAAGTAGCCTGGGATTTTACTGAATTAGGAAGTCTGTAGCCTGAATAACTACCTACTGTCAACGCCGTTAAAAATTATCTCAGCAATATTTCTGCAAGAGAAAGCTTGTGCTAGCCGTAATAGAGCAGTCTGATAAAAATCATGATGAATGGCACACTTTAGTAAACCATGCCCCTCTGTTAATGAATAACATCTATTTTTTATTTAATAATTAAGCCAAAATATGGCTCAAAAGATGGGGCAATCAGGCATGTTATAAGCATTGAAGAACTACTGTATCTTATGAATTCCATACCAATTAAATTAATTTGTTCTGCTGTATGTCACTGTTGATTTGCACTTTTTTCTGGCTGAAACCTAGAATCAGCATTCCCTCTGAGCCCTGTCTCATGCTTTTTAAATTTGAAATTGGTGTATTCCCTTCTTTAGATTTCCTCCTCTGCTGCTACATACATTAGTTTTGTCAGCTCTCTTCATTATACAGTTAGGCACCCAACATAGAGGCAGGGCATGTTGTGAGCTTTTTTGCTCTCTAGTTCAAACTTGAGAGCAAGTTTGAACTAGATGTGTGAGATAGAAAGGCTTGGGCTACACCTCACTGCCTTCAGTTTTACTTAGTTATTTCTAAACCGTGAGAGAGGGGGATTTCCCATGGCTTCCCTCTGAGATTCCCAAGCTTCCCTAGCCATATCTGGGCAGAGGTTTGGGATCCAGCTCCCTGTGATTAGATCATACCTAACTTAAAACTGGAAGTGGAAGGTTCTTATTTTTTGTCAGTCTTGCCACAGTCCCAGCCTCAGAGTGGATTATCCAAGGTCAGAGACAGAAGACCAGTCCTGCAAATCCACACCCATTCCACTAAGCCTGCTTCCATGAGTAATGGCAGAAGTGCTTTTCAGGGTTGGGTTTTTTAATTTCCAACCGCATTATGAGATCATGGCTTATGTTCTTCAGCAGTGAATATGATCATTAATCAGTATGCAAGGTTTTCAGCTCAGTGGGAAGACCCTGTCATGGGCTGATTACTCCTTGTGAGCAAACATTCTTCATAGCCTTCAGACCAGCTCACAGCTATGGAATTGCACCAGTCATTAGATGTGGTAAAGATCAATAAAATACAGTTGCAGTCAAATCAAAGAGATATATAATAGACAAATAAATAGAAAAGGGCTTGTATTTAATGTCCATGTAAAGTTAAAAGTACCTTATTTCAAATAATGCTTCAAAATTCAATGACTCAACAGCTTGTTCACTGTTATTATTTATGTAACTTCTACTCCTGTGGATATACACAGGTTTTTTTAGAGTTATTTCAGTTATTTATGTTTCAGCAGTGGGAAGAAATTTAAAATAGATATGCCTTGATGAATATTGTTCAGTTAAATATTTTAAAAGGTACAGGTTAGAAGAGAAGGTAAACACCACATCTAATCCATCTATTATGGCAAACTACAAAGCATTTTAAAATATATTTGCTCTCCAGGAAAAAATGTCCCACACTAATTTATTGATTCTTTTGATAATTCTTTCAAGCTGAACTGTGTGCAGTTTTGCTGGAGAGGCAGGGATACTGTGATACTGCTCTAAAACACTGAGAAATTATTCTTTTTAATGTCAGGATGAAAGACTACTTAACATAGCTAATCAAATCAATATCTGGAATTTCTCTTCCTGGCTGATATTTTCACATTTAAACCAGTTTTATTCCACCACCACCCCCCCACCCCCCACAGAAAAAATATGTTAATTTGCTGAAAATTTCCCAAATTGCCATGATTGATGAGGCATTTTTCTTGGGTAAAAGCTGTATCACAGTCATTGGGTAATGCTTATATTTGTCACTTGGACAAAAGAAGTCAAACTGCAGCATTACTGATTCAAGAGAAGGGAAAGGTTTAGGAGTGCTGGATAAGGACACAGAGACAAAGACAATCCTACGGCATTTTTTGGGGAGCAATATGATTTCTGTGGGGACTGCCTCTGCCCAGCACAATTACCATTTTCTGCTCATCTCTGTGTAGACAGTCTTACTCCCACATGCTTTAAGAGATGACAGGTTAGGATCTTGCAATTGGGGTAATCTTTCAGACAGACTGAGCTATACTGGGCTGGCAATGTGCTCCATAGGCATACTTGCTTTCCAAATGAAGAATAGGGGAAAAAAAATAAATCTGTAATTTGGAGAGAAACATGGAATACTTTGAATATATAACCTAAAATTCACAGGAAGAAAATTAATTTAGCAGTCGACACCTGCCTGACCAAAGCCCAAGTTCAACTGGGTTCAAGTGATGAGCAAGTTGCTGTGAGTAATTTCAGGAAAAATACCAGAAAACTTTGGTGACATAATTGTGCCACATTTGAAAAATGAAGAGTAGTGAGGAGTTAGGGTACAGAGGAGGACAGCTGACACTGTTCAGTATTGCTCAGTATTGCACAGATTGGTCTGAATAACACTGTAATCATAGTTTAAGTCACCTGCAAAAATACTAAGCATTTTGTTATCCATGGTTTAAAAATGAACTTAACTGGTAGTTAAAGTAGATTCAAAAAGTATAGAAATAGAAACCATAAAAGAGCAAAGTAATGCCCTTAAAGATTATTGAAGGAAGAGAAGAACAAAGGAAGTTAGGTTTATACAGTTTAGTACCATTTGACTTATAAGTTTGGAATACATCTTGGTTTTCACTGGAGCTGAAGACAGCGTAATGTCTAGTCTGTATTGTACAAGGGCCACACAAACTTTTGTGTCTAAGAAATATGAATAATCTGTTATACAGTCTAATCTTTTCTTCCTCCTGTGTATACTGCCTTGAAATATTCTTTTAGTAAATGACATTTTTGTTAAAAAATTTACAAGAACAAGGAATCTGAAGGTTATTTTATTTGTATTGTGGAGCAAATAGTATTTTCACTGGTGACAGCATAACAGCTTGCTCCTATAAAAATGATTTTCATCAATGCATCCCATGATCTTTGAAGTGGCATTATTATTTTAATCCCTGGGTTATGGCTGGTTAAAAGCGAATCACTGTGAATTTATGGTTTTATCCAAGGTTGTGTAGTGTGTAAATAACTGAACTGGGAATAAAGGTACTGAAATTAGTTCTGTTAATTGGGTTAATATCAGCAACAAAACATGTTGGAAATAAGGATAAAAGAGGAAATTCTGTTAACATATCAGGTTGGCTTGTCACTTTGTCAGAAGCCAAGTGTGTAAGGAAATAAGGTGAACTATGGTGATGATTCACTGATGAAATCAAGTCCTTCAAAACAACTTAGTCACTTGCTAAGTAACCCAGAAACATTTTAGCTACCAGCTTCTAAAAATTACATAGTATTCTTCTAAGGATTATATATTTTAAGAGGGTTTGCCTGTCCCAACTGAGATGCCTGGAAGTTACAATTTGTGCAAGTAAGAGCAGTGGCTGAAGGTTGTACTGCAGACAGCTGAGATTCAATCTCACCAGTAGAAGGGTTGATTGTGCTCTAGGGACACCTCATTCACTCCGCTGACTATGCAGTGAGAGTGACAGATTTTGTAACAGTTATCCAGCGTCTTAAACCCCAAAAGTCAGGAGAGTTTCCTGATTGCTTCAGGAAAATTATATTTCTGAACCCCTTTTCAAATTAAAAACTTTTTAGCACTTATGTTTTATAGTCAAACTTTTTCAGTTTATGAATTACAAGACATTCATGGAAGTTCTGATCTCTTCAAAATTTTGGCTGAGGACTGGAACATATGTTGAAAAGTAAAGAAAGCTCATGCAAATCAAGACAGAGGCAATGTGACAGACTAAATACATGTTAATTCTATCTGTAATATGCAGATATAAAGCTTTACATTCATTAAAAAGAAGATGAATTATGTTTAACATTGCAACTATTCATTAAATGTTTCTTGACTTTGCAGTACTCATATTTAGAAGTTAGATGACTTGTGAGCTCCAGAAGAAAGTTTGCTTCAGGTTTTTCCCAAGGCTGCCACATGTGCAAGGAATGCTTTGGTGACTGCCATCCATTATAAACCCATGTATGTCTTTTTTTGTGAATGACATCTGATTGAGTTATTTTATTGTCTCTTAGGTTACTTTCAAAATTCAGGTGCGTAGAAAGGTGATGGAGGTGGCAGAAATGCTTCATGGAGTTAAGGCAAGAAGAGACAACCGAGTAATTGAACTCTGTGTAATACATGTGGTTAATTGAGCCCCAGGTATAACTGCTCAGTGTCTTCCAGAAACAATCTTTCATTTGACAAGACCAAGAAATGGAAAATACACTTATATCCTCAGTAGCTTGTTCTCTGACTTACTGAACTCTTATTACTAATAAGATGCTCAGTGAACAGGAATATAGGACTAAACCAGATATTAAGTTATTGAATTTTTTTCAGAGACTTGAAAATCATATTTTTAGTTAGCACTGCCTTCCCCCCCCCCTACTTAACTCATAAAACTATTGAGTAAAGAAATTGGGGAGAATATTCTGTATTCCAGTTGTGCTTAGTTCTTTCTTTGCCAGCCTTTAGTTTATCTTAGATTTTTTGTTTCAAGTGAATTTTGTGTTTTCCATGTGGATGTTTTGAAAGCAGAAACAGGAAAGTTTTTTTTTAATTGGTAAAATGTTATTACAGAACTACAAAAAGTTGGCAGAGAAATTCAGGGAAAATATTCCATCTGCCACTAGTTTCAATTAAATCAAAAACTCAGAACAGAAACAATCAAACATGCTCAAAACCAGAATTCAGTCAAATGGCTTGTGTATTTAGAGTTATTTTCATTGAAAAATTAAAATGACCCCCAAATATTTTTGTTTCCTATTTTCCACTGCGTTATATTATTCTATGAACAAGATGTCTTAAGTAAATTACCCTTTTCTGAACCACGGTATTCTTATTTATTTTTGTTTTGGATGTCTGTGTATTATATTGTGTAATGCTCAAACCACTTAAGTTAGTATTACAGTCCTGGTTAGCCTTTTCACCACCATTTTTTTTCTGTTTCCACAGAATATAATTTTTGGATGGTTGTCTAACTGATGAAGTGATAAATATTGGCATTGTGTTTAGCGGCATCAGATTAACAAAGAAATTTCTGTGTGACTTTAAGAATATGACAAACATTATTAAAAGCTCTCTCTAGACTAGCCAGCAAGTCAGTATCTTAGAATTAGAATGGGCAATACATTAAAGGACATTATAAATTATGATGAGAGAAAAACAAAATGTGTGTTATCTAGCATCAAATAGATAGGAAATGAAAGCTGATGGATGTTAGAACAGTTCCCACACTTGGAAAGCATTGAGGAAATTTAATAACTCTGCCTATCCCACAGTGACTTCAGGTTCCACCATTTTTAATGCCTTCTGTGTGCAATATACCACAATAATTTTCATAATGTTTTCTATTATTCCCTTTTTATTTTCTGCCTTATATTGTCAGGATTAAAGAGTATATGAAGCATTACTGCTAGAAACCAATACCACAGTCTTCAGAAACAAGATGGTGTAACACTTTTCCCATTTGTTGGGATGTTGTTGGTCTGAGTCTGGTGTTGTGTCCAAACTGATGTGGCTACAGCAGATAATGGAAAGCAATGCTACCTGCTATGTCACTATGTCCTCTTTGCCTTGGATGTAATCAAGATATGCCACTGCTTCTGGGTTAGGTCTGGGTTCTTTTGGTCCTCTTTTGGGAGGCATTTACACCCTGTGGTTGAGAAATGCATGTGTAATTTCCCTACGGTTTTCCTTTTCCTGAGATTATTGCATGAAGTAAAACTGTGCATGTACATACAAGTTCTGGTGGCCTCTGTGTGGGCCATACTGCTGGTAACAGAACCTACTCATTCCACTACCGAGGACACCCACATCTAACCTTTACTTCCAGACCTGTCTATGGAGCCTTGAGGAGTCATCTTAGGCCTTGTGTCTCACAGGTCAGTGGCTGCATGTCTGCCATCAATTGAGGGTGCATGTTCATTCCTGTTCTGGTCAAAATTAAGAGGTGCACCATATTGTTGAGAACTGTGCTGTTAGAGGTTCCTTTCCCATTGCCTTGGTCCATATACCACAAAGGAAGTGTTTTCCACTGGTTTATTGAGGTTTACTTGACTGTCACATGCTAGCTGATGACTTCTTTCTTCTCACCTCTCATAGCAATCACAACTTGGAAGAATTTGTTGCATTTTTTCGTGCGTCAGTAAATCAAATGCCCACTGGGACTTGGACCTACTATTTTCCCTTTTTGTGTAAAACCAGTTTTTCAGTACATGGTAATCTACTGTCTGTTGCATATATCCAGGAAGATGATAATCTTGAAGTGGATTCTGTTGTCATAAGAATAGCTGGAGAGAAAGGAACTGAGTAAGACTGATATAATGAAAAACCCAGCAATCTTAACCCAGGTATAATTTAAAGAAAAAGGTGGTTTGAATAATTTTCTGTGGTGTATTTACAGTAGCATATGTCTAAAGCAGTTGGAAAAAGTAGAGAATATTTCTGCATTGTACCAGGAGGATAAAAATATTAATTTTGTTGTTGTGGCTTTTTTTTTTTTTTTTCTTTTTTTGATTGTATTTCCATTGTTTTGTTTTTTGTTTTTTTTTTTTTTTTTAGTTTTTTCTCTCATGATTTTAGTGCATTAAATTATTCAGTAGTATTTGAAAAGCTGAAGAACACTACCTGAAACTGAAACCACTAGCAATGTAAATGTGCCTGATATATGAGGAAAGAAAGAGAACCACGTTTTCACAGGATTAGTATAATTAATAAATGACATTACAGCAATTTAGAATTTCTGAAGCTATCAAGGAAGTTTGTCAGTTCTGGCAAGTTGAGTACTGTTAGTGAGTGAGAAAAGCCTCTGGAGGGTACTTTGGAAAAAGGCATTACAAGATTTTTCAGTCCCAAAACTAAAAGCTGCCCTAAAAGGTGCTGAGATTTAATTTAGAATTTGAACTTTAATGACTCGTGTTCCCCATACATTGGGATAGGGTAATGAACAGAATTGTGAATCACATGCCATGTGACTGGATGAAATCATAGTGAACAGAAAGATCATGTCAGTCGTGGCCTGGGACTCAAGTACAACCCTGAGACTCAGCTTAGGTCCTCATCTGCTGTCAGGGATGTGCCTCTGCTGTTCTGGGGGCTTTGTGCTGTTGTGTGAGCCAAATGGCTGCTTAATTTCATTTTTGCTGAATGAATGAATAGGTTGCAGGCTAACACAAGCAAGAATATTTATACACATAGTGATCTAATGACACCAAAGCATAAGGAAAGGCTAAGAAACAGCACTGTATTTCCTTAAGAGTTCCATTAAAGGGTTTAATGATAAAAATGAGAAAACTGCCTACAAATCCCAAGTTAGTTTCCAAAACAAGTGAAAAGTCAAGCCCTATATCCTTTAGAAAAATACTTTTAACATAGATCTTGGTATTAATTGAGCTAATGTTCAAGAAAGTGGGTTTTATATTAAAAAGACTCTGTTCATGTTATCTGAATCACTGGCCCATATGGAATTTAAATTAGTTAATTTCACAGATTTTAATAAAGAAAAATTGACTCTGCATTTGTGAGTCTTTCAGGAATATGTAGCTTATTCATTATGATATAGAGATCTCTGCTTATGTATTTCAACAATGATGAGAGCAATGAAGGATATAATTCTCCAGATAATGAAAAAGATCTTTATCTTTGATTAACTGAGGAGGTCTAAA
>VXAU01001354.1:806475-975250 GCA_013399695.1 Formicarius rufipectus | reverse complement strand
TTTTTTTTTTTTTTTCCAAAAGGAAGAATGACTAGCTTCAGAAATGTCTTGTAAGCCTGTTCAGGGATAACAGTTTATGTTAAAAACAGTGTATGTTATATGGATCATACTGACTAAGTCTTTCACTCATTTGGAATATCTCACTGATGATGAGAGTGGCTGATTTGTTATCTGATCCTTTGCAGTTGGTCCGATATTTCTGAGGAATTCTCTTGCAAATACAAGACCATATATGAAGCCATGGTTACAGTTCTTCTCTTGGATTAAATCCTCTTTGCAATTATTTACATGTATTTACAGAAATACAGAAAGGATGGGGGGGACCCTGTGAAGTATAATATTCACAGGACACTGAAAGAGCTGCTATTAGGTGACTTGGTACTGATTCAATGTTAAAGGACTTCAGCGATAGACTTTAATTCTTACATACATATTTGGCCTTTAAACATAACCCAGAGAGTTCATCAGGTCTCATACCACATATAGTAAGTATATGGTTAACGTGCTTGTCCTTCGCTTTGCAGTTTGTCCTTCTGACAGGCAAAGATGTATATCTTTTTATATTAACAGAAACTTTTTTATAGGTCAGACATATGAATTATCCAACTGACTCCCTTGTACAGCAACTAAATCCTGGTTTTGGCTACATGCAAGAAATTTTACATCCTGTATGTCTTTATTTCTTGTATTTCTATCATTTATGCATAGGTTTATAGTGAATATCCATATAGATTTGTACATAACTTTCCCCTTCTGTTGAAAAATGCCTTGTGAGAGCAAAGCATTATTATTTACAAATTTAAGTTCTGGCAGCATTGAGTGGTACCACCAGAATGCTAAAAGACCTGTAAATCTATTGTCCATTCCAATACATTTTCAGGGGCTAAAACAAGCAACGAAAAGCAGCAGGCTGTGAAGACAGGAAAACTACCAGCATAGCATGACAGGCTGGGATCCAAATCTGATTCTCTTTCTTACTTAAAACAAGAGGGCATCTTGTGTCTGAGCAAGCTGATGTAAAGTAGACCTAAGGGAATCAGGTAGTGAAGCAGCAGGCACAGACAGCAATAACACACTCTTTGGAGCAGCAACAAAACAGATGGTTCCATGGCCCTCTGTCCACTCCAGAGAATACACAGTTACTTACAGGACAAAGCCCATCTGGTCCTATAACAATATGAGAATTCGTCATGACTAAAGCTGCAGTTGGCTTTCTGCCAGCTGTTTAACTTGATCAGTCACCTCTATAAACCTATCTAAAAAAAAATATATCCAATTCTCTCCACCCTTTAACCTGCTGTAACAAGTTCACCTCTTGCCTTGTGATCAGAAAAACAGAAGAAACCAATGCCATCTGTTAGTTTTGGGAAGGATGGCCTGTACCTATTGGAAATTGCAACAAATTAAGTGAGCAGTCATAAAGTTTTAGCAGCCACCCTGTAAACTTGTTTGAAATTTTGGCACTGTGACTGATTGTCCAAGGCCAGATAGATAAAGGAGATAGCATGTAAAGCTGTATAAAAGTATCTCTCATCATGAAAGGGCAGTATTTTCAAGAAACTAAGCCAAGGACATATACTGCACTCAAGCAGAGCAGGTGATTGTGCCAAAAAACAGGAGCTTGTAGAGGGAGAAGGAGGTGATATAGCCATACTGGGATAGACTACAGATTCAGGAAGTGTGGAGCAGCAGTGATTTTTTTTAAAATTCAGAGTTCAGTAAGTCATTGTTTTCTACCTTTAGTAGTCACTCACATCTGAACGAGAAGATGCACACAAAAGTCTCTAAACTCAGAGGAAGAGTCAAATTGCTGCATGCTCAAATCCAAGTTGCAATCTCCTAAAGTATCCTTGGCAAATATCTTAAGCACTTATGAAATAAGTTCTTTCATCATATTGGGTCACCTTGGAGGAGTCCCTGGGTCAGGTAATTTGTACAGTGAGTTCCTTACTAAATTTTATCCTTTCTGCACATTGTTGCTGTTTTCAGCCTTGATTTGATTTTATCTTTTGTAAGGACCCAGGTGGTTTCAATATGCAGTTGACTTACAGAAACCCATTAGACCTTTTTAGGAATTTACTTTAACTATCAAAGAGGCATTGCTACAGTCAGGTGACAAAGGGAAAGGAGAGGAATGCAGTGATATATGTGAATATAAAACTCCTCTGTCTGTATGTGAAATCAACACTGTTCTAAGAGTAAAACAAAAGCCTTCTTCCTCAGTCAGGCAGTCAGTCCCATGAAATTAATGCTTCCTCTAAATATCTTTCTAATTCAAGTTCTATAGCATTTTCATACCTGCACTGCAGCTAAGATTCCAGTAACCAACTGCCAAAGAAAAATGTATAGGCATTGCAATATGTTTTCAGGATCTGAAATAGCTTTCAGGCTGTCACTGGCTCAATTTCAGGCTTTTTGACAGGCTATAATCTGTCCTTCTTGAAACAATTGACAATTTTGCAGGCAGAGCTGTGGAAATATCCTGAGAAATAGACAACTATTTTAGGAAAATATTATTAAAAATGAGAAAACTAAAACGTGCAGGGGCTCTCATGTCAAGTGCTGTTTTTCAGGATAGTGAATATAGTTTTTGTAATTCTACTTGGTGGTACAATTCTAAGTAAAGACTGTAAACTGTGACTTGTGTGGCATTTGTTAAGCGAGGAACATATTTATTTTATGGGAATATAAAGCGAATTGGTATGCTAGATGACACAAAGAAAGGAAATATAATTAAGCATCACATTAACTTTGTCCCAGTGCACTTTTAACATCTAAGTGCTTTGGTAATAATAAAAGTTACATGGGAATTTGACATTGCTATCAGCAAGTCCTCATCTCAGTACTTTCTTACTTTTTTATCACTGTGACCTGGAGGGTGACCTGAACAACTACTCACTGATTACCCTTATTTTTTTTCTTTTAAAATATATAGCATACCATTTTTCTTTTAAAAAAATTATTATTTTATTTTTGTAACTTACCTGGTTCTGGTGGCGTTCTTGCGACTCTGTGTACACGTGCGTGTATCTGTGTGTCTGTCGCTGATGGACTGCTGCTGAGACCACCATGGGTCCACAGCACCAGGTTCCAAGCCTTTGCTTCCACTGTAGTCACTGGGTGTTCCTGAAGTACAGATATGCCCTCAGCTTTCTTCTCCTCTAGCACTTCAAATGTACCCTTTCTTAGTATGTCTTAGATGATAATTCCCTCTGCAGCAGTTGTGTACAGGAACATAAGCCTTTCTATGTCCCCACGCACACCAAAGTAGTGGAACCCATGTGTAACTTAAGGATGTTGTACCCAGAGATGAATTTTATCCCATTAAGACCCAGGTGTACCTGAGAGATTCAATGATGCGTAAGGTTTCATGGGCTGCTAGCACACAATTGAATTTTATCTGAATTGACTACTGTGCAAACATCCCCAAATCCAAACCTAACAACTGTGGAAGGTATTAACCTCGCTCAGTACTGAACATGACACCTTGTACATGACATGCTCTGTGTTTGCAATTTGTAGTGAGTGCTTCATTAAGATTTCTGTGTGTGCTTGCCATTGCTGCAACACTGCAGGGACAGATTAGGATAATATGAAATCTTTATAAATCGCATTTAGGAATTTAAAGAGTGGGCATAAAATTACTGTTTTCAGGTTGGAATAAATAAAGTTTCAAAGCAGCTAATGTATATATCTAGTTTTTCTTTGCTTTATGTCTCCAATTCAAAACCAGATGTTTCTGTATGTAGCTATGATGGGAAAGCAGTTGCCGTCTACTACTGAACAACTGAAATAACAGTTTGGGTTTTTTTTCTCTTATTTCTTTCCTCTGGGATAGCATTACTTATCTGGCTTACCCTTACTCCATAATATGCAAAATTAGAAATCTTTGCCTTTTTTTTTTTTTAATTTTGTTTCTAATTTGCTGATTTTGAGGAAGGTCTTAAGGTGCATATGTTATTCTGTATCCTTAGTCAGTTTGTTATTCTTAATAGAATTTTAAAGAGCTGACATAAGTACCTAATTTCACTGTTTCAAGCTTACAATCACCAAAGTATTTTTAGCACTTCCACACCACTTAAATATTGGTAAATTTTGATAATTAACATCCTTATTTGAACATGCAAAGACAAACAAAAAATGGTAATATACCCCATATAAAATTTCATTTAAACTCCACGTCATTATTTGGTTAATTACACAATGCATCAGATGAGATGTAAGAACTGATTTTTACAGGAACTGTACAGTATTGGCTGCTATCGGTTAAATGGGTGAGAGAATATCTATATTGCACTGAAGTTGCTGTTCCACCTTGTTACTGAATTAAGGACTTATTGTAGTCAGATAAGGCAGTTTTCCTAAACCATGGTCAGCCTGTCTGGAAGGTAAAAAGAAACTTTGAATGACCTCCTTCTGTTTTGAAATAATAGAAAATGCTACCTGCACAGCCCCCCTGCTTTGCTCATAGCCTTTGGCCATTATGACTACAAAGGCATTGCTGTGACAGTTATTGAATGGTCTATAGGCACCAATCTTCTCCAAATTTAGATTGCTCTGAACAATTAGGATTGCTCACATACTAGGAAATCACATTTCTGAAGTGCTTAAGTGACAAAAGATTTTGAAAGGTCCCCATTTTCCTTTAACTTCTATCAGAACTTGCTGCCACTATTTATTTGAAGTGGCTCAAGTGTCATCTCTGGGAAAACAAACAAACAAATCCAGACAAGCTTTTGGATACTTGAGACCTTTTGCCTTCAAGTCTGAGACAAAGTATAGATCTGTGTGTGACAAGCATACCAAGACATGCAGACATACTGAAAAAGGACAGTGAATAATGTCATGCAACACTTAACATTTGATAAATGGTCTGGCTGTACAACCGAAGGACAAATCCTACTCCAGAGACAGAGCAGAAGAGTATGCATCATTTTATGTAGTCGTTGTGTGCATAACAATGCAAAACCAGTGTTCTATTATGAGAAATGTGATTTTAATGTATATTCTAAAGCCTGAATAATGGGCACTGTAGAGGCAGTGTTCCCAAGACACAGAGCTTTTGAAGGTTTGCTCATTTTCCTTGGCTTCAGAGGTTTTATAGCAACTGAGAAAGGTGCTTTTATTGTATGAAGAATGCAAGGGATTAATTTCAAATACAGGTAATGTTTAATGTACAGACTTTAGTTAGAAATGTTCTTTTAGAGTGTCACAGAAATGGTAAAACTAATGGGACTCAGTTTTGAGAAGGGGAATCGGATTAACCTTAGCTATAACTGCTGTCATATATGGAAGATGCTTCCGACTACATGTATCCTGAGCACATTTTCAGTTCTGGTAAGAATGGTGTTGGTAGATCTGCTTACTAAGAAAGAGACACTATCCAAGTTAAACATTAAGAATTTAATCTAGATGTTCATGCTGATGTTAATGTGTCTAGCATTATATTTATGAAATCAGTATAGTAATAAAAGGGGTTAATAAACGACCTAATCATATCATAAATATACTAATGAAGATAAATATTCTATGAAAGTTGCTCAGTCAGTTTGAAGACACCTCATGGCTCATATATGTTTGGCTTTTGCATTATTAATTTTTTAGCAGAGAAGGAATCAAAAAAATCCAGGAGACTGAGAATGGTTGTTGTCACCCTTGTTCAGCCCCCCATTGTTAATTGTATTGTAGGGTAACTGTAGAGCTCCAACAGGACTTATACACAATATAAATGTATATCAGAATTTAGAGCGGATCTTGGAGAAAAACAAACCCAATATTTTTGGCATTCCTGTGAGTGACATAAATAAAACCAGGCACTAAGCACAAATGTTGCATGCAAAAATGTGCTCTGAGACATGAGAAACAGATATGGAGATTGTTTACATCTGAGTTGTGTCTTGGGAAGGCCTTAGTCAAATCATCTCAGATCTGCATTGCACAGTCACCCTCTAACTCTAGTAGCATCAGATTTTTTGTCTGTTTAACTCCATACATGCAGTTTGTGGCAGCGAAAAAAATGGTGAGTAGTGTGGCAGACAACTGCTTCCGCATGGTCTGTCACTCTTTAGTGCTCTTCAGTGTAATGCAGAATGGCAACGTCATCAGCTGCTAAAAGTCCTTAACTCCACCCTCTTGATCACCTTCTGCCTCTGATTGGTGGGATCACACAGCAAATCATAGTAGTTCATTCTTCTATATGTTTGTCGCCATACCAACCTGAGCTGCTTGTGTTAAAGGTTGGTATGAATTGGAGAGCTGTCCCTCAGGAGCTTGTCAGAGGTTGTTCATTTCACAGAGGTTATAAAAGTTAATAAGTACTTGATGAGCACTTCATAAGAGATGACAAGACATGAAGAAAAACCCTTCATCAGCTTAACACAACCTTCACCCAATGAGTTCTGCCTTGTTTTCAGAGCAGTGTCTATTGAAGGCACATCCAACACCTGCTGCACGTGGCTGCGTTTGATTTAATGCTGTTCCTGTCCCTTGCTTACCTTGTAGATCTATAACAGTTTTTGCAAATGTCCATTCCAATTTGCTTTCAACCTGAATGGCATTTATTTTATTAAATGATTGTGCCTATAACTTTTATAATTCTAACATGTCTTCTGTAGGTCAAACATAAGTGAAGAGAGGTTCAAAAGACACAGAATATTAGAGGGAAACTGGTCCCTGATGTGTATGCAGCACCTTTGTGCTATATAGCAACACTGGCTCCCACAGTGGGAAGGGATTGCCAGGGTGTCACTTTCCTGTCAGATGCTGCCACAGCAGTTGGAGGTTTCCCCGAGAGAATGATTTATTAGTGTTCGATGAGGGAGTGTGAGAGGTTGAACTGAGACTACTGTGAAGAGGCCAAAGTGGCAAACCATGTTCACGGCAACAGACTGCAGCCATTTTCACCGTAGTTACACTGACACCACAGAACCTGAGCAGAACTTGCTATTTGTCTTGTACTGGATGCTGCACTGGAACTACAAGCTGTAGTAGTTACTATCTCTTGGCCTTCATTTTTCCTTGCTTTTAGCATTCTGTAAAAGGGCACAGTTTTAACTTGATATAAAACCACATATCACCTCAGGTCATAGGTGCTGGATAACAGCCTTCATGACCTGATGAGGCATTACACAGTGAAATGTCAAGAGGGTAAGGAAGGGAACAAGTTTCCTGTTAAGTGACTTACTTTTCAAGCAAAAAAATTACCATTCTGAATGGTAACTTTATGTAGCTACTACGTTAAGTGCGGTGCTTGCATTTTTAGCCGTCTGACTGAACATTTTACATAAATTTTAGCCCAATAAGTTTCCAATCAGTCAGTTCTTCTGAATATACCTGGTGGACATAGAACAATGAATAATTGAATATTATTTTTTAATGTTTAACTTAGTCTCAGAAGATGTATCTAAGAAGGTATGAGCTATAACTTCTAATACAAATAAAATACTAATCCATTTCTGTCTATGCTATTATTAACCTTTGCAGGGGACTAAGTCTCTTAGTATCTCTTAAAAGCTACTAAGAACATAATTACTGTAATACTCAGTTATGGCCTTTTAATATCCTTTTTTATTAACTGGCTTGGTTAATTGCAGCAAACTCAGTGGGGTGGATCAAGGCACTGTTTCATTGGTATATGATATTTGCATAGGAATTTTTACTCCTTTAGTGCTTTTATGTGCTTTATGGAAATGCTTCTGCAGAATTCCTAAAAAGTGATGTTCTTGCCTTTCTTCCCTTTCCTTCCCTCTCTTTTTGTCTCTCCCCCCATTTATATGTGTACACATGTATATTTTAGATGAACAGTTGACCTGTACTTGTGTTTGGAAAGTTTTCAAAATTCATTTGCCTATTAGTTTAAGGAGCAATAGCAAAATTAGAAAACATATCCTGACAGTGGATGATGCAGCAGGACAGGGGATGCAAAAATCTGGATTTGAAACACATCAATAGATGTCAAAATTACCAAAGGCATTTTTTTCCTGCAAGGTAAACCAAATTTAGAGCCTATAAGATATATAATTAAATATATATATAAATATATATATTTGGGTTTATCTTGTGTGTGGTAGTCAAGTCAGTAAATGAATGCACAGAAAGTAATCTGAAGGCTTCACATAGAGACTTCTATTCAAAGAGAATAAATATCAATCAAAAATAAAAGGAACCTATAAATTCCTAAACAAACGTTGTGATCATGTCTTAAGATGGGTGCAGAATGTCTAACTATGTGCTTTTCACAATTTGTATGATCACGTATTTACAAAGTTTCTTGAATCTTTCTTAACCTTTTCTGAGCCAGGAAACTCTTGAGAACCAGGTTCAACTGCCTGTGAAGAAAAGGCATACAGAGCTGTCTGTAAAAACGTTCATCCTTGTCCTTTGCTGCACAGTTGTTGTGGCTCAGGTGTGTTTTATTTTGTTTGTTGTCTAGCCCACAGCTTTACTGCTGATTCTGGTGACAGAGATATTTTTTTGTTGTTTCTAGAATTTGGTCTGGAAGTCTCTTTCCAGAACCACATGGGTGAAGTTTCTTGGTTGGTTATCTATATTTCAAACTCTGAATTTATCACAGTCTCTAGCCTTAAGTCTCACTTTTTTTTCAGTGATTTCACTTCATACTTCCCCCCATTTTCCCCATTTTTTCCCCATGCCTCTTACACATTTTTCCCCCTTTTTCCCCTATGCCTCTTAAACATTACTCTGGTTCCACTGAACACAGGGAAGGAAAAACCAGGAACAGTGCTCTCTCTGGGCATGGTTCAGTGCTCCTTTAAGCTAAAATATCTTAACTGGTTCAAGATGAAAATCCCCAGTGTGTGCTCTCACCATTTTCTTTACCTTTATATCCACACACAGCCTCTAGACACTCAGAATTTACTATCTGGGTCTACTGAAGAGGATAGTGAATCAGAGGTCTCTCTAAATAAATCAATAAATTTTTTACCAGTGATCTAAAGCAAAGTCTACTAGCAGTGTCACCAACCCTGCATTCCTGCTGTTCTTGAGAGAGTATATTATTAAACATCAGGAGATCCTTGAAACATTTTAATAATGTTTTTATTGCAACATATGATTTCATATTAAAATGTTTTATATTCTAGTTGATAAAGAAGTTACTCAGCTATAACTTTAAAAGCCATTGGTAAATTTGCAGAAAAACCTATAAGCATCAACACAGCACTAAATTCTAATAAAAGAAGAAGGAGCCTTGAAGCAGATAAGAGAGGTGACTGAGAGAAGAAAGATGGTTCAGGCAAGAATAAGCAATGAGCAGTGATTCATGAAGAAAGAGCCTAAACATTTTCAGAAAGTCTAATATAAATATTAAAACTGTGTATGAGAGATTTAAATCACACAACTAGAACATATGTAGTACTAAGAATATCTCAGATCTAGCACTAATTAGGGGATTAAACTTTATATAAACATCTGTTGACCATTATATTTATGTAAGAATGAAATCTTATAATTGAAAGTCTTCAATGCATTATGCTTGACTGTGTTTTTCCTTCTATGGGTTTTACCACAGCTGTGAGGCAAAAAAAAAACCCAAACACAAACCCAAAAACAACAACAAAAAATCGACAGTGAAAAAATTCAACAAGAAGAGTTGAGTAAGTGTTCAGGGGTGAAACAAGGTGAGTAAATTCTTCCTCAAACTGTTGATCTGTCAAGAAATGGGTTAATTTTGGTAGTGGTAGTGGAAAGAGTATAGTGTCAGGGTGAGAAATGCTAGTGCTTGTGTAGGTGGTTGGGGTGCTGTGGTGGTTAGATGCTCAAACTGCACAGGAAGAAGTTCTGGCATTTCCTTCCCTCACACCTTACCCACTGCTTCATGCTTAAGACACTTGAGAGCTGATGCCACCAGTCATTCCAAATTATAGGATATTTTGTGAGGTAGAGGCTTACTGTGTATAACAGACATTTAACTGCTGCTATTGCCAAAAGCCATCTTCAGCAACATCTCATAGAAATACTCCTTTCTTTGCTGCAGGCAGAGACCTGTGAAAGAAGGGGATTTACAACTTGGCAACAAACTGCAAATAAGTCCTGGCTAGCTGAGGTTTAGATGTGCTGGACTGCTCTTCACTGTGGAAAAGGGTAAAAGTACGCAGCACATGGACTAGGAAAAGGAAGTCAACATCCTTCAACCCTGAGACCTTACAGGAAAATCATATCTAGGTGGGTTTCTGATGGCTTCAGGAAAATCTGTTGTCACAATCTGCTTCCACTTGAATGGAAACTACTCAAATTAATTTTTTNGGGGGTTTTTTTTGTTTTTTTTTTTTTTTTTTTTTTTTTTGTTTGGTTTGGTTTTTGTTTGTAGCTGAGGAGACACTACCCTGGCAGCAAAACACTGGGAATGACACCCAGTTTAGCACTTATGGCACAACAAGCCCACTACACCAACAAGAGTAAGGCTGTTCACAAAGGCCATATTGAAAGTATCTTCCTGCTGATTTAGTCTCCTTCTGAATCACAGGTGTACTTGCAGTGCTTTCTTCAATCAAATGAAAAAGAAGTAATAAAGACAAAAGATAGAATATTTTAATTTGTAATGTCCAGCTTATAGAAATATAATGAGGAATTTGTTAGTTCTTGTAGTTTCTATTACTGTTACAGTGTCAGATGAAGTGTGGTTTCTTTTTTTTTTTTTTTAAAAACCATTACTGAATTTTTTACAGACTGAAGTAACCTTGATTTTTAAGCTCTGAATGTTTTGATATCAGCGAAAAAAAAGTAATAGCATGGATTCACTGGGGAAGTGTTTTATTTGTTCAGTAGCAGATTTTGTATGGAAAGTCTGGATTTCTTACTTGAAACAATGTGTTGCCAAAGAATTGAGTTTCAGCTGTTGCATTCATACATGCTATGAATATTACAGTGGTGTACATAGGCTACCCATAGGGCAAAGTGTCCTTTAAATAGAAGTACTCAAAATTTATTTTGAGCATCATATGTCTAAAAAGTTTGGTAGAAATGTCCCTAGGTATTTAAATATGCGTATGTTAGACATTATGGAAAAAACCTGAAAGAGTGAAAATGGGCATATATCAGTTTAGAGGAAATTAAGAAATTTATTGGACTAGAAACCAAAGAAGGAGACAAGCCTCCTTTAAATTCAAAACAAAATTTAATTAAGGTATGATCATGGAAAAGGATAACAGTTCTTAACTGCAATATATATATATATATATATATATATGTATATAGACAAAATTACTCATGTTAATAGGCAAAACACTGACCCAGGAAAGCAAAAGTTTGAAAATATTAACTTATTTTTACATAGCGAAATGAACTTAATAAATGACAGTAGACTTGCATAAACAAGGCTGCTATCCTTATTTCACTATAGGTTTTTCCGTTGCTGCATCATCTCCCAATTACGTTTTTAACAATCAGTTTTCCTGAATTGCTATTTTACTCTACTTGCAGATCCTCAAACAGGACAGAGAGACCTATGTCTTTTCACTTCATATTTTCATTTAGGCACAATTATCCTAAATTATTTCATTTCTACATACTTTATTGAGATTAATTTAAATGTTAGTTGTACCAGTACATGTGGAGTCAAACCTGCCATTTAGGAACACAGATTTAGTTGGATTTCAGAACAGAAGGCTGAGCCTGACTACCTTTGTTTTAATTCCATGTTTCTCATTTTTACTCTTGATAACTCAGGAATAAATTACTTCTCTGGGAAAAACCCACTAGCTCTCTGGCACTCAAGGTCTTCTTCAAACACTAAATATACATGTAGTTCATGCTTTGTTAGTAACCACTTGTGGTTTTTTGCTCAAAAATATGTAATTCTAAAAGCACTCCTAGGCTTATATTCATATTGCCTAACTGACTTTGAGTATTCACTTAATCAAAGCAACTAGATTAGAAACCCACTCATTGTGGGAGTCTCTCTATACTCACTTGGCTGGGTGTGTCTAGAAGGATTGCTTGCCTGCTGTGATCCTGTGGGGTGGGGAATTATCCAGCCAACATGTGGCTATTGACTCGCCACCTTGTGTGTTACCTGGGTCTCCACTCCAGAGAGAAACATCACAGCCCAAAGAGTAGACCCTCCTTTGCCTTGGAATTGGGGCTTTCTCAAGGCACTTGGTCCATACAATTTTCACTTTTGTTGATCAGTGGACAAGCTTAGTTTTAAACTATTTACAACTGACTTTGGAAATAAAAAGGGAATAATGACAAATATATAATTTGTCTCAATTTATCAGGAGTAAAAGTGATTTAGTCTTCTTTCTTTCACAAGGAGCAAGGAAAGTGCAAAGCTGTGCATTTCACATTTAAAGGTCTGTGGAAGTTAATACAAGGTGAAAGGAATGTGGGAGGAATTTTTTTAACAGGATAACTTCTGATCCATGTAAACACTCTTGGGGTGGAGAAAGAGATGTTTTTTTCTGTTATTTTCCCTGCTGTTGCTTAGTCAAACTATTGAAATATCCATTCAATGGATGTAATCCCGGTATACTTGCAACACCTCCGTGATGCCGAAATATAGAGGGAGGGTGTGGACTTCATATGGAGGTACCGATAATTTTATTTACTGTGGATTTTCATTATTATCCCCTGAGGTAAAGAAACAGTCCTCAGTGTCTAGGCAGGGAAAGTGAAGGAGGAATGCTGAGACTAGAAGGAAGAAGTGAAGCACTACAGTTTAGGTTTGAGACTGGAGTCACCAGAGCTCATTTGCTCCTGCAAATTAGTCCTGCTGACTTCACTGTAACATGCACATGAATAATATTTACATGTTAAGTCCTCCATAATAACAGCTTGTGCTGTTATTAGGCAATCTGAAGTCTTGCTTTAGCCATCACTCAGCTGTCACAAAATTTGCCAAGTCTGTACTAAGGCCTGGATCTTGGCCGGTCATGCGTGTGGGTGCCTAGAGCCATGTTGTTCAGCATTCAGCAGGCAGCAAGTAGCCTGGCTTCTCCTCTAACTGCTCAGCATTCCATGACACAAGCTCCCACACAGCACAACACACAGCTCTCACTGCTTCTTCCAGACCTTCCCTGTGAGTGCAACTCAGTAGCAGGATGGAGAAGAAAGGCATAAAAACAACTCTATTAAAGATATTCTGGTTGTTACTGGTTTAAGTTACTTATACAGTGGGGGGAAGGAGGGGCTGTAGGAAGAAAATCAAGGAATAGGTAGACACTTGGTTTCTATGAGCATTGTATGTAGAAGAGTAATTTTGACACAGGTTGTTCTCCTGTTGCACTTCATGTCTTAGGGCAATGGAAGCCAAGGACCATGAGGATGTTCAGGTGTTGCCCCTTATTCTTAAATAGCCTAAGCTGAAACATAGATTTTGTTTGCTATTTTTTTGAGGGTGAGGTATTATTACTTGGCTGTCAGTAGTCATAGTAACAGTGCTTTCCCATGACTATTGAACACTTGGTGCTGAAGGTTTCTTTAGTTCTGTCAATCTATTTTTCTGTTTATTTATTTTTCTTATCAGAATTTGCTCCCTAGAGACTTTAAAACTAATTTGACAAGTTAGCCTATAATTTAACACGTCAAAAACTGGAGGTGCTTCCAAATTTTGGTACAGATTGTGTGTTGGTGCCTAACAGTTGTATTTATTCTGCCAAATTGTTTTAATACCTTAAATTTAGAACAGGCTTCTCAGCTGGTGTTGATTGGCAAAGTTTCAGTAATGCTTTTAAGGCATGTCTAAACAGATGGGCAAAGACAGCTGTAAGCTTCTCTGTCCACTCTTGTGAGCCAGCAAAAAGCAAGCCAGCTCTGCTCTGGAAGTTGTAGAGTTGCATTCATGAGCTACTTTGCCCAAGCATTTATCTACTGCCTCTTTGGCAGAGTCTCCACATCTAAGCAGGCTTTTGCCTGTCCATCCTGGAAGGTGAACAGTGTGTCCGTGCCTGGCACCGTTCTTCATCTGTGTTTGTGCAGGAAGGGGTCAAATCCTGGTTCATGCAGAGTGTGTGACTTACCTGACTCTGTCAGCCTGAGCAGAGGCTCAAGGGCAGCATTTTTGTGCCATTCAAAGGAAAAAAGAAACAGTGAGGAGTGTTTGGTTTTGCTCTAAGCCTCTTGCCTTACTTGGCACCTTTAGGGCACAGGACTCCTTCCACAGAGGAGTGGCATGGCAGCCCCCAGTTCACCTTTGAGCACGTTCTTGGGTAGATTTATTTGCTTTAAAATGCACCATCATTTCATAAACCTTTCCAGTGTCTGGCTTGAAAGCACAGCTGCAGGAAGACATGCTAACAGCCATATTTAAAGCAAACTCCTCTGAATGCCAAACACATTGTGAGGAGCTGGCGCTGTCATGCACAAGGCTTCTCTGCTCACAGTCTTTACCAATTTTCCACATCTTTGTATGCCTGCCATCTGCTATGTCTTTTCTAATTTGGATTGTAAGGTCCCTAGGATATCAACTAGCTTTTAATGTATTTCCTCTGAAACATGGTTGGTAGTTATAATAATGATAGCTTATTAGAAGAAATAGAATATTGACCAGAGCTTTCTTCTCAATGATCTGATATTTCTAGTTTGACTGGGTAAGCAGGCACAAAGCTTAGATGGAGATACTTTATACTTCAAGTATAACTTCTGGTATAGATGGTACTTTTGGGAACTTTCTCAGAGGGCACATCAACACACTCACATGACTATAATACTCTCAGTTAAAGCATTTAGTGTTGCACAGCAGAAACCATTGCTGAAAGAAAGCATTCATTGCTGATACATGGAATTTGGTGGTGTTGCTGCTGGGTTTGCTTTTACTGTTCCAGATGTTCAAAATGAAGCCTTTAGCTATCATCCATTTGAAGGAGCAAAGAGCAACTAGCTCTGTAACTCCCACTGAGCGTGAGCATGTGTGAAAATGCAGATAGCACTGAATAGGGTAATAAAAAAACTCCTTCAAACTACTTTTTGAGCTCCTGACTTTTAAATTGTTGCAGTGCGATGTAGAAGTCAGACAGACACAAATGAAATTCTGCTTAAAAGAAAAGGATTAGTCATACAGGTACTTTTCTCCATCTGGCTTCAGGAGGAATTGTTTGTGCTGCATATAAAGGCAGAATGTGGACTGTCTAATTAGAAGAGTGCAGAACTGGGGAGATCCTGTAGGGTGTTTAATCTTGGCCAATAAGAAGTAGTACACTGAATCATCTTCTTGCAATTCAGCATCATGTTCCTGAGTTTGTTTGTTTGTTTGGTTTTGTTTGTTTGTTTGGGTTTTTTTTGGAGGGGGGAATCAGTGTTTGAAATTGAATCCAGGCGATAGGCACTCTACAAATGTTTCCTTTCTTCTATTAACATTGGTTTCTATTTGCTTCCATATGAGCTGGAAAACTTTTTTTTCATTGCATTTTTTCTATATTAATAAAAAGGAAACAAGAGATGTCTTCTGGTTTGATTTACACAGTGAAAGAGAGCCTCCAGATGAGTATCAGATCTAGTGTCCCATGTCGCATAGCCATCCATCTCCTTTCTTTAGTGAGCTGCCTTGGGATGTTTGATTTAAATCACCAGGCAGTAAAGGCGCTGGACATTTTGACTCTGGTTTTCTCCCTCCGGTGTGATGGTGCCGATATCATCTTTTCATGGGCACTGCAGCAGTGTATCAGCAGAAATGGCAAAACGCAGCTCTGCTTTTACTCTCAGTAGGTCTACTAGAAAGCAGCAGTGCCAGAGAAGCTAAAGTGATACCATAGCCTAAACAGAAAGGAATCCTGTTATGTCAGTTGGTGCAGCTGGCACACCTTGTATTGTTTTATAAGAATATTGTTTGCTTGTCGTATTGCCATGCAAATTCTTAACCACCTGCCTGAAATTATCTCTATTCCCCAGTCCTTGATCCCTGTGCTTCTGTCAAAGCCTTCTGCATGTGTCCTCTACCAGTCTCCTTCAACAATTGTCTGTGGGCTTTTTGTTTCCCTCTAGCCAGTTTGTTGCAATTTTTCAGGCTGACAGGCTTTGTGCATGTTCAGAAAGATTTGCTCTCAAATATGAAGTAGCCAAGTCTTACTGAACTTGAGCATGAAAAAATGGTTCACTTACCCATAAAAAATTGCAAACAAGCATTTGGTTTCAAAGCGATGTCCTTTTGTGGCTTTTTCTTATATGCTCATTAAACACTCCAAAGTGCCTAGGAATAGAAAAAGGGATTTAAGATGCTTTAAGAAAAGACAGTGTTCTTGTTCTGTTGTTACTCATTTGTACTTGTTAGTGTGTAGAGATCTCATTCAGCCCCACTGGAATCACTACCATCCAAACATGTCATAGTAGACAACCCTTGTCCCAGAGATTTTCCAGGCTAAAGAAATCATGGGCAATGGTCCAGAGAAAGGGACAGCAGAGAAATGGAATTACTTGGCTGAAGGCGCTCAGGATTTACTGTCATTCTCTTCACAGAGGCGTGTACCTCTGCCTGTGCCATGGCTCTGTATAATGCTGTAAGCCTGCCCCACTGTTTTAGTGCAGAACTGCCCCTGCCCTCATTAAATGGCTACTCATGGGGGAAGTTGGTTGAGTTGGTTGCAGAAATTAATTTGTGTTCTATATGTACCTCTTATTACTTAATTTTATTATTTTAATGTTGAATTTCCCCTCACGAGTGGTATTTTAAAAGCCAGCTGTTAACTCCTAGGCTGTCAGGTTTACCTTGAGGAACTGAGTTCTTTGTAAAAGATTTTTACATTAATAGATTGTGGTGATAGGATCAAATTAGAACACATATTCCACTGTCCCAGGACTAGACTCTGGTTACAAAGACACATGTTTTGTCAGAGAGAGCAGGACCAGTGTGCAGAAAATACTTTTCAACACCGGGGAGAATGATTCTCCTCCCTGTGCCAGTCTGCAGAAGGTTGTTATCCTTACTGCAACAGACCAATACATGGAATTTTGTTGCTGAATGAGCCATGAGAAATAAACCCAAATAATTTCCAATTTATTTCTTGTTATTGCAGGGGCACTTTTCCCTCTGAATCTCTTTACTGAGAGTGTAGTAATTACAATGATTAACTGGATGGCTGTACAAAACACATGCTTTTGAGAGGTGTGTCTGTATGGCTGTATGTTTGATTATATGTTCCTGTCCCTTCTCGAAGACTATTGAAAATCTAAGCTGGACAACACATTTCCATGCTCACTCTCATGAAATTCATATGTTAAGGCGTATCCTGAAAAAGATAAGACTAAAACCGCTAATCTCTTGTTAGCGGAGACCTGGCAATTTTTTTGTATAGAAATAAAACACTTGAGCACCATGAAAATCTGGGAACTCAGAAGCACGAAGTCATCAAATTCTCTTTGCTCTCAAAGGAAGGCTGAAACACATATAATTTTAAGTACCAGGATGATGAGTTTCCTGTTCATATTATTCTTTAGTCTATTAATAGAATGTGAAATGCCACATGGCCTTAGGAGATACTATTCCCTGTCATTTTGCAAACGTGGGATCATTGAAGAAGCAGAGATGCCCCCACAAAACATAGGTTCTCTTTGTGCTCAGTCACTGGATTAGAGGAAGATGAGTGAATTACAGGTCACTCTGGGAGCCATAGTTTACAGAAATGCTGATGCTACAGCAGCACTTCTGAGTACCCAACAGCCTTACTCTGCTTTGCTCTTACTCAGAATAATGCTCCTCTGTACCATGCACTGGGTATATTAGACTTGTCGTGACCTCTGAAAAAATAAAGCAGGGCAAAATTTTTTTGTTTGCATGTAGGTACATGCATACTTTTATTTGTGCACAAAGGCAGTGGCAAACAGTGGTATACCCCATTCTCTTTCAAGTTACAACGTAATGAAACATAAATGGGAGGAAGTGATCAGACTCTTTCCTGTGTCTTGTCTGTAATAGATGTGATTGGGATGACTAGCTAATAAAACTTGCTCAAATCCTCTTATTCCTGGAGGAACATGAGAATTGCCACATTAAATGTGTCTAGTGTAATATTGCCCTAATCAGGATCAATTCTTTAAAGTGAAATATTATTAAAGCTAAATGTACTTAAAAAACTGATTTTTGATTGCTTTACAAATCAAAAAACCCCAGAACTGCTTTTTGTGTTTAGCTCCAATACCAAACCAAATTTAGAGAAAAGGTGTTGGGTTTTTAACACTTTCAAACAAAGGTGCATTTTGAAAATATGAGGTAAAAATGCTTTAAGCTTTTTAATAAAATAGTGTGGGGTTTTTTGTTTTGTTTTGTTGTTTGTTTGTTTGTTTTTTTCCTCCCAGCTGGGTATTCTACCCAGTTATACTTGAATGTGCATACCTATTTACATTATATGATTAGGTCATATCAGGCAAGATATGTGCTGTATGGATAAGTTATTTGGATGAAAGATTTCACTAAGCTTTGAAGAAAACAAATTAAGCCCCAAGAATATCACACCTAACCTTCTGCTTCTAGATGGTACTTCTCATCTGAGCCATGACAATAGTTTATTCAGTTTTTCTATCACTTGTCTGTAGGACTAAAGTTTCTATAGTTTTTTCTAAGTACAATGGAGATAATCATTTTATTGTGCATGTTGAATGCTTTATATATCTCTCTTAGACTCGCTGACATAACGATGTCTTGTGGCAATACTTTTCCAAGATTAGTATTGTAGCATGTAAAAAATGATGTCCTTTATGCAGATTTTCTTTTTTCCAAGAGCAATCTTTTGAAAAATGTTGGATTTACCTATAAAGATAACGAGTTTTGTGCCTGTAGCACCAGATGTGATAGCATATTCATTGTTTTTACACAGACAATAGAGCTAGAAATGACAACTGTGAAGTGTTGATAAAAGCAAAACATTGCAATCTGTATATTTGTACTTTCCCTGACAAATGAGGGCATGTTAATAAGTTCCAACTTAATCTCAGTGTAATATGTGGGTGTGTGTGTGTGTATGTATATATAAATAAGCATTCTCTGAGCCTTGCACAGGAACTGTTGTATCAATCATTACAACAAAATCATTTGCCTTGATAAATGAATTTATACTCCATTTTGGTGATATTACAGGACCATCCTACACAGGAGAGTAATTACTTTAGTTACTTCAGGTCAAGTCAGCTGTGTTTTATTTTTGAGGGCAAAATTACATTCCCTTGAATTTTTCTAAAAACACTACCTGGAACCAGGAAAACTGACTCTCCTGAATTTGGGTCCCATCAGATCTAGGGCACGTGTTGTCACAGCTCTTTGAGTCAGATGAGCTGCTCCACATATTTTGCCTTGGAGCATCTAGCGATGATGAACACTGAAGTCAAAATGGACTCAATGCAGCTTTGAACTTTCTCTGCCAGTCCATGGGCAGGATGTAGCTAAAGGAGCAACAGAGCTAAAGGAGCAACAGATCTCAAGTGCAACAGAGCCAATCAAGGGACTAGGTGCTGAGCTAGATTTAAATTTCGGACCAGGAATTACACTTGATTGATAGAAGATTAATCATTTGCTTCGGAAACAGCAAAGAGGATAAAAATGGCATCAGAAAGTTTGCTTGGCAATTTTGGCATCTGGGAGGAGGAATCAAAAAAAACCAAACTTCATATGTTGGGCCTTATGAATCAAGAAGTGGAATATTAGCTGTCTGACACAGCTCCTGAGGTCAGAATCATGGTGGATATCATGTGGGGATGTCTGATTTCCTTAGGATCTGCAGAAACTGATTGATTGAGCTGTCACAGCCCCTTATGTGTCAGAGCCTGGGGAGACCTGCAAGGGAAAATTTTAATGGTGCTTGTCATCAAAGAAAAATTTTGTGCTTCTCACTTCAGTGGCCCTGCTGACACCATCAACACAGTGCCTGCACTGATCCTCTCTAGCATCATGACAGGCTTCCTCTTGTCGTCCTGATCTTTACTGATGCTTCTCACAGATCCTTTTCACTAGATGTGTCTCTTCTGCACAATTAAAGGCAGCAACAAAACTCATGCTGCTTAGAAAGATGAAGTCAAACAGCTCTGGAATATTCCAACTAGATACAAAAGTCATGAATATGTAAGATTTCAATAAACGTAATTTTACTTGCAGGGTGAGAGGACTAAGGAATGAAGAAGTATTTACTTTATGTAGGGGTTTTACTGTTGTGGTTTTTTTTTTTGTTTGTTTTGTTTTTGGTTTTTTTGTGTGCTCATGTACATTTTCATAATTTATTATTTTTCTACACCCACAGAGCAGCTCAGTGCTGGTTTGTGTCCATAAGGCTGGGTGTTGGAGGATGTGTGATGGCAGAAAGATTGGTGGGACACAGGTTTTTGCTGAAGAAGAGCAGTGCCTGTCCCCGATGGGAGACAGCAGGGCAGGGCAGTCAGAGTCCAGCTGGTGAAGTTGTTCACAGGAGCTGCAGTGCTGGCAACTCTTGCAGAGGTCATCCAGGGAGGAGGAGGTGGTGGTGGTGAGAACTGCAAAGACAACACAGGTTTTTTTAAGGGTTCTGCTTCCTTCTTGTGACCTCTAAAACTGAAGGGATAAGGAGAGATTGTACTACATGTATTGGAGATGTTGTACCAGCCATGACAGAAAAGATGGGAAATATTTTATCCAAATCCCTTACTGCCACAGTAAAAGAACTTGAGTGTAATTTCACTGGTCTCAGAAAACAAAGGAAATGTGGATGAACAAAGTTGGTTTTTTTTTTTTTCTCCTTATCATGCTATTTGTAAATGCTTGAAATCAAAGAGGTCCTGAGTACTGCAGAGGCTTTTGTGGGTAGTGGGAATATCAGCCCCTCATACCCCAGGATCAGGACCGAGGCCCCTTGGCAGTGAAGAAATTGCTGAGATATGCTGCTCATTGCTCTGAAATGTCTGGGGAAGCTCTAACACATCTGTCCAGCACTTCTGGTGGCAGCATGAAGCGTTTTAAATTTGTTTCTCAGTTTTGAAACTGGTATAGCCCAAAGAGGAAAAGGGCAACAGGTCATCTTAGATTCTTTTCAGAAACACGGCAGAGCCCTTCTTTTTGCAGTGAAGCAAATGGTAGGGAAATATCTACATGAGAAGTAGAGGACAGTTTCATATTGTGCTGACACAGATGGAGGAAGCCACATCCAGGCCTACATTTCATCCTGTGAGAGATGTCAGTGGTAGGTTGTGGTTCTGTGTTTGACCTCCCTGGATTACAGGAGAAAGCAATTATAGGTCATACTGAAAATAAGCCAAGTAACAGCAGCAAGATAGTTTAGCATTATGTAATTAGGCAATTGCACCTCTTTGTTCACCATGATAAGAGGATATTTACAGTTACTGTGAAAAAATTATGCCTTCATAAAAGTGAATGCACTCTGTGGTGATTGTTGTGATCACTTAATTTTTTCTTCTTCAGTTTGATGGTGACATGAAACTTTTGAGTGGTTTATCAACTGGTGGGTAGCTGTCACTAAGTTAACATAATTGCAGTTTCCTTTCATGTTGCCCAAGTCTATATGCAAATAATATGGATAGAAAATGGATAACTTGCTAATCACCCAAGCTTTTCAGATGGACCACAAGATGTTTTGGTCTGAGGGGGAAAATTTCCCCGCCCAGTATGTTTCTCCATAAAATTTCCAACAACTAAGCTGTTGAGAAAACTCAGAAGCAGAATGCAAAATAGTAGTAAATAGATTTCAAGGCTAAAGTCCTTATTTTTCTATTATAGATGTATGCTACTATTTAAAAATTGCTTCTAAATTTATTGTATTTTCTTTCAGAGGAAGTTCTGTGAGATACTGCAATGTGATAGGATGTTTCCTTCAACTTTTAAAAAAATGTTTCCATGTTAAAACTTAGCACAAGTGTATCAGGGGACCTGCCTTGCTGTCAGTTTTTAAAAACAACTCCATTTTGAAGTCAGTGGGGATATCTGTTGAAAAAGGTGTGGCATAATATGGCCTAGAGCTACTAAGTTGCCTACTTGATAAATGTTACAGGAAATGTATTTTGATTATTGCACTCTTGCTCATTTTTTGCTAAGGGCCTTGCTACCAAGGATACTATCCCTTAGCTTCTCCTAGGTTGTTGTTTCTCCATGAATGTGGTTTTTCTGCCAGACAGCAGTCAGTTAAGAAGAGGGAGGAGAATGTAGCCTGACAGCTGTCCCTCTTGTAAGGAAGCTGGTAGGTACATCTTCAGCAACTACAGAAAATCAAAGAGAAAGGAAAAGAGTCCACAAAGAGGTTGCTCATCACGTTTGGTATTTTAGGCCAGGTACTTTGAAAGAAATTAGCTGGCTGTACTGTCTAAGATTTGTCACCCTCTTAGATACTTCCAGTCTGGACACAGTTTGTAAGGTTCTGTTGATTAAGGCTGATAGTAAATCAACAAGGATTCTTTTAGTCCTGGAGACTTCCAGAGAAGAATTGGAAGACTGAAGTAATTTATATAACATGATTACTTTTAGCCTCAGTGGAATGAGCATGTGAGCATCTACTTATTGGTAGTGTGTCCAAGTAGCTTTAGTAAACACACTACTGATTTTTAAATTGCAGCTTGAGCAGTACAAGTAAAGTACAGTCTTGAACATTTTGGTCAACTTCAGAAATGGGATGTAGCTTTATTAACTTATCCCTGCCAATTGTGAGCACTTAGTAGCAAAAAGGGCATATATTTTCCAGTGAAGGTCATATATGGAAGAGGTTTCACTGAAGTTATTTGGTAAATTCTAAACCAGGAAGTCCCTGAAGTGAAAGTAGTTAGAACCCAGGAATGTATTCAAGGAAAGCAATTTAGTGCAAATTTCCTCTGCTCTTCCTTTTTCTGAGGTATCTGTTTATAACCACTGCTGGAGAAAGGAAAATTCAGTTTCACCATTCTTAGATTTTTGAAACATCTACTCCTTCTACTGCAGATGTTAGTCTTTCTCCTCTTTGGCTCTGCATATCCCAACTGCATAGTGGGGCATCTAAGGCAAAGTTCCTTTTACCAAAGTCACTGTTTTGTGCAGGTACTAGGAATTATTTTTCAGGTATAATGGATCAGAGAAAGGGAACTAAGTCCCATCTCCACAGATAAAACTAATACATATGAACTCACACAGAGCTACATCAGAAGCCTGATATAAAGACATGACTCTGTAGAGAGAAAAGGAAAGAGAAGAATCAAAATTTAAAGTATATTTGATTCTTCTATTCTGAAGCAACACTGTAGGAAACAACCCCCAAAACAATTGCATACGCTCACCTTGCTGAAACTTGTGGGTGTCAGTGGTTCTTGAACCTCAGAATGTGTTCTGTGAAGGAAGTCTCATTTTGAGTTAGAGTAGGAAAANTTTTTTTTTTTTAATGTAACAGCATAATTTTTAAGGCTGTCTTTGCATTAAAGTGTTCTGAGGACCAAGATAAATTTCTGATCACATATTTGAACAGAACAGTGTAAAATTACTTTGTGCCTCCAGTCACTACTTGGGATGCAGTCTAAGTTCAAGTCACTGCTGTTAGTAATGGGAAGTAAGGCTGTTCCCCATTCCTCTTTCACCTACTAGGGAAGTCTTGCCCTTTGCTGTTTAAGCTCATAGTTTTTGTCGAAAGAAAATGCATTTTTCATTTCACCCTGAATCAAGACAAACACACCCCTGCAGCGCTTGACTTCTCCGTCTGCTTCTGCTCTTCACATTTTTAGTGAAATGTCTTACTTGCTTTCTGAGCATCTGCAACTACAGCTGTAGCCATGACACTCGTTAGAGATTAGTAAAGCTGGAAAGGAACTGATATCAGTTTATGTTGTATGAAAACTAGGTTGACAGGCTTCATAACTTCTGCCTGACACCTGAATGACTGCTTTAGATTTTTCCACATAGCGATCAACATAGCAAGACAGCAGCTTTGATGTGTTTGTTCATTCATGTGTTCACCAGTGCAGCCTCATGGCTCCTTCTCTTCATTTATCTGTTAAATGTAAGTTCACATTCAGTTGCTTTGGCTTCTTTCTACAAGAATATCTTTTTTCTCAGTCACCTTTTCAGTGCCAATAACAATGGGATTTTCATCTTTCATTGAGTTTCTGCATGCTACTGCATTCAAGTAGTAAAGAGAATCTGTTCTCTTTGCCCTTGACACTTGTTTTATAAAGGGATACACAAGAATTAACCAGAGCCAGCTGTTCTTCTGATGAAAACACAGAGCTTTATTGCCACCAGTAGAGTTATGTCCAGTTTCACAGTCTCATGGCATGCCATGAATGTTTTTGCCCTCTGAACTAATATATTTGAAAACATTTTCCTGCATTCTAATCCTTGCTGTGGATAGATAATATTTCCAAGTGTTACCCTCTAAGCAGCTAATCACTTGCTCAGCTTCACACATTTTAGCTTTTAACCTTTTAGCTTTCTGACTGATGAAGATAGTTTAAGTCTTGAAGATAAGGTTTTTCTACTGAGGTGTATATAGGGAAAACAGCTTTTTAAAAATCCAAACAGACTAGGACTTGCAAATGCTTCACTTTATAAAAGTATCAGATGAGAAAGGATAATTGCCTATGTGGGAACCTGAGTAACTCATCAAATGCACCATAAATATGAAAGTAGTCTCTTGATTTGATATTAAGCTCAGATTAGTTAAAAAATAAAAGCAGCTGCTTTGCCATCAGAAACAAAGAATTCAACACTTTCCCTTATCATCTTGCCAAGCTGCTGCTTGGTCTTATCTTTTAATTAAACCTGAACTTTAAAATACATGTGTCTAGCATGCCAGTTTATGAAATTAAATATCAATAGTCAAACAGTATTCTTGTCAATTAGCTTTCTGTATAGAGATTTCAGGTTGTTTTCTTTCTCCCCTTGCAGAATAGACACATTAAGGGTCCCAGTTTTGTTGCAACTCAGTATAAAGTAATTGATTAGAAAGAAACAAAAATTAAAGTCTTGTGTTGAAAAAGCTTTTAGTTTCCAGTAGATCTATTTTCTACTACAAAACCACACCCATCTACTTTAATTTTGTGTTAAACAAGACATTACTCCCAAGAAATGAAAACCAGAATGCCAGTCTCTACTTGTCAGGCCTTGATAAGAAGCTAGTGACATCTTCATTCATAAGGGAAAGCTTTATCTGATACGTTTTCTCTAATTCCCAAATAATTTTTTTATTTCTTTAATAATTTAAAAAACATTTTAAGAAATTGTGTCTCACTGGGGATTTGGAGGTAAAACCTTAACTACAGTGAAGCCAATTGGGAGTTTGGTCATTTATTGAAGACCAGTTTTCATAAGATTCCTCAGATGAAACTGGATGAAATGACTAATCACTCCTCTTGCTATTATGCAAGCCTACAGTTATTCAATCAGGGAACGGGAGTAAAACCCTCTGATTTAGACAACTGAGCCCACAACAGTAGAACAAAATTCAAAGTACTGAATGTCAGAGAATTTCTGGCTACAATGACTACAATCCACATTATTTTAGGATTGTCCCAGCTCAGACAAGGGCTGAATTCTATCCTAAAATAAGAAATGGTGATGGGATCACTGATTCTTGAAGTGAAATGTATATTTTTCTAGAGTAAACCTCAAGTACTTATAAATACCATAGAAATTACCAAACAATCAAGATTAGTTCCCAGATTACTAGATTGCTAAAAAAAAGAGTTGAGTATATAAAAAAATTGAATTGGTGTTCAAAGATCTCTATGTCAAATAGAAAAAGAGCATATATTCAGAATACTTTTACCACCTTGAAAATATTAACAATTGAGGCCAATTTTTCTTCAAATATAGATGATGTCTGTGCTTTCATTTTTGTTCAATACAGTGTTACATAGCAGTTTTGTGCACATTAATAATGCAGCATGGTTGTAATGTTATAATGACTTATAACCTAGAATAAACATAGCATATCAATCTAATAAAAAATGATGTGGTAAGCAACAAGGCTAAACCAAGCACCTAAGAAAGAATTCATGATGGAAGATAGTAAGACTCTTTCCAGTAACTCTGTGCTAACATTATGAAGGTGGTTAATTGGCAAAATGAATTGGAATTAATTATACGTGAATCCGGTGGCAAGTACAGCGGCACTCAACTCGTTAAGAACTCATAGTTTGGAACACATCCTCACTGAATATGCTCATCCTCACATATGGAATGTGCTCATGGCCTCTTTTGAGAGGATTTCAAGGTCCATAGCTAGATTCACAAAGAACACTGTCATTAGGGGAAATAGCTGGGGTTTCTGAATCACTGATGGTTTTTTCAAGAACCCGTGGAAACCTGTGAATTCCTCAACAGGTGGGTGATGTCATTATGCAATCTTTAGAAAGAGGAAAGGGATAAGACTCATAAAATCCTCTGGGAAAATTCAGAAACAAATAATCAATCAACTTCTATTAAAAAAAAGAAAGTAATAAAATGATAAAAAGTGCCATTATATCTTTTTCAAAAAAAAGATTTTGTCAAACCAATTTAATTTCCTTCCCTGACAAGGTAACTAGCATAATATCTAGAACAAAAAAAAATGAAGGTAAGAAATCTGTTTTTTGGAATTACTTTTTTGACAATGTTTAATGTGGTATTCTCATAAACAAGGTAAAGAAATATGGTCTAGTTTTAATCACTGAAAAGAGGAGGCACAACATGGATCAAAATTTTATGGCTTTAATTAATATGAAGTACTGGACTTCAACTGGGGCGGCAGTTTTTAAGGGAGGAACAGATAAGCAACATAACAGACTATCAAGGATGATGCAAAATTTAGAAGGAAAAGTTAAAGAAAAATCTAGGAACTTAACTATATAGGCAGATGTTGCACTAAGGAAGTCAAAGAGTTTTATGCATTGTTAATGCAGAAAGCAAAAAAGTATATTAATTTATGTCAAATCATATATACTTTGGATATTGAGAAAATCTTTCAAAACAATGCAAAGGATGAAGTCTTGGGATGAGATATGTGGTAATGTTCAGAAATGCATGGAGCTGCAGAACAATTCAGGTGGGAAGGGGCCTTAGGAGTCCCTTTGTTCCAGCTTCCCACTCAAATCAGATCCAATAAGAACAGATTGCTCAAGGTGATGTCCAGTGAAGTTCAGATTGTTTCCAGTGATGGAGCTACCAGAGCCTCTCTGGGAACCAGTTCTGGTGTTTCACTACCCATAGGGTGGAATTCTTTTTCCATGTATCTTACTGGAAGATCCCATTTGAAACTTGCGTCCATGGCCTCTGACTTTGTCTTCTTTATGTCATAGCCCTAGGCAGCTAACAGTGAAATTTCCAGTATTACTATTATGGAAAATGTTTGATAAATATCTTCTGGCAAAAGCTGGAATTTCTGTCAGTACAGGGATTGAATTAAATGAGAATAAGTCCATGATAATTTTGTAAGTTGTTAACTTTCTATAATTCTTTGGAATACAGAGAAACATAACATTTAGTGAATTGAAGTATCTATCTGTTTAAACAATGTGTATAATGTATGTATATCAATGGGTCATGAATGCCTTTCAGTTGTTTTGACCACACTCTTGTTATGGTTAAATGTTTGGATGCCAAAGCTTTTAAAATTGTTTTTTCTCCAGCAAGTCCCAAGGTTAGTTTCTGGCAGGGGAAGAGTTAGTGGCCCAGTTTTCTCTGATATGAGGGTCTTCCTAATGAATCACTTTGAGGGAAAAACAGTGCCTAATTTTATTATCAGGAAACAGATTGAAATATTTTTTGTTCTAGATGTTTATACTGAGATTAATACAAGGTTTAGATAGATTGAATCCCTTTATTTTTCACAAACTACAGAGCCTGCTTGGTATCACATGAAGGGTTAAGGAAAGGAAAAGTATTTAAAAATACATTATATTTTCAAGGAGGATTTCTCAGGCATGAACCCTGTGCTAAAGCTTGGGAGATCTAGAAGGAAATTAAAATTACCAGTCAGTTTTTAAGAACCACACAGTTTAAAGAAGGCTTAATAGAAGACCCTGAATATTCTGCTGTTGTGGGTTTAGGAGAGATTTGAGACAAAAACATAAGCTATTAATTATTTAAAAAAGGGAAAAGAAGAAAAGATGGTATGTGTTCTCTGGATGCTTCCATAAAAAAGCAAAAATCTGAGCATTCTCAAATAAGATAAGTCAAAAGGCGTAAGTAAATGAATATTCCAAATGGTTGAAGTTCTAATCAGCTGCATGTGTTTATTTACAAAAAAGATGTCTAATCAGGGCATAGAAATGAAATCAGAGGAGTTATGTTGGAAGGAAAATAATAACTAGCAACAAGAATTACATTAGAAAAATAAGGAGTAAACAAAGTGATGTATGAATCTGCATATTTATAATTTGTTTTGTAACATTCTTAACAAACAGTATATATAAAAAGTGTGAAAATAGTGAGAAGGTCTGAAATTTCAGAAATTGTATTTTTCAAATTCATGAGATCCAAGAGTTGCTTATAACTTTTGGAAAAGTAGATGTGATAGGTATGAAAAAGAGGAGCTGGAAAATTATTGTGTAACTGTGTTAATGGTCAACTAGCCTGGCAAACAGTCAAACTGAAAAAAAAAAAAGGAGAGATGAAAATATTGTGTACTATTCAACCAATACATATAAAGAGATGAAATGAAAAGAAGAGTATTTGTTTTAAAAAGTGACACAAGTCAAATGTAACTTCCTTCTTCAATACTGTTTGTGCATATTTTCAATCTTATGAATTGTTTAGATAGAAAAGTGTGGACATTGGAGGAAAATGGTTTGGTTTGGGTTTTTACTCAGCTTCTACATATATATAGAACTCATTAAAGCCATTTTTTATAATTCTTTCTCTAAAGTCAGCAATATTTTTTATTTTTTATTTCTTTACTTTTTATTTATTTATTTATTTATTTCAAATAGGAATACAAATAGGCCATTTCTGGGTTCCTTTAAACAGCCCAACATACCACAGAAATCCTGCTTGAGGATCTTACAGAAGATTTCTTACAGAAATCTTACTGCTTGAGAGTCAGCAGTGTTGGTTTTTCTTTGTCACAGGAACTCAGTTAAGGAATTATTGTCACCTCCAAACAATCCTCCTGGCATACATTTTGCCAGTTCACTCACCCGTTTCATTCTCCCATGGTGTCTGCCCTATCCTTGAAGCATCTTTCCATGGTATAGTGTTATGCCCTAGTCGACTCAGTGGGTTTGGGGAAGATTGTTTGATTCACTCTGGGTAGGAGAAACAACAAAATTCCTTACTCTACCGCAACACCTGCTAGCTTGAAACCCTTGGGGGATTTAGAAAGCAGAGCTCGGAATGCTGCTTGGAGGGAAGGAGGGAAGTCCTTTTGTTCCTATCAGCTTGTTGTAATGCTTTTGTGAAATATTTTTCTTGGTTGTATATTGCTCCTGTAAACCCCTTTTGCCAAAGCGCCTATTTTTTCACCAAATTAAGAGATGTCTTAGAGAAAACCGTGCAGCTTTTTCTCTGGATGTGAACTCAAGGTATCAAAGAATCAAAGGCTTTGCAAAAGTTCATGTGGGCAAAATCTCTTGAAGTCTGAAATTGAAGTGTACACCTGGTGAAGCTTGGAGCTTCCCTGGGGTATAACAATGCCCTGTGCACTTGGGCTGTGTTACTAACTGCCCTGCCAGGCTGGAATAACTTTTCTTTAATTAGTAAATACCTTGGAGTGAATGAAAGTAAATAGATACGAGATGATTGGTGTTTGCAGGTATATACAAATAGGGTTTATTTTGGAACATTATGGTTGTGAAGGAAAACAGGTATGTAGTTGTTTTGGTTGTAATTATCTGTAGTAATGACGCAATATAAATACCTAAGGGTATTGCAAAGGAAAACAGATGTTTAGCCATTTTAATTGTAATATAGCAATGTATATCACCCAAGAAAATGTGTAAGGGATAAGGGAGGAAGAAAGAGAGAAAAAGGAGTAACAGTTAAAGGGAAAAGAGAGAACAGAGGAGAGAGAAAAAGTTAGTGTTTATACTCATCACTCAAAGTTGTCTGGCAAACCTGGTTGCTGCTGGTGTTTTGGTCCCTCGGGAGTAGCAGGGGAGAGAAGCCCATGAAACATAAAATTTGGTGTGTTCATATACTCTCAGAAATCGTCCTGGTGCTTCCCCCATTTGTTTGTGTGTATGGGCTGTCTTGCACAGCTGTGCTGGTGTTACAGAGAGCTGGAGGTGCTGGTTTTTTGTAGTCATTTTAGCCTTGGAAGGAGTGTTCTTCAGAGGCACCCCTGCTAAAAGCTCAGGCCTTCTCCAGGGCAGTCATGAGTGTGTGCACATACTCCTTTGAGATGGCCTGGCCCATAGGATGCAAACTTCACACACCCAGAGAGTCACTGCTTCTTTAGAAAGGCATCACACACCTAGAGAAACATCGCACCCCCAGAAAGTCACCCCCTGAGCCCCCAGAGTTAAGTTTGGGAGCTATAGCCTTCTCCCTTTAGCCTTTATCTTTGCTCTCCTGGCAGTAGGCTTACACATCTTGCTATAGTAGCAATGTTTTAAGGCAACTAAAAAAGTCCAGTTCTTCACAGGCTGTTATCTTGCACATCGTCAGCAAAGGTTGCTTTTGAATTTTGGTTGACCAGATATCATTATGCTTCTTTAATGACCCACTGAGGAAACACAGAGGAAAGAAGGAAAAGTCTTGTAGATACAGTTAGGATATTACACACTGTTTGCAATATCATTTTCTATATGGTATTTTCTACTCAGACTGTCCTGCTTAATTCTTTTGTAAAGAGATGTGCTTAGTCCCATTTCCAAGATAACATTTTGTAATACATAATTTACCACGATTATTTGAAATTAATTTGTAGTTCAAGGAAATGTATTTTCTCTTTTTTTCCAAGGCTGGATTATCTTTTCTGGGCAAAGAACAAATAGCTGCAAACACAGTGTCTGTTAATCATGATAATACGTAAATTGAACCGCTTGCCAGGTTTGCATTTAGTATATTTTGATCTGCAGCCATAGTAGATATTTTCTTCAGCTTTCCTTCACAGATGTGTATTTCTTCAGCCAGCTTAAAAATAAAAATTATTACCTATTCCTGTAAACAGTGACATGTCTGCAGTCCTCACACAACATTCATGATTTATAGTATGAGAAATGAGGACATAAAAAATCTTTACACAATAGTACCACTGCATCCCTGGAAGCATTTGGGTCCCTTTGGGAAGGGCACAACAACAATTAACCTATGGACATCTTCCTATTGAGTTTCCAATAATTCTTGGAGAAGACTTGACCTAAAATGTACAATGTTTTAAATCCTTCTTCTTGCAATCCTTGTCTTTCGAAACATGCTTATAGGAGAAGGTGGTAATACCAGAAGACGGTCACTCTTTAACTAGTGCTCAGCCTGCAGCAAATCTAATTTTGGTTACACCCTCTGCCTGATGTCTTTTTTTGAGAGGAGGAAATTCACCTTGCCTGTTGTTGAAATCATTCTCATCAACTATTAATTTGTCCAGAGTTTGCCCACTGGCAATCAAAATTAATGGTTAAAGCATCCATGAGTAAAAATTTCAGTTTGGGACATGCTGAATATTTGGAAATATTCAAATATGGACTCAAAACTGGAGAGGAATTCACTATAGTAATTCATTCTTTCTTGTGCATATTTTGCTATCTGTATCTTCTATTTTTGTATGGTTATTGACACAGAGTTTAAAAACAAGAAAGGCTTCAGCATGGACTTCAGAGAAGCTTCTCCCTTTACAGCTTGCTGTCTACTATTCATTAGTTCAAAACCAGTGGATTTTTCCTTCTCATTAATTAGTTGCCTTTGGACCCCATGTGCAGATACATCCCTGACATCGAACAAGGAAAAAACCCAATGCTAGAAAGCTCATAATGCTGGATGAGCCAAAGCAAAGTTGAGTGCACGTAAGTAAATGTTATTAGAGAACATTAGTTTGTCTTTTTGTTAATAGGAGTTTGAATTTTCTAGGCTTAAAGGCCTTAAGTGTTAAATCACCTTTAAAATGGATTTAGTGGATCTCACAAATTTTTAATAAGTTCAGCTATGAAATAGACTGAAAAATTATTCCTCAAAAGGGTAACACCATATAATCTTGATGAGATCTGAGAAATAATCTCTTATCATGGATGAAAAGTCACTCTTCGCAGATGTAATCAGTGCATAAAATTTAATTATTTATGAAATTTTTTTGTGAATATTTTGTTTCCAAACTGTGTTTCCATATCTTTTGTTTAGTTCTTTAGTTTCTCAACTACTTCTGTACTCTGAAATCCCCTCTAAAATCCTATTAATGTTTTACTTTTGTGGCTGCTGTTTTTTTTCTTCAATTTGCTGTCACTATAACCTACTGTTCAGCTTCTGGGTAACTGGCTTGACACTAAATGGGAGACATCTAAACGCTGGTTTAAGGATTTCCATTCCAATGGGGATGCAAATTGCATGTGATTACATTCAAGATGAATGTCAAGGAGAAAAGCACTGGTCCAATCTTGAGTTAATATGGTGTGTCCAACAGTGTTAGCAGCAGTGAGCTGATGTGAATACTCCTGTAGTAGGCCGATCCTGTTTTTGTTGGGAAAAATGAATATAACAATTGATCAGGCCTTTAGTCTCATCATTGTTCTTTTTCTTTTTACATTCGGTAAAAAAAGAAGCAAGCCATCCTTTGATCACCACAATTTTTTTGTGGATGTTTACTGTTCTGTTTTCCAAGAAGAAAACAAAATATTATTCCAACATCACAGGAATGAAAATAGTGAATGTACTGCCCAGTGTAAGCGGCTTTCCCAGCTCTCTCCTTCTGTGCCATTGCAAGTGTCCTCTGTCTGGGGCCACGTCAACCCTTCATGTGCAAGGGAATTACAGTGATTCTGTGTTGCATCTCTCACTCTGCCTTGAAGTCCAAGACTTCAGTGGTATTTTGAACACATTTTTCCACATGCTTTTGAGTAAATGGGTGCATATAGGTGCTCATGAATATCCATCCCTAAAGACATTCTGGCAGCAGTTTCCTTCAGGTTCTAATACCGCAGAATCTTGGATGTGATTTGAAGTTCTTTACTCAGCCAACTACAGAAAATTCATGAGGTCTCAGGGGTTTATTCCTACAATTTTCACAAATGTTGGTAGTTCTATCATGGTCTACGTACTGCAATTTACTGATTATATCAAAGGAACTGAAGTGCTAATCCCAGTTGAGCCGTTGACTGTGTAATGAGAGGCTTCTAAAGTCTTTCAAAGTTACTGAAACAGGTGTTGTGAGGGATAAGAACATCAGACTAAAGCAAGGAAAAAATCTTATCGCAGAAGCTTTGCTTCCACAGAAACAGGTTTCCTTATGCCATTCAAGTTAGCTTGTGGCTTCACAACCTTTTGTTGTTTTTAAAGTCAATCTCCTGCTCCCACAAAGTTTCAGAATAACAAAGTGAGGAAGTGAAACTACACAGACCAAAAATTTACAGTAGCAGTGGCAAGAGCAGATATTTTTTTCAAACTCCTAACCTTTGTGTTTGCTTTTGCAAGACAGAAAAATACCTACTAGGAACTAGATGGAGGTCATCCACACATTTCATATGGGTCACTGAATAATGATCACAGGGTAACAACTTTCATTTTGAATCAGTATTGCAGAGGTGAAAAGCACCATATTTCATTATTAATGCCACATGTGCTCCAGGTCTCTGCTTTCATTTCTTCATCCTACTGGTTCTGTGAACCCTTATGAACCTGGTTACTTTTAGGACTGACCAGGCTGCTTTCTCTGACCTTCAAAAGGGATTTTTCAGTTTAAAAGTTGTCTGTTCACAGTTGCAAAAGATGCATCTAGAAGAGAAATTTCGTATGTGTGAAAAATACTTTTCAGGGAGCAAAGGAAGAGGAGTATATAAAGAGGAGAATAAGCTATATTCTTTTTATGTGATAAGACTCTATAGAGTAATGAAAGCAAGTAAATTAAATCATCATGAAAATCAGAAAAGGAATAAGAAAAGTTCTTTTAAAACAGGTGGGTTTTTTTTATTCCAAGAGATACATGAAATGTTTTATTATTATCTAAATTCACCTATCTTCTCCATTTTATGATATCAGAAGGAGGAAGAAAGAAAAAGGAAACTAATTGTTATTGGAAAACACAGTTATAGACTATGCCGTTTCAAAAAAATCAACAAAATGCCCAGAATTGGATATTGTTGTGTGATAGGCACTCCACAGGATTTGGTTCCTGGCAGGATTAATTCTCAAGTGACAGACCAGCGGACCAAGAAATCAGGCCTTGATAACTGAATTCTCATGTAATCCCCATATGGGCTTTTAAAGATTGACTCTGAGACAAAAATATAAGCATCAAATGATATCAGTGCAGCAACTAGAGCTTGTTGTTGCCATTTTGTTATTAGGTTGAATTAGTTTTCAGCTCAGGAAACTCCATCTGCCCTTATGTTGCCTTCAAATGATAGTGGAAGCTTGCTCTGGTGATGCTATTAAGTGAGGCAACATGCTATTATAATTCATGGGATTTTTTCCAAGAGAATATCTATCCAAATTTTAAGTTACCCAGAGGGAAAAGTGGAATAAAGGGAGCAACTTCTGGGTCATTATTTCTTGAAAATCATCCCCCTGTTGGTTGAAACCATTTACAGAATTTCATACATCTTTAACTGTTTCTTTTGAGTCAACCTGGAGACCTTTCATATTTGTGTTTGAGAGCCGTGCTTGCTTTCTGCCTGATAATTAAGTGGACTATAAGACTAAATCTGTCTTCATTAAATCTGATTTTTGAATATTTCCTGCAATAACAGTGAGCCAGATGTGCTGATTCATCATATTTACTAACCAATTCTATAAAGATAGTGGAACAGAATTGATTTTTCTAACAAGAATCTATGCATGCAGTGGAAGACACTTTTGGTCTTCCTCTATTGCCTCTCCCATTACAAGGTGCTCCAGGTGCTCACTAGCCTTGAGAGCTGAGCCTCTAATGATTTTTAAGGCATACCTAGAATTCACTCAGGTGAAGATTTCAATGTACATCAAGTCATCAAACTAAATCACTCTTGCTGCTTCCCAGCAGTAACAGAGCTCTACAACTTCAAACCTTGGTCTGGCATGAGGAATTGAATGCATGGTCATTTAGGTGATGGTGAGGGAAAGCTGCAGCCAGTGGACTGGGCTTGCCTCAGAATTTTGAGCTGAATTCAGTGTGCTATCAGAGTTCAGTGCAGGCTTTTCAATGCTGGTCAACACACATTTTGAACTGGCTGCCCTCTGCAGAGGTCAGTGTGCCCACAGCTGTCCTTGGATTATCATAATTTATTACAAAAACTACTGCTCTAACAAGCTTTTGGGGCCACTGGAGCTGAACTGTCTATGTTATTGAGTCTTAATCCTTATATGAAGTTTTTCTATTTTAAAAAAAGTTTTCTGAGAGAGTGTTAGCCATAATATAACCAGAAGCAAAAAGCCCTCTTCTAAGGTCTCTCCTCAGAAGAGTGAATATGTTCCTTTTTATTTTGTTAAATATGTCATATTTGAATAGAGCAAATGAATGTATTTTATAGAATGTAATAACTGTGCCAGTGACTCAAACACAAAGTTCTTTTGACCCAAGAAGGAAAGACGTTTCAGAATAGCAATAACAATAAAACAGCAGTAGCACCACTTTCACCAATAACAACAGAAAATAAACTAGTAATAATTTTTACCTAAATCATATTAAAGAACATATATATATATTTAACATTTAACATTTTGTGCTCAATTTAATATTTAGTCTTACACAAACTCACAAATTTCAGTTGCTGGAATACATACCTAAAGTAAAATANAAAAGCTTTATTAACATATCACACACTGTATTTATAATCTATGCTTTTCAGTTACATCATTATATCAAATGATTGGTCAGCTTAGAACTGTTCATTCTCAGGCCACCTAAAGTCTGCAGTTCATAGGTTTTAATGTTAATTAACTCCTCCCGAAGAACTCATCCCATGATGGCTCTCTGAAGGAATTTGGGGAGTAACAGCAGATGTTCTTCTTATAGATAAGTTCTCACTCCAAGGCTGCGAACTGCTCTCTTGAAATCTGTAAACACAGGCCTGCTTCTCCTGGGAACTGCACAATGAATTGTTCACAGAATATTCACAGAATATCCAATTTTCTGCATTCTGCAACACATACCTTAGCAATTGACTTTACCAGGGGCATATGCTTGTTTTTCCACTCCTTGACGTTTTTATTTGGAAGGTGGGTTGCTACTATTAGACTGTAAACAGAGGCAAGCAATTTGTCTACCTTGTGCATCCCTGTAATCGGTCAGTGTGGAACCAGCACAGGATTTTCTGGTTTTCAGATCACCTTGAGGTATTAAAAATCAAGCATAATCAATCAATCATCAAGCAATACTTTCAAATTTTTACACAACATCACTTTGTTCCTGTCTGCCACCAGTGCTCACAGCAAAACACTGTCAAGAATGCCCTTTTTTGCAGAATAAACTGAAAGCCCAAATTTTTATTTCTTCTAATCAGTATAGTGTATTTATTAATAGCTGTTTATTTTCAAAGAGAAAAAGCATAACCATCTCTTTTTTTTTTTTTTTGCATCAATCTCTTATTGTCATTAAATCTTCAATAACTTCTGAAAAAAACCCTAGTTTAGAAACATTCTCTTTTAAAATCTAAACAAGCAGATTATTTAACTTGGAAAACCAGAAAACGGGCTCACCCAGTGTGTCTGGACTGTATCTCATGTGCACTGTTAGATTTTACAACAGAATAACTAGAATTCTGCTTTTCCCAGGACTCTCATTAATTTATCTACAAAAACGGTCCATTGTCTAATTCCCTGTTTATTGCAGAGTAGTGACTTATAGGCCAGTCTATGTGCTATGCTTGATAGCATGTGTTCATGATCACTCATGGGGTTTGTCTTCTCTCCAGAAATGTGATAGAAACCTGAGTCTGGCCATGGCAGTGTCAGTCCACATAGGAAGGAGTAAGTGCTTCCAGCTCAAAACAAATGTTTTTAGTTGTAAAATAAGTGGCATGCCTGGCACAAGGCAATGATTAGCCTTTCCTGGAATCTCACTATCTCCATTGTCTACTCTGATATTTTTCCCCAGACCTTCCTTGTATTTAGATTTTAGATCTTTATCTCTTTAATGTACACATAACTTGAAAATGGTATAGCCCTTTGTCAGACCATGGCATACAATTTTCTCAAAACTGGAACAAAATATTCAGAAGGCACCAAAAGGTGCTTCATATTGGTTTCTTATGGGACATTGTTGGATATGTTGGATGTCTGCAAGAGAGGAATAGATGGAAGGGAATGTGCTGGCCTCTTCTCTCCACCTGCTGTGGACAGGTGTTGCTGCCATGGAGAGAAAGGGGGGACCAAAGTCTTCCTGAAAACCTGCCCTATGCCAGTGACCCTCACTGCATCCCCAAGGGAAATGCAGGCTCCAGACAGAGGGGCAGTTGTTTTCTGGGTCTGTTTTAGTGTTTGGGGTAGCACTGTCAAATGCAGGCATGGGGAGAGCATGAAGTGAGGCAAATAGATTCTAGCTTAATAGTTACAGTGTTTTTCTGGGAGGAAGGTGACTCAATGTTCTTTCTGTGTTTTTGTAGCCATTTATCCCTGGCCAAAGGCAAATATCCAGAGGCCCCAGAACAACAGCTTCCCCTTCCCTCCCAACTGTAGGGAGAAAACAGGGGGGGAAAACCCACACTAGATGAAAAGTGGATTCTAATACTACTGAAGCAGTATAATTTATACATATATATATATGTATATATATATATAGAGAGAGAGAGAGAGAGAGAAGAAAAAGGAACTTAATATTACTATATGCACACACACAAACAATAAAGAGCAAATAAACAAGGTCTACTTCCCAGAAAGAGACATGCAGCTCTCCCCAGAGAGACAGCAGGTCCATGACCGATGTCCTTCACTGCCAGAAAAGGACTGACTCAAAACTTCCATTTATCCCCTCTTATATCTAAGATGACATAAAATAGGATGGAATACTTCACTTGGATACAGCAAACCATGAGATCTGTCTCCCAGGAAGGTCTAAAGTCAAACTACCTCACTCTTATTTCTAACCCAGTAATGGTTTCATCTTAAATGCATGCACATCTCAGGGAATGGTGTCTGATACTTCAGATCCATCCCCTCTAATTGCTGCCCCTCTCACTCCAGAATTTCTGCTCTCTTTGGATGAGCAGTGGCCTGTCAACAACATGGAGGGCTGAGAACAATCAAACTCTTCCTTTTTCCATTTTTCTTCATTGACCTTCCCCTTATAGCTGCTAAGGTCCTGATTACAGTCCTTTTCTAGAGGCAGAGTAGAGGAGAAAAAATGGGGATATGGTCACCTCCCTCAAAGATATGTCTCTCATCTTCTTCCTGGGAGTTATGATAGATAAGTATATTTATTGTAATGCAGAAGTGCACCAGTGTGTGCATGAGGAAAGGATGGAAGGAAAAGACATGCTGCTTCTGTCATCTTTCCCTTTATTTTTTTATTTCTTTTTTTTTAAGCAAAGCTAGCATTCCTCCATTTAATGGCTAAAAGCTTTGAGCAGACTGTATACCATATGCATTACTTTAGCGAACTGTCCCTCTTATCTTTGATTTGTAAGTCATCATTTATTTAAATGGTTTTCCTTTATTTCATTCACATGAATAAGTGGAAAGCTCAGTCAAGACCTTTGCAGAGCGATCCAAAGAAATGCTACTGCTAATTAAACTTGCATCAGAATTCAAGCTGGGGAAGCTTAGACACAAAGGCTGAACATAAAGCTAAGGAAAGAAAAGTTAACCCACTGCGCTACACATCACACATGAAATAGAAGCTGTGTCTGTGTCTGCAAGGTTATGTCTACATGTACTAAAACGTAATGTTATACCACATTTCTAGTTTTTGTACTTTTAACACAGGTAAGGAAATGGAACTTGAGGAAGATTTTGGAAACTCTCTGATTTAAACGGCAGATCACAGAATCATGGAATAGTTTGAGTTGGAAGGGAGTTTTAAAGATCACATAATTCCAGTCACCCTGCCACAGGCAAAGGCAGTTTCCACTAGATTAGGTTTCTCAAAGTCTCATCCAGCTTTACTACAAATATTTCCAGGGAAGGGGCGTCTCCCACTTCTCTGGGCAACCTGTTCTAGTATCTCACCACACTCATGGTAAACAATTTCTTCCTTATGTCCAGTTTAAACCTGCCCTCTTTGGGTTTAGAAATGCTTCCAGTATATAGGAACTATACGATTGTTATACAAAGGCAGAGTGAGTACTGTGTTCATGGCATAGTTCAAAGCAAAGTAGGAAGACAACGCCTCCTGCTTGGACTGAGACGTTTGTTCTGAGATGACCTACACAGTCTGGAAATTTCATCCAGGCTCAGCAATCTATGAACAGTAGGGCATTTTGGCAGTGAGGAAGCTTTGGTGTACCATGAGATCTAAACTACTGAGCAGATTGTATCAGGGAAGCTTAGAGCTCTGTGATGGACTTTAAGGGATAAGATAGGTTTTCAGTTAGCTTATGAAAAGGGCTGGATGAGGGTTTCAGAGAAGGTATGAGGTGGAAAGATATCTTAAAACAAGGAGATAAAAGGTCAAGATCTCATCTCTCTTCCTCAAAAAGATCCCTACACCAGTGCAAGCAGACAGAAAAATCCAGCTTAAAGCCAGATACTGTGGACAGTCTTGTGTGCATTCAGCTTTCAAGAAGAGACTTCTGAGTAATGAAGCTGGAAATATTTTTACAGAAACCTATTTCGTTTTTCATTACCTTTCTGTCTAAAATTGAGTGCTGTGCACACAAACGAGTGTAATACATTTGTGCATTTATTATGGTATTTATCTAACATTTATACACCCTACCTTCATTTGAAAACTGCATGTAAGGTGACTTTACCACATGAAATAGTCCAAAATGTATCTGAAGGGTATTTTAAGTGAAGCTTTTCTGTATGTAAAAGAAGTGCAGCAAATACTGCAATAGTCAGTGATCTCTAATGATGATAATATCCCATAAATTTATAGTTGACTGCACAAATTTATAGTTGGCCACACACTGTGTTCTGTTTGATATCTGGAATTTATTGGCAAGCAGCATAGGCTATGAAACAGAGTTATCATGGTTTCAAGTTGAATCTAACTATAAATATCTTCTTAGCGTCTCAGATTGTATCCCTACAGGGACTATGAGAATGACACTGGCTGTGATGGTTACATTCTATCAACAAGTTAGCTACATGTCCTCAAGAGAAGAAAAGCTTTGAACTTTCTGTCATGAGTGGAAAAATGATTTTACATGGTAAAGATAGCAACAGTTGCCATAGAGTTACAGTAATTTATGCATAAGTTTTCCAGTTGCTTATGTAGGACTGTCAGGCAGAAGATAATGTGTAAAAATAATTCTACTTCAGCTTCTAAGAACAAAACTTGTGAAACTTTTTAGTCTGTGACAAATGCCCCAAAACAGAAAATGGCACGATGACTGTTGCAGGAGCAGCAACAATGCAGTAAAGATGCTTGCTGAATTAGATAACTGGATTTTATCATCTGTGGTCAGTGAAACAGATCACTTGATTGTATCAGCAAACTGAATAGTAATTTGTTCCAAGATTTACCATTAAGTAAAATAACATATCCTACTAGTTCAGAAGCTTAATATATTGTCAAAAATAAATCCTAGCAGGGAAAAAAGTTACAACTTTTGTTTTCCCATGATTTGTGACATCTATACATTACATGAGAACTTGCTGGTGGTAATTTTTAAATTTTCAAAAGATATTGAAGACAGGGATGATGGACAGTCACTTTTTGTGTCTGAGGACTAGTTGTATTTCTTCCATAATCTGCTTTGTGGAACAGACTTGAAATTAGAATAGCCTAATTTTCTATGACTTAAAATTTATTACACAATACCTTAATTGAATGGTCAGTTACAATGAAAAATTGATGGAAAAATCCATAAAAGTTAGTCCTTATCTACTTAAAAAGATATCATGGCAAGGCAGAACAGGTGGAAATAGGTTTCTCAGTGGTATACATCAGCTTCAATGACTTGACCTCATGATTTTGCTTTAATTGAAGAAGATTAGCTACATTTGATTCAGACATTTTCTTTGAAAAATGTTGACCTTTCAGGAAATTGCAAGCATTTTCCATGATCAACAAGCTGGATATCATGCTCTTTGGTAAGAATTATTGTTTACTAAGAGACTCAGGACAGCATCTACACTTGCTTCAGAAGTATTATTAGTCTAATGGTCTATCTTAAAATCTTAGTTCTTATAGTCATTTTAAAACTCAAAGAATTGATTAAGTCCTTTCCTACCTTGAGCACTGAAAAAAATTCCTTTCTTGTCTGAACACAGTACAATTCACCAAGCCTTCCAAGTATTGATTTTTTCTGAAGGTAAGCTTCAAATTAAAGTTTTTCAGCTGTACATGTTAGGAGTTTTGAAACAGACTTCAAAATGAAAATGGCCTCCTTCATCCTATTATGTTCCTGAATTCTTTACTTTCAGAGGATTCTCACCTCCCTTTCAGTGAATAGATGTTGACAGTGTCAAAACCCTTACAAAAGTGAGTCCTGAATGANTTTTTTTTTTTTTTCCCAGGACCTGTGGCATACTGGAGACAGAATGACTCCTGGTGCTCTCCCTAAGGTGTAATGGCTCTGCAATGCAAAATAATACTTCATGGGCTCAGCTGAGGTGACAGTGTTCAAGATACCTGTAAACTGCTTGCTCAAAAGGGTTGCCTTGCCTCCAAAGTTTATTCTGACCCCAGCTACCTAGAAGAGGTCACTAAGGACTTTTTCATTTTTGCAATGCACAGTGAAAATCAGCTTTCCTCTATGCAGGTATTTCTCTGTATGTCCTGGAATCACTATATGCAGGGGCTGGTCCACAGCATCACATTGTAACACAAAGCTAAAAAATTGTGATTATAAGTTTTGGCTTTGTCAGTTTTTCTATTGTTTAGTATATAGATGGCAATTGTTTGTTATGCCCTTCTTACTGAAGATTCATGTTAGATTTACTCCAGCCAAAGGGTCAGATGCAGCTGACTTATGAAAGAGGTTTTCTCTTTAAAAAAACACATTCTTTTTCAGTCCATAAAGTACTAGAATTTCCCACCCCACCTTGCCACATTTTTCCACATCCTTGTGTTTCTTTTCTATGGTTTTGTTTAGCGTAGTGTTTTGCAAAAGGATTGTAGTACAGATTTAAAAATCTCCAGCAACAAAAGCTTGGACCTCTTTGGAACCCTTTCACCAAACAGAACAAATCCTAATATTTACTGAACAGCTCTGCTTTGTACTTCTCTGGTGTACACACTTTACATTCTTAGGCAAACGTGGTGAATGTTTATTTAAATAATGCTATCTAAGATGTAACCACACACCTCCTGTGTTCCCTGCTTATATCGTGTCCTAAAGCAAATCTCTTGTGAGGTTTTCAGAGGGTCGCAGAAATGCTTCTGTTTCTGTTTCTATCCCTGATTACCATTAATTGGAATATAAATCTGACCCCACTGGCTACATCTGGCCTGCCAAGTAGCATTAGGCCAGGGACCACTTTTTGGCTGTCAGGCCAAACAACACAAACTATGTCCAAACTCCAAGGCACTTGACCTTCTGCCTCAGCTGGGCCCCATGCAAAATTGTTATTTAGCTTGTTTCCTTTCAGTTTAAAGGATTTAAAATAGTGTGGGGACTATGTAGCAGGCTTTCAGAAAAGTGCTTTTATAGCAGGAATCTGAAATTATGCTGCGTGCCTTTGGGTGTTGCAGGAAGTCAGCCAGAGAGTTGGAAGGTGCAAAGCCAAAACCAGTGTTGGAATAGTGCTCAGCTGGGATTTCACCTCACTTAATGCAAGGAGTATTCTAAGGGAGACTGAAGCTGGCTGGGAGTCTTGGAGACATTTTCAAAATACCCTCTATACCAGTTTTGCAGAAGCAGAAAAGACCAGCCATTGTCCACTGAGCACCAAGCAACAAATACACTGAAATGCAATAATTGAAATTCCTAATCAGGGATCAAAGGGGTGCCAGATAGCAGTAAAGAAGAAATTGTAGGAATGGTAAGGTATGTTCTGGATGTATTTGTAAGGTTTTTTTCCCTTTTTTTCCTGCAGCCCAGTTAGAACACTGCCCTCACAAAGTTCCAAGGGTTTAGAGACAGGTTTGTCTACTCAATAATCAACATTAATAGGTGCAATTGACCCTTATCCATTTATTTCCTCTGCCTCAGGCAAGAAATAGTCTTTCTTAACAAGTTGATGTCTCTAATCTTTACATGTAGACTACCTCCAGTGTGAGCTCTGAGTCCATAATTCTTCACAGGTATTGGTTACATTTGATTTTCGCATGAGACAAATCTTAGACGGAGGAAGGGAGCAAACTAAAATATTTGAATTGCCTCTCTGCAACAAGTTGGAATTACAATTTTTTTTTTTTTCATGAAATAGGAAACTTTATATCACCATATTTTTCCAGCTTCCTGAAGGTAAATTTTAACCTTCCTCACATGTATGCAGTTTAGTTAATTTCGGTGGAATGTCAGGGATTTTTACAGTCAATTTTGCTTTTTTCCCTGTCTTTGGCTGTCAAGTATTGCAGAACAATCTGATCCACAGCTCTCAGCTATAGGCTGCTCTGAAACAAAAAAAATGGAGAAAAGAACAAAACAGGATGTCAGTCTGGAATGACACTAATTACATTCTTTTCACTGGACTTTAAATGCAGGCCTTTTAAACAACAACAAAAGTTTTGAATTCAACAGACTGAGCCTGATCCCTGTCTCTTACAGTACTCTAATGGAAATCAAGAGCAATTCTATTGATTCCAGCACAGTTAAATCAATGGAAATTTAAATTAGGCCCGTTGTAGGCAAGAAGTAAGACTACAACCTGTCAGGCATTTATGTAGTCCAGCAGCAGTCTATGTAGTGGAGAATAAATAAATGCAGAAGATCCCCATCTGTGTCAAGGCAGTTGGTCAGAAATTAGCATTCAAGAAATTCCTCATAGCATGAAATCATTCAAAACAATACTGATGTGAGGAAGAGATTATACGTATTGTTAATTCAGAGTACATTATAACCCATGTGGAAATTCAAGACTACTTGTTATATTAGTCCAGAAAAATGGGGTTTAAAATGAGCAATGAAATGCATAAGAAGAAATACAGTTGAGATGAAACACAGACTATGATTTTTATCTTTTTTTCCTTGTAACTACTCACTCTTTCAGGTCATTGAATTCTCATCATCCCTTACAATCAGGTAGAAATTAGATTAACATCTGGTGAGAAGAAGATCATGTGGGTATTTCCTTCTGTCTGATACTGCTAATGAGACTTCTGAACTCAGCCAGAGTGCTAAAGACTGTACATATGTGGTAGAGGATGCTCTCTGTAGGTATTTTTATCATCTTCTGGTCCCCAGACTGTAGTATGCTCTATATAGGAATAGGTATTTTATATGCCACAAAATGGTCTCCCAAGACATCTGGCACAAGTTTGCAAATAAAGGATCAGCTTGTATAATAGTTGCCTTTTTTTCATGGAAAAAGAATCAGGAAAAAGGAAAGGGAATAAAAAATCTGCCATTGAATACAGAATGGTGAGAAATTCCCTCCACTCTGACGAAAGAAATGTATTTACTCACCAACTCACTTGTAGCTCCAAAAATCTCCATTTTTATCTCACAGTTAATTTTATTCTTAATTCCCCAATAGACAGAAAAACCCATAATTTCCTCAAGAATTATTTTTAACATACTTTGCTATTTCTCTCTGTAGCCCTTCTTCTGTGTTCAGAAGCTAGGAATTAAGGCTGTTTCCTGCAAGCTGTTTTCAAATCCCTGTGTGATTTGTGGTCTGTCACTGAACTCTGCAGCATTCAGTCATTGACACATGAAGAAGAGCTTTTTTTGTGAGATGTTTCTTTTTTTACTTTGCTATGACTGCTGCATTCACCTTTTCCCTTAACCCACCTTGATGGCCCAATTAATTTAATATAAGATACCTCTGATTTCAAAAAGATCAGGTTCTGGCTAATGATTAACAGGATCTGATCAGTCTGGTTCTGTGGAGCAAAATAGTGCTAATTGTACAGGCTGGAAATAAACTGCTTTTCAGTAGGATGGCATTGTACACTGTCACTTCCATAACATCAATCAAAATTCATCAAGAAGGGAATAATTTTTCAGCTTTTCCTCTTTGTTACCACTGCACTATTTTCCTGTCAGTAGCAGCCTGTCTACCAGCTGATTAAATACTGAAAAATGAGATCCAATGAAATTGTGGAGTCAAATGCAGATTCTCAGCCACACTAGTTGTATTCATATGGATGGAGGCTGCACAGTTGAATAGCCATTATATGAGGCTGTAATGCAAGCCTTGGGGACTATTTCCACATTCCTTTTGTTACTGCCATTATAATTAGAAAAGGAATCCCAGGATTCCTTTGGATCCTTTGTGGGTGTTTGTGTGATAACTGAAGCCACAGAGACCTGCCACATCAACAGGCACCTGAGAATGAAGGAACAAAGATTTCACACCTGACTTGGCGATGGGTCCTTGTGATATCTCAGACATTTGCAAATCCCATGTACCACAGATTTTGTGACTGAAAATGTTCTTTTATTTTTCAATATATTTTGAGGTATGTGAGGCTACACAGCATAAGGTATCCCATTGTACCCACTGTTATCAAAATATAGTGTGAAAATTTGTGACAACCATATTTAGAAACAGAAATATAAGGAAAGTAATAGGACAACAGGAAGAGATGGAGAAAACAGCTGGGGATAAAAAATATTCCTTCTGTTTTTAGGGGACAGCATAAGTCTTGCAGACTGTCATTTACCTCCTTTCAGCTATCTTCAAAGAGAAACTTTTAGCTGTGAAACCACCTTTTTTGATTCAAGGTCTTCATATTCACTTTTTTTTCTCTCTTTTTTTTTTTTTTTCAGTAAAGCATGTCTTGCTTTACTAAAAAAAAAGTAAAGCAGTAAATGCAATTTCTCTTTGTTCTGACTAAACTTATGTTTCAAGAAATCCTCAGATCTTGAGGAAATGATTGAAGTTTGTAAATACTAAAGATCAAAACAGACTGGTCTTGTTCCTTTTGTTTTTATAAATGTTCTTCTAGCATCACCACCACTACTTACAACAGCGCTTAACAGCATCGTGATAGCAGAAAAACAATACCTCATATTTATTCCTAACTTCAAAAATCATCCTTAATATAGCAAATATATTCCTCTATGAATAAAGATTTTATTTTTTTGTTTTGTAGTATGGTTTTACAAGGGTGGATCATTTGTGGGAATATTATTAAAATATTAGAAGGTAATTTTTTGAATCTTTATCAAAATCTTTTCATCTTAACTCAAGGTTTTGTCTATTTCAATAAAACAAGAGCTTAATTTTAAACCTTAAGTGTTTAAGATGACCTAATCCATGCCATCTAGAGAAAGTCAATCAATAGTTATGCTTTTGGAAGTGAGAATCATGAATTCTCGCTTTTGCCCTGGATGGAAGATCAGTGAAGTTAAAAGGATAAAAGCCAGAAAAGAAAAGGAACTACCACATCTGTAGTCTTTAAAGAAGCTTGGTAAAATCACTGAACTTAGAAATAAAACTTTGTTTACAGTTCACAAAATGTGTTAGGAAATTACTTAAAATTACATTAATGTGGTAGTGGTATCATTGCCTCCAAAAAATTTGTGCTTTTGGTGTTTCTTTCTTTCTTTCTTTCTTTTTTTTTTTTTTTTAAATACTCCAAAACATTACTGATTTGGGATGACAAAAAATGTGATGTTTTACTCCATGTTTCACTTAAGAAAAAAGAATCTGGAGAACTTTAAATAGTTTTCATGAGTAAGCACAATAATTTAATTGTGTGTATTGTTAACATTGGTATTAATTTGGTCATTAAGAATATTTAAAACATGCAGTTATATTGATTTATGTATTAGGTTAACCAGAATTTAGTCAAAATAACACTTCACTGGTCTTAAAACTAAAAAACTGTGTCAATTTTGTATAACCACCTTGCAGCACTTTAATCAATTGACTCTTAGAACTTCTTTGAAAGAGCTTTTTCTGGTTTTCTATCTCATTTGTTTAACATCTCTTTAGAGTATCTTCTCCTACCCTCTGAAGTTGTGTCCAGCAACTTCTCTGTGCTGATGTCATACTTCCTTGGAATTCCCTGGAATCTTTCCATCTTGAAACAGGTAAGATGTACATTGATTTCCTTCTCCTAAAATAACCAACGTGGTAATGCAGAGTGATTCATATTTTGCCCCTGTTAATAGGAGTAGCAGATTCTTAGCTCTATTCATGATTAGAGCATTTATGTATAATGAATAATATATTCCTGCAGAAACGGGAAACTGTTTTGAAAGCATCTCAAATATTTAGCTTTGACAAGTTGTATGATATAAAATCAAGGCAGTACTATATCAATATAAACTCTTACATTTGCTGTTCAACAAATTAAACATTCCCTCAGTTTAACTAGCTGTCAAACAGCTTAAAAGTTGTTAAGCATGGTTTTCTATTAGTACATTGAAATTTAGTAGATCACACAGGTTGTAGCTTTGTGGTTTTTAAAAAAAATGTGGATACACCAGATTCCTGAACAAAGAGCATATTCACAGGAGTAGCACGTGAGCCTGCAACAGTGACGAAATGTTAACTCATGCATATTTCATACCCTGAGTGGCCTTTCAGATCCATCCAAACTACTACAAAATTTGCTTCTTGCAGATTAGAGATTGCAGTGCAACCATATTGCTTTGCAGAACTTTTGGGACAGCTTATTAAAAAGAATCAACTCCACCATTATTTCAGTTCAATGAAAAAAAAAATTGTCTTTCTCTTGTAAAAAAAAAATAAAATCTGCATGTAATGGATTTAGATGCCATTCCTTTTTTTTATCCATTCACTTAATTTTTAAAGTGCTTCATCTGATAAGCATGACCAGGGGACTTGATGCTTCTAGCTGAATTACCTTCTTCTGGGAAGAAATGATGGATGAGTGTCATGTCTACTCTATCTGTAGTAGTTGATCTTTCTGTGAAAACATCTTGTTTCACATTCTGTTTTTCACTGCAAAATTTATTCCCTTCAAGTGTGAATATCCTATCTTAATTTTATGAACTGCAACTCTTCTCTTTCCCCACTCTTCCTCTCCTTGGAAACATCCTTATCCATATATGGTTTAAGAGCAACTGGGATTATAGTTTTGAAGGTTTTCAGTGGCAATAAACAATTTTCTAATTAGATGTCTGGAAGAAGCACATAGAAAATAAAGTAAATTACTTTTATTTTGACTTTTATCTTCTGATTTGAGAAAAATCCTTAAACTTACTATTATATGTTAGAATTTAACAAGAAAATTTCACCCAGACATCTAAATGCTAAGCTAACTAACTAGTAAAGGATTGTGCAAAAATGAACTACAAAACTGAGGGACCTTTTCTAAGGAATCTGTTTTTCATTTTTGCCAATGATCCCTTTATAATTACAAAGTCTGCAACTAAAATATGCATTGATAGAAGAAATTTTCCATCTTAGTTAAGCCCAAATTACCCAACTGACCTCATCAAGAGCTAATGAAATCAGATTTCTTTCTGTGTGTTGATAGAAAGACTTTGATATTTGCATAATTAAAAAAAAAAAAAGATATATTCCTTTTGCTTGGTTTCATCTGTAGATGAAGATGTTGAAGACATAACATTTACACTGCCCTTTTGTAGTTAGACATTATCCGTAAAGGTCAGTGGAAACTGTCACATTGTCATTATTCTCTTTGCCATTAGCATCATTATCATTTTTGTCATAATCCAGTTGTTTCTAGACAAAATATTTCAGTAAAAATCCCATCATAGCCAGTGGTGTGCAGGTTTATTGTAACTTGAAATCTTTGCTTCCACAACTTATATAATACTGCATTATGATATAATTGCTTAAAGGATGCCGTAAAAACAAGACAGAAACTGTTTGAAAATACATTCTCCTAGAAAAATCAGTTTCCCTTGTCATTCAGACCCTCACCAAAATCTTCAAATCAGCACTTACTCTCAAGAGAACTTCTCAGGACATTGAAGTTAAATATGCCTAAACAACTCTGTAACAAGATGTTGATGATGGATGAAACAAAGAGAAGGGAAGTATTCATATAATGAGCCAGTTCTTGGAGAGAACAAGTATTTGCATATTTTCTATATTAGACATATTATCTACATATTCATATATGTAGATTAACCACCCATCATTTATTTATCATCAGCGTTTGCACGTAATCTATTTATTTTCTGTGGAATAATGACACTACAGTTCTACTAACCTTAATGGCAGTACACACTAATATTTACAGGCAGAGATTTATTAAGTCCATAGAATATCTTCAGGGTATTCTGAGGGAATTGCTTGTTTTGGGCATGGAGATCAAACAAAATCTTTCTGTACTAGTTTCCTCTTTTTCTGTGATCTACCCATGCAGTCATGAGAAGTCTGTGAATTTTATAGAATTTCTTGAATTTCTCATGATAACCAATTTTTTTGTTTTGTTTTAATTTTTATTTTTTGTTAGAACAGAGTGAAATAGCCTTAATTCATTAAGGCACTTATATATACCTGTATGCCTACTTGGTTTCTTTGACGGTAAGACACTAGTGTGAAGACTCCTGAAAAAAAAACCCAGGTGTAAGTGGAAAAAGGAGCATTTAAACTCTGACAGAAATGATGAGGAAAGAAGGTTATCGATTGGCTGGAAAAAGGTTTTGCTCATCACTTGTAGTTTAAACAGTATTTCCAGGAGTGACTTAAAGAGAGAGAGAGAGAGGCAGTGACAACCACTGGACAGTCACAGCACCTTCTGAGGAGACTGGTGACACGAGAGAGTGGGATTTAGTTCCTGAATGTGCTACAGCAAAAGCCGATAAGGCCTCAAGCACTTGGCTGGCAGCTCAGCTCCGCCAGTGCCCTTTACAAGCCTAAGTATTCTGTAAAGGACAACCTTGTTACTATGCATTTTATCCAAAGATGTGCCAATTTTTCTGCAATTACATGTTTGTCTCTTCTGATCATATTAATAATGCATAATTCCATGATGGCAAACATTATACAATGAATGAAGGGAATTTGGTGGCCTTTCAAATTACAGTGTCTGTACAACTATAATAAAAAGCCCATCAGTCTAAGGACTAGTGCTGCAAAGTTGGACCACCAGAGAAAATTAGGCAGGAGAGTAGAACAGAAAAGTGGATTTTTTGTTAAATAAGTTTAAAAAAGTAAATTGAATGGTGTTTTTAAATAAAAAGGACAAATGGTCAAATCTAGCCAGGAAGAATTGTAGAAAGATAAAGTATGAGCTGCAATGGCAGCTCAAAGTTCTCTGAGCTCAAAGCCTGTGTGCATTCATCAGTGCAGAAATTCTCTTCATGTGCTAAAGACGATCAACTTACCATGCCTGAATTACCCCTGGCAGCAGATGTGTGATCTGCAGTGCCTAGCAATGTTTAACTGCCAGCAAAGGCATGTTTACACTACTGTTGAAAGCGCTTAGGATCCTTGTTGATAGCAAATATCCTAAACTGGTCTAATCTTCAAGCTTCTCATTTTGTGGAATCATGTATGTGCCTTGGACAGCTCTATGCAATGGGGCAGAACAGATTTGTGTTCTCCACTACCTAGTCCCCACAACTACTTGGTTTGGAAGTTAAAAGGAAGGTGGCTCACAGGACTATATGTCTGAGGGCAAAATTGGCCTGAAATTTCCCACTAGTCCAGGATCATGAATGTCTGAGACACAGTTTGACAGGAGACGAGTAGCAGTGAGTCTGGTGGAGGCTTGCCAGCAGTCAGAAGCTGCCTGTGGCATAGTTTAAAATTACTCCTTTTAGTTAAGTTTGGCTTATCTTTTCAGAAATGTATGAGCACAGAAAATGTTTCATTCAGAATAGGACCTAATACTGAGAGCAACAGGGCTCGGATCAGAAATGGATACACAGCCCTCTTTCTGGGTCCATTCATCACAGTTTGCTTCTTTGTCACTAGTTGCTTTTACTTCCTGAGTGCCAAGTGCCTGTGATTTCCCACTCTAAGAGGAATAAATGGTGTCTCCAGTTTGCTAAGTGTCTGTGAGAAATTCAGTATGATGTTTTCCTCTTCACTGTAGTCTCCACTTTGCAGTGATGCATAATGCTGATGGCTTGAGGAGATGCAGATCAACAGGCACAGGATAAAGTAATGATTGGTATGTGCTGTCAGTCCTGAACTCTGGATGAACTATTACTCTCAGAAAAGAGGGATGCTGCTGTTTCTTACATTCTTATGTAAATGTCGGGACAATTAAAATCAAAACATTAATTTTCTGGCTAGCCTGTAAATCTCTAGTGCATCGGATAAACACTTTACGTGCTTTGGTTGCTTTAAATATTGATCTATGTCCAAGAAAGAGGAATCATAGTAACCAATTGAAGTGTGAGTAACACAGTTTGAATTTTAGGCAGTATAGTCTATATATAGAATATTGACATTGAACTCTTCATATTCTGTCCACAGGTTTTGGAGGAAAAAAACAAAACAAAACACAGGAAAGCCTCCTCAACTACATGTGAGCATAAAATTAAAGAAAATTATAAACCTGCCACACGTGAAACAAGAGATGGGATTTGCCAAATAAGTTAAACTGTTGTAACTTACCCAGCTTTAGTTTACATATAGTTTAGTTTACCAGATACGATAATGATACTGGAGCAATACTTATGCAAGGCAGCAACTGAAGTTGAAATTGCAAAGCCCACCATATCCATCACTGGTGTAAATGTCACTTAAATATCATTCACTGTGTTTATTCTGCTATTTCATGTGAACAAGCAAGTCCAAAAAAGATGTTTGTGTGGGAAAAACTTTCTGTAACAAACCTGATATGGAAGCTGATGATTCTCTTTCTAAAAAAAGGTATTTCTGTGTTCCATTGGTAATGGTCTTATGAGAGTTATGCAAAGATTAATCACTTTACCATGACAAGCACATCAGAGTTTGGGAATGTTAGCTTATGTGATTCAAGGATAATCATAGGCAACACAAAGACTCCATGAGGATTAGAGAGCTCTGATAGATGGAGATTGCTAGTAGCCTAATCAAGGAAAATGGGACACTTCCAAATGCAGCATTGTCTTTAGTTCTGCATGCACAGTATTTCCTCTTGGGGCAAGAAAGGAGTGAACCAGGGACTTTCAAATTAGATTTCAAAAAGCAGCATATACATTCTCTTGGACAAAACATTGCAGATCAAATATTAAAATTGTAAAGTCTTGGAAATAATTCTCCTACTTTCTTGGTTAATAAGACATTATCTATTGGTTCTGTGGAATTCTGGGCGGTTGCAGGTGCAAGTCTGTCAGATTTCCAGTTCTTGTCTTTGGGTGCATGCTTTAAGCAGGGATGTTTCTTAGTTGGTACCAGAGTAAGCTGGTATAAACAATTTTTCTCTGGAGAGAAAGATTTTCTCTGCTCATAATGTTTATAGTACTGATCCAAAAGATACTCTGAGTATTCTGTGAGTCCACATTGCTTACCATATTCCCTGCATAATAAGCTTTGAAATTCACACACTTCCAAGAGCTCACATCTGTCACATTGCACTGCTGAGCCTTTTTTCCTCATCTCCTTGATGACCAAAGTAAAGACTTTCAATCACTTGCTACACATTTGGGTCTGGCAACCAAATTTCATCATCACAAGTGTGATATCTGTAAGCACCAGATGGCAAAATGTTTGATTATTCAGTTTTATTTCAAAACCATTTGGGAGTATTAAGAATTCTCACAGGGAAAGAAATTATTGTACACTTAAAGCACCATATAAAATAAGGGCAAATGCATAAATGATTTCTTAATTAAATCAAAACATTTTCCTGCTGCATGCCATGAGGAAAGCACTTTCCAATGTAGATTAGTTTTTAAAACACACTGTGACATGTTTAACTCAAAGCAATAATGCATGTTTTATTTTTCAGAATGATCACTTTTATGAACATGTGCACATTAAAAAAAGTGGCTTGCTCATGTTTGAAGGGAAAATGAAGCTACACAGGCTTGCTGGCATAACACATAACCCAACACATTTTATATCAGTAGAACTGTGCTGCTTTTACACATCTGTATGAAGAAGAGGAAGGAAAGCAGAGACGGAACAAGTAGGGCTAAGTCAAGAAAAGGTATAAGGTGAAATAGTATATCAGATTTTCAAACTCAAACAACTTTGATTGTTAGATAATGTAACTCCAAAACCTGGCACCAAGGAAAGTCTCATGCACAGAAGTGGTCTTTTTCTACATGCCATTATTTGATGGTTTTTATTTTGGAGAGAGAATGTATATGCTTTTCAGGGATAGAAAAGAAAATTATGAAAAACAGTAACTATCAGTGACCACAGATCCTGCTTTGATTCCAGATTCGTGTTGCATTTACTTGCACAAAGAATACTTAAACACTGCATTGTGGAAGCTGTGAGAATTTTTAGCATAAATCATTTGAACAATAATGGGTAAGGATGAGAGAGACTATGGTTTTTGGTGTTCATGAAACCAGGAAAGGTTTGCAACCTTGAAGATTTATCTGAAAACCAAAGATTTGGTGTGAAGTCCTGGTCTTCATAGAAATAATTGACTTTCTTTTTTTTTGTTTGCTTTGTTGGAGCTTACAATTTTATTTTCCAGTGAATTTAAAATGCAGACTCCAATATGTGAAACAAGCAGATGTATCCTGCTTTAAAAAAAATTTTAAAAAAAAGGAATTGATTACAGAACTGAACGTAACCAGCATGGGTTGAAAAAATGATTCATGGGATATGTTTATTGATGTGTTGAGAAGGGAAGGATTTTGTGTTTTTGATCTTATCTTGATTATTGCAGTGTAAAGAGAAAGGGTGAATGAAAAGCTACCCGCCCACAGGTCCCAACAGTATTATTTTGTGCTCTGTTCCTTTGAAATGACTATGATACTGTTTCTGTGATCCTTCTAATTATTGAAATGGTGTCTTTCCATAATGTGTTTCAGTGTCACAGCTTTTTGTGAGCCTCTGACAAACACATATGAATTGAGGATAATTATACAAATCTGTGACTTTCGTAATATTGCAGACATTGCTTCTGTAGTGAGGAGTAGTTCTGAATACACAAGAAAAAAACTAAAGAGATTTTCAAGTATGTTTATGTTGAATATGTAGTGATATTTAGGCTGTCAAAAAGATTCCTTTTTGTCAAAATGAACTTACTTAGCAGGGGCCTATAGGGTGACCTGAAAGGACTGTTTTCCTGTTTTTTGCTTTGTTGTCTCTCTCTTTTCACTGCAGTCCTAGAAGGGTAGTTTGATTTTGGTGATCAGTTTGCCTTGAAGTCAGCCTGAGGCAGCGGAGGAAATTTCAGTAAAAATTCAGATTAGTACTCTCTGTGCTTGGAAGGGCTATATATCTCTGGGATGCAGTAAGGGCATTTGTATTTGTTTTACTATACTGGACACTGGAGGGCACTGAAATAGCTCTTCTGAATCAACATTCCGGGCTTTCTTTTCTGAGATTATCAGTACCCAGGAAGCCTGAAAAGCCTAGTAAGGGGAGGAAGGAAGTGTCCTCAAATCCGTGTGCTTCAGAGAGGTAGTCAAACTGATGTCTTATGACCCTTGTCCCTCTGGAGATTGTAGTGAGGAAGAAAATTATCAGTTTTGGGGGAAAATTAGATTGTCACACAACAACAGGAACTGTTTCATTACCAGTTTTAAAGCAACTGTATAAATTATTGTGGTCCTGACCCTTTATCCACATGACTTTCAATAATACTTTTGTCCCACTGTGAGGTATAGCCCTACGAGACAGGAGGATTAGTGTGCCCACTACTGTCCCATGAATTCCTGGTCTGAAAATCTGCTGAAAATGTGAGGCAGCTGTTGAAGGAAGATGACAAGTGAATCCACTTTCACTCACAGTGAATCCATCACACTACTTGATCACAGTACCTCCAGGAAGCATAGTTCATGGTTTAGCAAGGGATTTTCTGAGTTTGGCATTACAGCAGCTCCCCATAACTAAAAGTGCAGCAATGGAAGAACTGGCAGTGTCCCTCTCTAACAGACCTAAGTTGTTCTGTAGCAGACTCAGCAAGGCAGGGGCAGCTGTTACCATTTCTTTCCCCATTCTGCCTCCTCTAGATGGCGACTTGGGAGCTAAAGGAGAGAGATATGCTTCTCCTAAGGAGTCTGTGTATCACTGATATCAACATAGAGGACTGTCAACAACAGTATAATTTCAAATGGTAATGAAAGTCTACTTCATCTGCAACCTTTACATCAAGTCAGACCAGTACTGTCATTGTACATTAGTCAGCACCATAGTCTGACATTCATCTGCATGTAGGTGTCTGCTACATCAGCTGCTATCAGCTCTCTTCAAGCATTATGGAAAGAAATAGGTAATTGTAGGATAAGATTCATCTGACTTCTTTTAGACACCCTTGTCACAATGAAATTGAGCCCAGAAGTGCTCATTTCACTCTGGTGATTATAAGAGGAGCTGGAGTCACTACCTTAGAAACAGGTATCTCTGTTGCAGCAGAAGTGTTCCACCTGGTGTTGGGTATATGCTGAGTGACAGCAGGGATCAATGAGATTCTAATGAGAAGACAGCTGGATTAGAAGTTTTCGTTATGACCTGCTAAAGTTGATGAAAATGCCCAGGAGAAATATTTGTATTCCCATTTCTATCCTCCAGACCTCCAAACCCCATTTATTCTCATGAAGAAAGCTTTTGTTTTGTCTTCCTATTATCCTTGTACTCAGTGGAGAGTATCCTGGATGCTAATAGCAAACACAAAAGAGAAAATGAATATGTCACAAAAAAGGTATGGTGCCAGAAGGAGTGGCACTAAATAAATGCAGGACAGCATTTCTCATGTATGTCAGCATTTTTTGAGACATGACCCATATTTTCTCCCCCTGAAAGAGGCCATCACAGGAATACTATTTTCAAAGAGTCATTGCTGCTGTCAGATTGGTGTGCTGGACTTTCCTCTGCATTTCTCTTTGTGACTGTTGTGAAAGAATGGCAAGGATTCCTTCTGCCTTTGCAGTTTGTGAATAGCCCTTTAACTGTAGATGGAAATAGGGGATTCAGAAGTGTCAGTCCTATCATTCTTCAAATGACCAACTTTGACTCCAGAGATGGGCAGATCAAGAGCTAAGAAATTTTGATCCTAACCTCATAGAATTATGGAATGTTAAGGGTTGCAAGGGACCTTGAAGATCATCTGGTCTCAACCTCTGCTGCCTTGGGCATGGACACCTCCCACTAGGTTGCTCAAGGTCTTAGCCAACCTGACCTTGAACATGGTTGGGATTGGGGCATCCACAACCTCCCTGGGCAACCTATTCCACTATCTCACCATTTTCACAGTAAAGAATTTTTTATGAATATCTAGCCTAAATTTCCCCTCTTTCCATTCATACCAGTTACTCCTTGTCCTATCACTACAGTTCTTGATGAGGACTCCCTCTTTGTCTTCCATATAGCCCCCTTCAAATACTGGAAGTTTGCTATGAGGTCTCCATGAAACCTTCTCTTCTTCAGGCTAAACAGCCTCAAATTCTTCAGCCTGTCTTCATAGGGCAGATGCTCCAGTCCTCTTATCATAGTCCTCCTCTGGGCTTGCTTCAACAGTTCCATGTCCTTCTTATGTTTGGGGGCACCAGAACTTTAGGCAGTACTCCAGGTGGGGTCTCACAAAAGCTGATTAGAAGGGGAAAATCACACCCTTCAACCTGCTGATCATGCTCCTTTTGATGCAGCCCACGATGAGGTTGGCTTTCTGGGCTGTGAGTGCATAGTGGCAGCTCATGCTGAGTTTTTCATCAACCATCACCCCCAAGTCTTTGTCCATATGACTGATCTCTGTTAATTCTCTGCTCAATCTCTGCCTGGGTTAATATGACCCTGAGGTAGGACCTTGCACTTTGTTGAACTTTGTATCAGCCCAACTCTCAAGTGTGTCAATATTCCTCTGAATGACATCCTTTCCCTCCAGTGTGTTGACTGCACCACACAGCTTGGTGTCATCAGCAACTTGCTGAGGATTCATTCAATCCCACTGTCCATGTTGGCACGAAAGATATTGAATGGTATTGGCCCCGGTACTGACCCCTGAGGCACAGCACTCATCACTGGTCTTCATGTGAACAATGAGCTGTTGACCACAAGTCTTTGTGGGCAGCCACACAGCTAGTTCTTTATCAACTGAGTGATCATCTGTCAAATCCATGCCTCTCCAATGTGGGGACAAGAATGTCACATGGGACAGTGTCAAATGCTTTGTACAAGTCCGGGTAGACAATGTCAGTTGCTCTGTCTCTGTCCACCGATGCTGTAGCCCTGTCATAGAAGGTCACCAGATTTGTCAGGCATCATAGAATCAGTCAATGGCTGGAGGTCATCAAGTGCAACTCTCCTGCTCAAGGATAGTCACCTACAGTCTGTTGCTCAGGTTTGTGGTCAGGTTACTTTTGAAGATTTCCAGTAATGGAGACTCCACCAACCCATGCAAGTGCTCAGTCATCTTCACAGTGAATAAAAAAATGTTTCCTGATGTTCAGGTGGAGCCTTCGGTGTTTCAGTTTGTGTCCACTGCCTCTGGTCTGGTCACTGAGCACCACTGAAAAGTGCCTGACTGTCTTCTTTACATCCTCGCTTCATATATTTGTATACAGCGATGAGATCTGCCCTCCAGACCTTCTCTTCTCCTGACTGAACAGTCCTAGCTCTCTCAACGTTCCTCACAGGAGAGATGCCCCAGTCCCTTAATCATTTTAGAGTCTTTCACTGGGCTTTCCAGTGAAAAACATGTCCATGTCTAGTACTGGGAAAGATACAGTGCCTTCATATCTTCAAGTTTTACAATAATTTATTCTGACAGTCTGGGATTCTGGGTAAACGACTCAAGTTATCTTAATTTCATAACAAGTTTTGATCATTGCATTTAAGACAGTGGTGTTATTATTTAATATTTCTATTATTATTGTTATTATTTTGTCATTAATAGCATTATTACGAGAACTCAGTGGGAGAACAGTGTGACCAACTCAGTGCAAACAGCCAAATAACTTGATGTCCTAAAGTGTTGTCATTGGTTTTGCTCAAAGGATCTTCAGTGAGAGAATTATATGTGACTGGTGCATTCAGAGCTTTACAAACATTGTCGGAAGAATATTAGAGATATGTTAGTGCTAATAAGAATATGTCTAAGATTGAAATACTGAATGTGCACAGTAATACTACCCAATTTATCATGTCCAGTAGAACTATATTTGGATGATTTGCTCTTAAACAAGTCCTCAGAACATCAGCCTAATTTGTGGCCAGTGTCATTTAGTTGAAGTTGGTGTGAAACACACGGAGAGATTTTAAGACTGGAAGGTGAGTGTGGGTTAAAAGCCTGATCATGTCACACTTTGCGATCACTTTATATCTGCCCAATAAGAAAAAAGGAGCTGCTGCTAATGCTGGCTGGGATATTGTGATGATGCTCTTTTTCAGTGAAATAACTAGTGATGAAGGAAAAAAACCCAAACTTGCAGTGTCTGCTGCATCTGTGACCTCGGTCTGGCATTTCTGATGAATTGACTGGTGCTTGAAAGAAGTGATCCTTCTTTGGTAATTCAGATATTTTGTGGAATTTACAATTTGTTAACTGTCCTGATAACATATTTACTGTAAAGATGAGTGCAATGGCAGCCTTTTATATATTGTAACTGTTGTATAAGAGTATTACTATGTACAAGAGTATGTCATAACTCTTGTAGGAGTTTTAAAATAAATTATCCCAGTAGTTTCTGTATGGTATTATTACAGTACTATTAAAATGCCACATGGGCACTTCACCAAAAAAAGTCTACTTTCTGGATATTTTTATGGTCCAGTTCTTTATAAACAACTTTGGACACTGCTTGGTAATTAGCTAGCAACAGTCAGAAGGTCATCCTCAGTGAGATTATTTGTGACTAGTGTTCTTCTGTTATTTATTAGGTAAGACTGTCACATGAATGGAAATTATTTTGTCTTCTTCTGTATCTCATGTACTGTTTTTCTCCATTTGAAAAAATTACGCAGAAGTGGTTTACAGTCTTCTTGTATAAGCTTTTAGGTAGACTGAACTCTAGAATCTGTCTGTTCGAAAGGCAAGTGAACTAAAAAGATCTTTACTATTCCTTCTGTTTTGGTACTTTTAATGATAGTCATATTACCTGCTTAGCAACAGGAATGAAGCATTCTGAATATTTGGATCTGCTTCTGTCAGCTATTTGTGAATGATCTATTGAAATCAATTGGGGCTACTATTTTTTAAATCTCATTCAAAATTTAAGAAGACAAGCACTGTCTCTTAGATCTTCCTAAAAATTGGTTATAAAGAAGTAACGTCTTTGCTTGTCCTTTATCAGCTGACTCAGGGAATAACAAACTTAGTATTTCAGTAGACAGGTGTCTTGACCTATGAAATCATAATTAGATTTTGAGGTTATTGCTTTCTCCTTGGCATATTCACCTTAGGCAAGGGGGTAAAAAAAGGGAAGAAGATAAAATGCAAAATAGTTTTTTAAACTTACAAACACTTGTGCCTGAGTAACTTTATTTATGTAAGCAGCAATTCAGCTGCTTAAACTCTCATAGTATGCCTTGTAATCATTTGTTTTTGAATAAATATCAGTAACATCTAATCATATGTAAAGGTAAACATTGGATTTAGTATGCTGTGAAATGAGAAATGGTAACTACAGTCAAGATAAATACATAATAGGAATTTCCCTTCAGATTCATTCAAATTTTACTTTCTACTTTTGTCTCAATACCTTTGAATATAAATAAGAGGAATTTGGACTGTGGACGAGGATTTGCTTTATCTGATAAGCTCCATATAGCATGGAACTCAGAACATTTAAATGGAAAGCTGTGTGCTTTTAAGCGATACAGCAGAGATTTTCAGATTTTTTAGCAGATCATTAAGTTCACACTTTTTTTTTCTGCCTTAGGAGGTATCTTTTTAGAGCTTTGGATGTGTTTACATATTCCTTTTCGAGCAAAGCATTTTTTTTCGTAGTATTATTAAGTCTAGCCTCAGAGAAGAGCCCACTTCTGTTTGCAGAACAGCATAATCCTTTTTTCATCCTTCTTTAACATTTGCTATGTAGAACTGAAAAAAATGTAGGCTTTATTACCTGTTGGCAAAGTGGAGCTTTCTTTAGAACAGATAACTATTTCTATACAGGCTCTCTCATATGGTGGGAAGTACAAGACTGGACCCACCACTTCAGGTGTATCTCAACAGAGACGAGTAGGGAGGAACGATGATTTCCCTCAACCTGCTGACAACCCTTATTCTAATGAAGTCTAGGATGTTGCTGGCCTCCTTTACTGCAAAGGCACACATTATTGGCATGTGGTCAGCTTGTTGTCCACCAAGACCCTCAGGTCCCTTCCTGAAAAGCTGTTTTCAGGGAGGATTAATCTTATAATGCTAAATTTGCTTGAAAACTGTGATTTAAGCTCTAAAGCTGAGATCTGCTGAAGGGCATAAATGTATTAATGCTGAGTTGTCAAAGAACAAAGTCTTCAGTTACTGAGATGCTGAAGTTAGGGTACCTCTCGAGGAGGCCTACAGGTGCCATACAGAATGTTAAAAGCTTTGGAATACCACTATCATGTTTAGTGAGATCTCACCCAAATTAGATGTTTGAGCAGAAAGATTCCTACTCCATCTGACAGTGGAATACTAGGACTAGCATGTGTCCTAAATTCCATTTTTCATCTACTCAAATTCCTGCCCCAGAGCCTGCCAAAGGAGGTAGGTGCCTACAGCAATTTTCTGATAACCTTGAATGATGGTCCCTTTCTCCTTTATTTCCCTTAGCACCATTTTTAGTGCCCTTATGCAGTGTTTTGAACTGTCAGCTTTAGATCATTTTTTTGAGGGGGATAATATCTCAGGAGAGTCTCTGAAGTCAAGTCATAAGATGAAGTCCTTACACCTTACGTAACAGAATTAAATATTTTCTGAATATGATAGAGCAGATGATTCTTCAGCTTTGTGAGTCACCTGGAAGGCAGAGGCCTGAACTTCACTTATGCAACCCTTCCCTCTCTTCTGATTTTCTCATCTTTAATTGTTTTATACCAAGTGTGAAAACCTCAGATGAAAAAGTAGAGAAAACCCTTTCATCTTTCAAAAATTATTATATTTTACCCAACTAATGGATGTAGGTCACAGATACTCTGCAAATTTCATCCATAAATCTCTTTGAAGGAACTACCTTTTATCACATACTTGTACAGTACATAGAGAGTCGAGTCCAGATTACGTTAATTAGGAGTCCAAACTCTGCAGATTGCTGCAGTCATGCAAGCAGTGACTGCTTATGAAACCTTTTTATTTTACTTGAGTTGTGATGGCACATTTCTTCCCACTGAATGGCAAAGTAGACGGTTTGTCTCATGGTCAGAATAAGAGAAAAAGCTCAGGAAAATAGTCTCCTTTAAAAAAAAATCATGCAAAAAAGATAGCAGAAGGATTGTCTGTTAAAGATCAGAAATCACAACAACAATAATAAAGTTAGATGTTCAGATGTAGACACTTAGTTAAATACAGTCCCTTGAAAACACACAGCTAAAGCCTAAATTATTGCTTAGCAAATTACTCTCAGCAGTGTTTTGACATTAGACTTGTATAAAATATTAATTTTTGATGAATTTGCTACTAAAGTATTTTTCCATGTAACTGCATCTCATTTTTATAGCTGTTTTGTGGAAAAATCCAGGTTAAATCCCATTTTGTGTGGTGTAAGGCATTATCACTTCTAGATGCTTTTAAAGATCCTGGAATGAAACTGCATTTTCTGGGTCCAGCATCAAGGTGATTTCCTGAGATCAGAGCAAAGACTGTGCTGTGCAGAATGGAAGGGACATTGCCACGTGAAAGGTAGTGGGGTGGGATTCACCCAACCCTTAGAGAGGGGAGATTTTCTCAACCTACAGTGAATTATTTGCCTGTTAGTGCCCCACAGAGAAATGAAACCATGTAAATCTGATCTAGTCTGTCAGGTATTCTACATCGGAACTCTTCACTAAACAGATTTACAGGATCAGGGTAATTCAATTGTCCTTTTTTGGGGTCTGCCACATAACAGCATAAGGGGGACCCCTCAGCAGATCTTCCCACATGTTATCTGCTGTCAGCAAAGTGTCAGCACCTTATAAAAGACTCAGTCTAACAGTTTATGAAATAACACTCTATTAATACAAATTGTGACAAGTTAATAAGGTTCGTGGTCATTGATGATAGGGACTGTCTGCAGAAACACTCTTAAAGCGATATAATACTATAAAGCAAACACAGGCACAAACTGTAAACCAAAACATTCTACTAATTTATTCTGAAGCAAAAGCAAGTTGTAGTCCCTAAAAACAGTAATTAGCACACATAGCATAAATTTCTCACCTGAACAGCCATCCCTGGTGGGGAAGAGGAAAACAAATTCAAGTCATTACCTGATCCCAGCAGTTTTGTGGAAATCTTCCTCTGACTTTTTTCTATTTTCCGCTTCCTTTTATACAATTTCTTTAGTTTTAGGTGGCATCCGAGTGAATTTAGTCATAAGTGCTAAATTGGATAGTTGTGTTTGGTATCTGTTTTTAATTGATGGACAAATCCAGCACGGGTCAAAGTGTTGCCATGTTCCCTTCCTGCAGGATACTTGTGGAGAGAAGCTGTGGTGTCGTCACATTATTTCCTTCTTTGGTGTCTCCTCAGGAACCAGCAGCTGGTTCTCTTTTTGTAATTTTTGTTCTCTTTTAATTCTTGTCCAAGAAGTAGCAGCTCATTTCCCTCTGTATTTCTTACTCTTCTTTAACTTTTTACCTTATCCATTACTCCACATGTATGTGCCACTTCACAGGTCTCTGCTGATTGTCAGGGCCTGGGGTGGTATTACAACACCTTGAGGACAACATTTCTTGAAGAACTTTTGAGGTAACATAGGTATTGTGCTTACTGTGACTAAGGTTTAGCAGCCTATAAGAGGCTAATATTTATGTTTTTATGTTTATATTTTATGTTTTATGTATTATTTCTAGTTTTATGTTATTTTGATTTCCCTAGTGTTTTGTTTTTCTCTGAGTCTTTTTTCCTGTTGTATTTCAGATTAATAATTTCTTTTTTTTTGCTGATCACATCAGCAGTTAAAACTTACACTGCCTTCCATTTTTCTTCATTGAATTAATGTTCCTTCAGTTTTATATGTGCACATCCACTACCTTCAAAATATAACTGAGGTGAAATCCGAGTAAACGTCTCAGGAATGTAAATATGGTCATTACAGTCAATTAAGGGACTAAGAAGTGATGGGAAATCTGCATGTGAAGAATTCTATGGCCCAATTTAAATAAAAATAGTTTCTTGTGGCTTTACACAGATCATTCACTGAAAACATGGCAAATGTCTTCTTGAAGACTCTGTTCACATATCTTTGAGGTTTAGTCACAGATTTGTCTGGTTCCCAACTGTGAACATATTGTGAGTCAGCTTGAGATTACTTCTTATTAGTTTATGTTATTCATTTATGAAGTCTTGATCACTATGCCCACATATATTTCTGTACGAGCAAGTCACTGTTTTAACCTCTGTGGTTTACATGTGCCCTGTAGACAACTTTTCACATATGTTGTGCCCTTATATGCAAGGGCTCCTGTATCTTTAAATCAGCTTCTTAGGTCTGTTTTAATCTCTTTATGTTCCTGTGTTCTGCAATTTCAGTTCACTGTTCTAGGCCTTGGCAAAACTATTAGACCGTAGAAAACAGAATTACAAATATTTGTCACCTTGGTGACTACTTCTGAACAAAGACTGCACAAGTATTCACAAGTATTTGGGCCAGTCAGACAATAACTGAAGGTAATCTTTTTATATCTTAAGAATTAAGACAAGAATTTCATAATCAGTGTTAACATGAAATCTATTACAAAATGCTGGCTCCTGCAGGGGTGAAATTTTATGTCCTGTAAGCTGCAGGGAAACAGATGAGATTATCATAGCTATCCTTTTTGTTCTTTGGATCTGTTATCTCAGTATATTAACAAAGTTCTGTATAACAGTGGGTTTGAATGAAATCCTTTAATTTATGTGAAGGCATGTAACTGTGCTTTTGACACCCAGGTGCCTTGGCCATGGAGTAGACCTCTATTGTGCCTGCTCTACAAATTCAGAATAAAAAGACAAACTCAACCCACACAGAATTTCAGCAAGCATGAACTTGAGTAGTTCCACTGATTTTTGGGAATGTATGCCAGTTTAGAGTGAACAAGGACCACAGTCACAATTGGTGTGAGGAAAAAGAAGTGAAAAAGAAGTAATTATATCAAGCACATCTCTGGCAGAAGCCCCCCAGTGCAGAGCAGCTTTGTGACATCACCTTACATGTCCCTGAATGTGGCTTGAGCAGCCTGGAGAGACTTCCTCCAGGGCTCCCCTCTCTTTTGGTGACAGCCTAAGCAGGGAGAAATGCTTGCAGGGAAGGTCAGGGCTGTTGGTTCATGTTTTTATTGTTGACCAGTTGCTACTGTTGCAGTCCTGCAGAAATTAAGGAGATCCTTGTGCTATTCTAACATGACACAAGAAGAGCATTCTTGAAAGAACCTGTTGCATCAGGATGAGGGTTGGGCAAGGAAAACCCTTGGGCCACCCTTGCAGGCTGGTCATTGAGCTTGTTGAGCCTCACCACTTCTAAGTTCATTAGTACACCCATTTGTCCAGCTACAGATGGTTCTTCAGAAAAGGTAAGACAGTTCTAATTCTGTGATTTATATAATTTATTTTATACAATGTTATATATATATAATGAAAGTATTTTTATAATGTAGGTCATCAGTAAGACTCAAGTGGAAGCATGACTAAAATTATTCTCTTTGAAAATATTATCAAGGCAAATATGATCCCCAGTGACAGACAGTACAAGCCAAATATGAAATTGTTGATCATATCTACTCTAATTATTATGAAGGCTGTCCCATATTAACTATACACTGTTTAAAATGAAGATTAGAGCTTGAGGTCAGTTTACTGAAAGGGCACCTTTGCTTTACATAAGTCCTTAGGTAAAACCATTTTGGAAATAAGCATTCCTACGCAGAAATAAATTGGGAGACTGAAGTGATTGAATGAGCATAAGTCTAAAGGCACTAAGATCTTCTGTCCTGCAAGGACAGGCACATCCCTGTGTTACTTTTCTTGGCTGCATGGATTGCACAGCCTCAGCCTCAGCTGTCTTTTGTTGTACAGAGGACTAACAAAGACCTGAGATGCTTTCTAGTGAGACAAAGACACTAAATGATCTGAAGCTGTGCTGAAGACCTGGTCCTTAGTTACTATATGGGGGTACACAGATGCTAATTCTTGTTTTTGAAGTCTTAAGGTGTTTTTTTTTTCCATAATTAATTATCAAATTTTGCACCTCCAAATTTTTTGTTAGTTTTTTGTTTGTTTGTTTTTGGTTTTTTGTTGTTGTTGTTGGTTTTTTTTTCAGTTTTCATACTTGAGAAACTCCAAATAAATATGAATTGTAGTAAGCCTCACATCAGGCCCTATTGAGGTAATCCAGAAGTGAGCCTTGGCTATTTCTAAAAATTTCGGTTATTTGACCTCTCAGACAAGTTGAGGCTTTGGGAGCAGAGGAAGTATACATACTGCAATGTGATTATATTCCTACTGAGACTTTAACTTGGCTTATTGTGTTCTACTTAGACTCCACTGTTTCAGACAGAAAATACTTTGAAAAAAGTTGCCTTGACAGCACTGAAACCCCTTGAGACACAGCTCGAGTGCACAAGGGAAACTTCTCCAGCACGCCTGCTCACTAACTGGTTAAGACCTTGTCCTTGATTTACAACTTCCCTTGTTATACCAAATCCAAAGTGCAGCTTATCTGTGATTCTTCCTTCTTTTCAAAAGACCTGATAGTATAAATGTAGCTCCTCATACAAACCAGTCCTACTTAGTCTCATCACTGCTTTTCTGTGAAATTCCATATTAATTTGGTTGTTTTTCTCTCTGCTTCTTAAGGCATGAATTGATTATGATTTGCTGCCTCTGGTATCTAGTTTCTGCAGTTTCACCCTTTGTCATGAGCATGTAAATTATCAGCTATGAGTTACATGCTCATTTCAGGGAGATGCACACTAAGGAGGGTGGAAGCATTTTTAACTGATTTTTCCACTGATTTGTGGAACTCCTGAGTTTCATTTTGAACTACCTGATCTTTCATGACTAATCAACCCATGAAGAACATTTGCATATTTCTGTTTTTATCCATTTTTAAAGACGTGCTGAGACATACATTTATATCCACCTAGAAGGTTCCTCAGCACTGCATTAAGAACAAAGTATGAATATAATTTTCTGCTATTTGTAACATAAAGTTTTGCGCTCAAAGAGAATTTTCTCACAAAACATTTCTTTGTCAAAAATGATATTTTGATGGATTAAAACATTTTTGCAAGACTCTGTCATTTCCTTCAACACACAGGGGAGATGGTGTCAGTAGTGATGCTTCCTAAGCTTTTTGTTGTTTTTATCTTCTATTTTCCTATTGCTTTTGTAGCCAGACTGATGCTTTGCCTTCCAGGGGCACCGGACAACTATATCCAATCTTCCTGGCTTCTTGTGTCCATATTTCTGGACTTCTCTGCTCCTTAGGATGCCCTTAGATAAGCTGCCTAATTGCCCTAGTCCTTAAGACTTGTGAGCCAGGCCCTGCCTCTTTGGTCAGGCTGGCTCCTCCTGTCTTAAGGTGACTCTACTGGGGCTAGTCAGACTCATGAGTTTGCCAGTTGTTAGGCCTTAGGGCTTTCCATCCTCTCCTGTAGGTTGTGAATAGGCTACTTGGATATTGAATCAGTGGAGCTGAAGATTGGATATTGAGGCAGGGAAGCTGGCTGACCCCAAAGAAGTCTATCACTGCAGGGAAAAAAAAAGGCCAGGTTAAAACAGTTTTCTCCTCTGAGAAGTCTTAGAATTGTTTGTTTCTTTTATAAAAAATTGATAAACAGTATTTATAAATACACAATATCAGATTTCTCTACAGATGATTCTAGTCAGCTTTTGGGGTGCTAACCATGTCGCTGCTGGTGTTACCTGCCTGCTATGCTACCAGCTAAAAAATGGGAATAGACAGTTTCTTTTGAAGATTTACAGGAATCCTTACGGAAATGAGAAGTGCTTAGAGGAGCTTTATATGAAAATCAGTAAAAAAAAAAAAAAAAAAAGCAAAGCATAGCCATAACCTAAAATACAGTCATTATGTAAAGCTGAAATCTATATTTCTAGAATTATTATCAGCATAGTAATGTAGAATCAATGTTCCCAGTCAGAGACTAGTGTAAATTAGGACAGCTAACTGACCTAATTCAAGCCACATTGATTTACACTAGATATGAATCAGGTGTTCAAAACAGAGATTTGGTAGAAACTGTGTAATACCTAAAGCTGAGTTCATGAAAAAAAATAAAGATATGTACACATCTAAGTACTTTGTCACTTGCCTTGTTTGTGTGAATGTCTGTGTTAGCCAGTAGACTTATATCAGAACAATTTTTTTATTAATTTGCAAACAGATGTCTAATAGAAGACATGCTTGTTTTATACGTTTTTGTAAGGGCTAGACTGGTGGTAAGACAAAATAAGACAAAATCTGTCTTATCTGAACAGACAAAATCTGTTCTTTCACTTTTTTTTTTTTTTTAACAGTAAAATTACCTTTTGGTTACTCTGAACTATGAGCACATGTCACAGACAAAGACAAGATACAAGGCTACTCTAGCAAGGTATTTCCTGCATGGTTGCGGTGGACATAACAATGACCTTTGCCACACTAATTGAAATATATCTGTTCCTGAAGTATGAAATGTTCTTCTAGTTCAATGGAAAGGAGGTAATTTGGAAAACCTTCAAACTTGAGTGAACAGTCATGGTAGATGAGGGATATTAGGAAAACATACATTAGTTGGGAGACTGCTTTCTGTGCCTATCACTGGATTTAAATAAACATTATTATCTTGGACACTTATATCAAAGATGTTCTACAGAAATGGTAGCAAATGAATAAATAAAACTTCATTGTGAAGATGCTTATACCTGAGATTGGTTAACTTGTTTGTCTGGCGGGTGGGTTACCTGTAGAAGTGGTGACCTCTGAGTTCAGGTTATGGAGGTCTCCTATAATCATAATTATTTTGTTTTGGGCATACAAGATGCGTGTGTTGGCTGCATAACAACCTCTTGTTTCCATTAATTTATATTCAGACTCCATGATGTCAGAGTAATGGAGAATGAGAGACTTGTCTTGAAGATCCTATTTATTCAGATTCTTATAAGAAAAAATATACAGATCTGACTTGCATTATATTAACATTGTTGTGTAGTTGAGTGTCATAGGGTCAAATTTCAATTATTCCATTTTCAACATTGAGGTGGGCATTCTCAAGTGTTTAGTTTTGTTTACAAGGTACTCTTATGTTTGTTTCTTCTAAATAAAAGGAAATTACCCCTTTTTTCAAGTATGAACACTTCTCAAATGAAATTGCAGTTGAGTTGTAATTGCTTTAGACGAACATCATAATGTTTAGAAAGTAGTTTTGAGAGTTTTTTTTTTTTAGTTTTTTAATTTTTTTTAAATAGCTTTTGAAAGAAAGCCTACAGCATTTTTTTATGCTACATTTAAAATGGTTCAAGACTGTAGATTTATTTTGGATTTAGTAATTTGACAGGATTCTGAAATTTTGCCTTATTAAAACACTGAAGTCCTGAAGGAAAGTTAGGGAGGTTATGAGCAGTGTGTATGCTATACAAGCATGTTATAGTTAAATACATCTATGATTAGTGTCTTGATGGAGTTCTTTTGGTGGTGAGAAAGCTTTTTTCCCACACTTAGGATCTAACATGTTGCTAATGATGTGTCATCTGAAGATGTAATTAAGAATTTCCATAAGACTTTTTTTTTTTTTTTTTGAGAAAAAAGGAGTTATTTCCACAAAGCTGGGGTGCTCAGTGTTTTACAGACAGCTCAAAAGGAAGCTGAGTGCATATACATGTGTCTTAGGTTTGTACTTATCAGGTGGCTGTCAAAGAAATCAGCAGAATTGTGAAAGCAGTGTATTCTTAGTAAATTACAAAACTACAAGCTGTGGTGATACTAGTAAAGCCTGTTCTTACTACTTCATATTGTGGAAGAACTTCACATCTTTGTATGTAATACTGTCTGTTGCTGTAGCTCTTTTTCAGAGTACAGCAGTGGTCTGCAGTAAACAGAGTGCATGTCTGTGGAAGGAGAGGCAATGACAGCTTGATCTGACTGGCTTCTGCAAGAGCATCTGTCCCGGGAACACAGCAGAGGTAAGAGCAATGCTAATGTGACTGCTAACCCAGCTGCTGACTGAAGCAAGGCTGCTTGGTCAATGCACACAGGTCTGGTGCACAGAGAGACTTCTCCAGGGTTTTTAACAAAGCTCAGCCTGGAGTCTTGTACGCCCAGCTTCTCCATGGGAGCATAGAAGTATCCTCCAAAGTATGGCAGAAGGTTTCTGCAAGCCTCTGGCCGATAGTGTGAGTCTTTATTTTGAATAAGTGCCTGAATAACTGGGGGGCACCTGGGGGCTGTTGATATCACCACATCAGGATGTCACTGCTAGCTCTTTTTTTGTCTCTCTTTCCTGTGGAATTTGGCCATCCCCTCTGCTCCCCTCCCTAAATGGTGTCTAAATGCTACCAACCCAAATCTATCATACTTCATGATGGCATGTAATGTGCCAGCAGTGATTCAAATGATCAGCCAAGCATACTGTCTGAAGCATACTGGTGCAAAAATTTATTTGGTTATCACATCAAAATATATCTGTTCATACGATTTCCCATACTTTTGTGTTAGCAAAAAAAAATCTTGTAATTTTGTTATGTTTACTTTGGTATGAGATCAAAATCTGAAATGCTGCTTATTTTAAAAAGAATTAAGTGAAAAATAATAATGTCACCAATATTCTTCCTATATCCTTCACATAATCAAAATAGGTGTCAGTGCTCCTAAGCAGTAGAGGTCTTTGTGTAAGCACTGCTCGCAGGTAACTAAAACATCAGTGTGTTATCAACATTATTCTTGTCCTAAAACAGCACTGGACCAGCTACTAGGTAGAAAATTAACTCTATCCCAACTGAAACCAGGAAATCTAAAATGTTGTGTTTGCTATCTTTTGAACAGTAATTTGTTGCTCTGCCAGCTACAGCAAATGGAAACTACAATAAAAAAGAGGTTATTATTAGTCCCAAATAAGCATTTAACTTAATGAGCTAGTTACAGTATATTAATTAAATATAAATATCTCATTGAGAGGTTCTTTCTGAGATTTTTCCTTGCCATCTGGTTAGCTTGTTTTAAATGACAAAAGCAATAAGTACTTAATTGCATTCCTATTAAGTATATTTTAGTGGGCATTTCTCAAGGTGTAGTGAAAGAATAAAAATTCTACCATCTAAGAGTAATTACTTGCATTAAGTGCTGCTGTAACTTCTCTTTGGAACTGTGTCAAACAGACAAAACCAAAATGTCAGCATTTTGCTTGTGTCATGGCAGTCTTAGAATGAAAACCAGAGGCCTAACACATCTCTCAAAGCAGATTTCACATTCTGTCCTCCTGCTACGTGTGCTGTGAATTTCCCCATTCCCCCAAGATCTACAGCAGGAGAATATTAGAATAAGATCATACTGGAGGCAATGTAGGCTAACTGGCCATTTCAACCATTGCCAACTCCTAGTATTCCTGCTACATTTCACCTATTTACTGCCACTGCTGTCACTTGTCTCTAGACATGGGTCATCTATGTCTTGCAGGATGCACCAAAAAAAAAGGGTCCCACAAAAGAGGAAAACTTTTTTTGTTTTGTTTTGTTTTTAATTGCATGATATAAGGTGCATCTGATAAGCAAATAACTAGAATTATCACAGTACTTAGAGAAATGTTCTCTGCTGTATGCTTAGTGCTCTATGAAGTCTAGTGAAAAAGGAAATATTTTCTGTATTTGTTGAAAAAGGTAGTCTTCCTGAAGTCATATTTCTGTTTTTGTCATGAGTCTGCTTGCCATTGGATAGGCGTAACAGTCATTTCCACAAAAATCATCCTTTAAACTTGAGCTTAAATACTGTTTCTTGTTCAATAATTTCTTATTCAATGACATGCTGAGTGACTGAAAGGAAATGAATGACAGTAGTACCTGGTGAATAGCAAAAATGCCACCACCTGTCTTTCAGGGCCACCTTGGGCTGCAGCCACAGATATTATGGTCAAGTGTCCACAAGCTTTATAGGGAACACCACAAATGACAAAAGATAGGCACTGTCCCTAGAGGATGTTGTATTCCCCGCTCAAGCCAGGAGGATGCCATAGGCAATGCTCAGAGTTGATGTGTAATCTGCTGCTTACTGCAGCCAAGTGGGAGCTGAGTACAGTTCCTGTGACAACTGCCACTTTTCATTAACAGAGAGATAATAGTAACACAGCACCTAAAGGAAGTTGCCTTTTATACTGTTCAGAAAGTAATGAAGAAAGAAAAAGTGAAAGAATTTCCTAGGCACTGCAGTACTACGACTGGCCGAAGAGAAGGATTTTCCATTTACAAGTGACACTGGTGTGTTGTGTTAAATTTGGTTCACAGTAGATCTAGTTTGTTGTTTACCTGTGCTGCTTACAAGACTTTGCAAGAGTTGTAGTTTCAATGCCTTTTATTAAAAATAAAAACCTCGTGAAAGCCAACAGACAACTCCATAATATGTTTAGATATTTTATCAGGCAGGAAGCAAGTTCTGATAAGAGCAGGCAGGAAATAATGAAAGCTCTAAAAATCCACATTGTTTAGCAGCTGGGTAAGATATAATTACAGATTCAGTGGCAGAGTGCTTAACAGCCAGCATGATAGTCTCATAAAGTCTCCACATAGGGGGCTCTGCTGAACAGAATATGCCTTCTCAACCCATTTGAATACCCGCATTTGCTTTTCATTCCTTTACATGAAGAAATAGAGTCATTTTGGTAGAAATAGAAAACTTTAGCTCCAGTTTCTTACTGTGCAATTTGGATAATTGTGAATTAACACCAGATTAATAAGCTATAGTTTGAATATCATTGTAAAGAAGTAACATTTCTTTATACAATGTATTAACCATAAAGGTGCCAGCACACAGAACACAGGAATAAACTTTGTAATGAAAAGTACATAATCTAACCCACAAAGCTAATTTCTGTTTTTCATATTTTTTGCCTAATTTCTTCCAGTTTTTTCCCCTTTAACATTTCTTCTTTTATCTTTCATCTCCATGATCCCTATTTTCAGAACACTAAAGGCAGCAGAACTACTGCAGTTAGAGCAAAGTAGCTAATCATCTATCAAATGATCTTATCTTATCCAGGCATCAGAAAATTCATTCTTCTGCCTGACCTCCCACTCTTCTTCATTTTAAAAGAGGAAAAGAAAATACCAGAGCTCTCCCTTCAATTGCACCAATTCCCTCTAACCTGCCCTTTAGTTTCAGCAGGTCCTAAATTTCAACCAAGGTTCTAAATTTCCAGACTTGATGACTTTTCTTTAACCTTGGTTATGCAGTTGTTTCTTATACTGTAATTGCAAGGACTTCAAATTGAAGAGAAGACAGGGAAGCAACTGAAAATGTGATTCTTTACAGGGAAAAAAATAAAAAATAAAAAAAGGCATGTTTTTACTTTAAATTAAAATAACCAAGTGAAGACAAGTATGCAAATACTGGGTCAAGTTAAGGAGAAAGCATGTACAGCAAGGAAACCTCCCTAACTCCTATAAATTAGCCCCCAAAACAAATGAGTTACATATTGGAGGACTCTGCTGATAAATTTGAAGGTTGGTTAGGTGGGCAGAGAAAAGAAAGGAGTTTAGGAAGTATTCCTGTAGAAACTTGCTTAAGGCCCAAGCCTCTGAGGACTGATACCAAGAAAAGTGGTAATTATGTTGTTTCTCTTTAAAATCATGCTAGTTTTTATTCTTATTCATCATTTTTCAAGGGTTAAGATTACTTACTGTGCCTTATTTTTGGACCTGTGTTTTTCTCATCTTGGTATGACTGCAACTGGGACCAATGTTCTTTTTTTTAAAAAAAATAACTGTTATTAGAGATTATTTTTTTAAATTTCAGATGCTACTAGCTCCTATTGAACTACAGGTCAGAAGTCTACATGTACCTGCAGCAGCTATTGCCCATAGAGAGCATGTAGAGCTCAGAGCAGCAGCTAGCAGTGTTTGTTTTCTGTGCACCACCCTCAGGGAAGGCAATGCTGGTACTCTTCCTGTCTTCCTGGGAAATGATTTCCCCTGCAGCACAAAGGAGCTATGATAGAGATGGGAAGTGTAAGTTGTAGAATGCTGAACTGTCTTCACTCAGCATTGCCCTAGATATGGAGTTGTTTCTGCGAGTTCACATCTTTTTAAAATAGGAATTCATGTAAGAAAAGTGCTTAGTTCTTAGAAGAACTCAGCAGATAAGTGCCATATATGCCTACATGTATGCCTAAATGTGGAGTGAGATGTGACAGAACTAGAAAGAGTATAAGAGGGAGAATAAGCATGACCAAACAAAACCATTCTTAACAATAAAGCTCCTCGGTTTCTTTACAAAAAATTCAGTGGCAGTTCTGTAACTCAAGAAATGCTGGCTGCTCCACGTCAAGACCATAAAGCAGAGAATTTAAGTGATCGCATGGACCCCAAAACATTAATATTAGCCAGGCCACCAGAGACCTTGACTTAAAAACTTCTAAGTTCTTGACTTAGGAAAGTTATGTTGCACAGCATGGCCTGCAAGCAAGTCTTCTTGAGGCAGTAATAATGTCAGAAAATACAAGAACCACAGAAGGGTAAATCCAAATGAGTCAAAATACTTCATTGCAGAAACCTAAGACTAAGGAAAAGGTATCTTGTGTCAGCAGATACTTTTTTGTAGGCTCTGGTTTCCCCTCCCTCCCCTGTAGGTTGCAGATGGCAGTAGTTTTGAAGTTCTGAGCTGCTAATTGATCTAGACTTCTAGACTTCTCAGTTTTCTCTTGGCCATAGTCAGTAGATAGCTGCTGTGGTAGGCTCAGAAAATATGGCAGGCGCCCGTGGTATACCTCAAGATGGCCAAAGTCATTACTCTGATCAGCCTGTGGTGAAAATACACTGAAATACCTCAAAGAACAAGACTGATGAGACTTGTAGGATAAATGCTCAAAATAAAGCTAGAGAGGAACAGATGCAGAAGGTGACATGGGTGTAAAAGAACCTTGAGAAATTCCACACAGAGAAAAAGTAGAGATAAGAAATCCTACCAGACATACATTTTTAATGAGGGATTCTTTAGCTGAAGTCTGAAGTATCCTGAAAGGGAGCACAAAGATAATTATGTAGATGACTTTTAGCAGTTGTGCAACTCACAGTGAAATATTGAACTACTCATGCCATCAGGATTACACTTACAATGAACCTTCCTGATTGGAATGTCTTAGTTGTAGTCCATTTAAAAATCTAAGAGTCCTTAGTTCTAATTTTGAAACCTTCTTTGATGGCTTGGGTACCCGTATTTGCCACATGGCAAATACATTTTTTGCTTGCTTAGGTGATATACCTGTTGTAATAAATATTCATTCACACAGGGAACTGCTTGGCACTTGAATTTTTTTTCTAGATTACTGTCAAATCAGCTAGCTTGAAGGGGCAACAGGTTATTTTCAACAGCTGGCATGCTCTGCCAATAAATAAATCGTCCTGGTTTATTTACATATTTTCCTGGCTTGTTTACATATTTTCATTTTGTTGTCCTTGTACTTACTTACACATGATGGATTTTATTTGAAGCCTCTAGAGGTATTAATACCAAATAAAAAGAATGTGCTCCTATAGATAGAAGACCTCTATTGCAATACCTTGAAATAAGCTGTATTCCATTGAGCATATATGAATGAGAACTGAATACAAGCAGGTAGGGGAAGACTGTAAGGCATCTCTCTACCTATACATGTATATAAAACCACAAACACATTTATTGCTCTACATATGAAAATGTGATTGCAACAAAAGCAAGCCTTTGATGTACCATATATTTTTGTATTGAATTAGAGGAAAAACATGATCACTTTTTTGCAACTGGAATATTTTTAAAATTATGTGGAAAAACCTTGGAAGTGAATATCTGAGTGTTGGATAAACATACAGAGAAAACAGTGGGTAAAATTAAGATGGTCACTACTAGGTGTTAGACATGGTATTTTGTGATGTATGGTTTTGTTCAGGACACAGGTAATTTGTCATGGATAGCCATTTCTAAAATGTTAACCCCCAGGACCTGAGCTCTGTTCACCTGTTTCACAGTGGTAATCTTTTACCTCTGCAAAACAAAATCTTTTGCAGTATGACTCAGCTCTTGAAAGGTTGCGCATATTTTTTTCTGTATTTGAAAGTAAAATTGTAAACATTGCAGTCACAAAGCTGGCAATAAAAACAGTTATTGTTTCCTTCTTAACATCAGCACTTGCATATGGATTGTTGGCAATTAAAACATATTTGTAAATTCAAATTCTGGCTTAGAGAAGCAGCCAGTGCATGCCAGGGACTTGTCCTGATGCTATTTGATTATAATACGGTAGCCAGCAAGCAAGTGCAGGACTGAAGCGTTGGGATGGGTTGGTGGCAGTGGCAGACTGTGAGTGGGGAAAAGAGCATGGCACTGTTTACATATTTAGACAGCTGGGGAGCTGGTTTTAAAAATCTATATAAGGGAGACGTGCACAGTGCCATCACTCTTGGGGCTGTCCTCCACAGCCCCTGTGAAAGGACTCTTCCTGAGCCTATGCATAGGGTTGTTTTGTCTACCCTCCACCTCCCTGTTAAACCTAATGCACAGCACTAAAATGTGGCCTGGTTACTGTCCTCTCTTCTCCGTCTTTTTAAAGTACTGTTGGTTGGTTTCCTGTAGCTGCCAACTATTGTTGTGCTGACTGGCTGATCTCCATCTCCTCATTCAGCATAGAACAGCCTTGAAATCCTCCCACAAAGAAGGCTTTTCAGATGATGGCGGACATCTCTTTGAAGGACTGAAAGGAGAGAGTGGTTATGGTTAATGGGATGCTTTGAGCTGGATGTGAGAGTAGGAGGTTGCTGGATCAGGAACGATAGCATTGGAAAACAACCCAAAATCAGGACCATGTTTTCTCCTGTGTGCATGCTCTATGTGTACCAGACAGTCGGTTGTTTCCAGAGCACTACTGTGTATCTTCTCCCAGCATATGCCTTACCCTGGCACTAAAAATGTGCAGCAGAATAGCCAGGTAGCTTTGCTTTGGCCTGCTCATATGCTCTATTTGACTTCCCAGTAGGAATGAACCCTGAGACTACATCAGGGTGGCCAAGGAACTTGTGGTCCAAGCTTCTGGCCTTCTGTGCCATAGGACAACTGAGGCAGAGTGAGAGGAAACCTGAAATGCACCACATCCAAAGAAGAAGCTGCCAATTGCCCACCTGTGTTTCTAGCCAGAAAAAAGAAAAGGAGACTTTTAGAAGAGGAAAATATTTGGTATTCAAAGACCAGTTGCCTGATAAACAAGTACCTCTGTACTTTTCATTTAGCTTAATGACAACCACAAACGGCTGGCAAGCTTCTTTAACTTACTGAAGCATTATGCTAGTACGTGGGAGTATTGGCTCTGGCAGGCATTGTGTGCTGTTTCATTTGTGAGTGAAAGAGGCTGTCTGCATTTTGAGGAATCACAGTGAAAACTATACTCAATTTGTGGCAGAATAATAAGGTGATCTATTGTACTGCTTATGGAAGTAGAAAATGAGCTCTTTTCTAGGTGTGTAATTTTCTATCATGGAAGCAACAGAAATATCAGTAGCACACAGATGCTCACACATGCTGTGCCCCACACGCAGGGGGTTTGCTTGCTCATGTACGAGCACATGTACTGGGAGGGGGAGAATTCATCTCTAGCATCACAACTTTAGCTGTGCAGGTCTCCATGCCCTGGAGCAGAGGTTCCTATGAGGTGTCAAAGGTCATGGTGGAGAGTGTATTTTGGAAGCTTAAGGAATATTCCTCCACCCAAATTTCAGTTCTGGAGACCTCAAAAAGCTACAATTTTTTTCATGGAAATAAAATAAGCAAAAGGTTGTCTGGGTAGTCTCATTATAAACAGCCAGAGGTTTTAATGTCTGTAATACAGTCCTCCAAGTCAGTGCTCTACCTACATCCCTCTGGAGAGTAGGAAACGCCATTGATCAGGCTGTCATCTTACTAAGCAGTCAGCCAATGTTGAACAAAAAAGTGCAGAAATATTTTTGTTATAACAAGCTATGGGAATGGGAGAAGATACTCCTTTAAACAACAAGAAATTGTCACAAATTTTCTGTAGCAAAAGTAGCAAAATATGTTTCCGAGATGAAGAAAAAAGGTATGTGTTTGGCAACATTTGAATGCTTTTTCTTCAAATACGCCCATCCACCAAGTTTGATTAATGACTCTGTTTGATCTGTAGAAACAGCTGCAGGACTGAGCTCTGAAAGCATTGTCTTATTTCTCTGGCTACACACTGATAGCATGCTTTTGGACAATGTGATGCTCAGTTTAGAAAATTGCAAAAGAGGAAGATGGGAAAGGAAATGAACAGAAAGCCAGTGTAAAAACAGTGTGAAAGTAATGTTTATGTCTTCCCTGTGACATAAGGTAATGGCTCTGACCAATGTAGTGGGATAGAAGTTGTCTTCTTAGATTTAAAGAATCAGAGTAATGAAAGTAAATAAAAAGCAAAACATAGTGTCAATAGCTAGCAATCTCTTCCTAAATTTCTGCAGATAGTTAGCAGTATCTTCAAGACTGAATAAAGTTAATACTGAGACAAAAAGAAATAATTCTGGGCAGTAGTAGGAAACTATAAATATTTAATGAAACAGGTTACTGAGAACAAGAACTCTCCATCCCAATATTTGGAAGCCCAAGATAATTAAATTTTCTGATTTGCATCAACCTAAACTTTCATCACAATCTTTCACAGTTGCTGTTGGTTCAGAAGGGTCACTTTTAAGTCAATAGTGCTTTCTCAATGCAAATAAAACAGGACATGCTGGGCTACATAAAGAGAAGAATGACCAGCAGACAAAAGAAGTTACTGTTTGCTTTCCTCTGGCACTATTGAGGGTGTACTTGAAGACTATCCAATTATGGTTTTCCAATTAAAAAGGGACATTGAGAAATATAAAAAATTCCAGGGAGAGTATCTAGAGAGGGACCAGGATGATAGGGATCTCAAGCTCATGACCTGTGATTAGACGGAAAGAGAGCTGCATGTGAAGCAAATGAAGCCTAAAAAACTCATAGTAACCTGTACCTGTTTGAATGGCAAAGATGGCAAAGCAAAACTTTTCTCAGTGGTAGCAGATTATAAAAAGAAATGGCCACAAACTTTGGATTTAGAGCTTCAGTGACTGGGTCATAAAAAAACCTTTAAAGTGGAGGTGGTGAACGATTTCAAAAGTCAGCTGGATCAAGCCTTGGCTGACCTGATTTTTGTGTTGGTGATAACACCAAGGCTTCTGCAGGTTATATCTATAATGAATGAGAGATGAAAAATTCCTGTGGCACGGGAATTCCTGTTCCGCATGGGGAGCACCTGAGGTTGTAATGACAGATTGTTGTCAGGTACCCTTATGGAGAGAGGGAAGGAGCCACTTTTTTTCCATTACCAGTTCATTATAATATGAAAGCCTATTAAAGCCTTCAGGTACTTGGACTTCTGATTTAAATTCTCAAATCCCATAAGTGAAAAATCCTGTTGGAGGACATGTGTTGACTTTATTTTGCCAACCTTCTTGCTTAGTTCATAAATATGACACATTTACCAAAATGTCATTATTGGTCATCTTTTCTTTTAAAGACCTAAATCTTAATAGAAAGCAGTTAGTTCCCTGGGATTTTAGCAAGGGTAAGGGAAGCATCTGGTGAGAAGTCTTAAGTGAAATAATTCTGTCTCTGAGCTGCTGATAGAAGAAGATATCTCACTTGACTCTCACTGTCAATAATAAACTTTCAGAAGATTCTTAAATAATTTATTTGGTACAGTTCTTTGCTATCATGCTACATGGTGAGAATTGTTTGTAATTGCTTGCAAGCTGACTGAGTGGCTGAATTTGTGATGAGCACCCATTCATAATTTACAATAGTGAAAAAGAAAAAAGACTAACTTTGCATTAATTTCCCCTGTTTCTATTACATAGATTCACTGAGACCTAATTAAAACTCTATGTGATTAGAAAGCAAGAAACTGAACAAGAATTTGGAAGATTTTGGTGGATACAGTCCAATATTTCTTAAACATTATGGATGTCAATAGAACATTATTTATGTAGGGAAATTATCTTCCAGAAGTAATTATCATAATCACTTTTTGAAAAATTTAACCAGAAGTCTAATCATTACATTAATTTCATACAAATCGCTCAGAGCTTCATGAAGACAGAAGGGAATTGAATGACTTGAGGAGTCCCCTCCCTGAAAGCTGACATTGAAACCAGTGAAGGATATGAAGGAACACTTTTAGCCTCATTTTCATGTGTTCTGTCTCCTTTTCTCTACTGACTCAGAGATTCTCATCAGGCATAGTCCCTTTAGCAGGAGGCTGAAATATGCCTACAATTAATCTACAGAACACACTGTCTTAATGTGATTCACGGTTTATGGTGAATATCATCTGTATTTATGCACATAATTTTTAACCTGGCTACTTTTTTTAGGACAAAAAGACATACCTCATCATCCAACTTTTAAAAAAACAAGGCACAACGTATCTTGCCCTTATCTTGTACCTTTGCATTTTCTGATATGAAATGGATGTCTGGTGGGAGAAATTGCAACAGTGGCAAATGGAATTGGATTCATCCTCTCTATTTTTCTCCTGTTACCATGGAAGAAATAGACTGGGGGAACAGGTGGTGGTGTCAGTCTTGCAGCAGCTCCTGTGTCATCTCATGTTTCTCTAGTATGAAAAGGATCTAATCAAACCATAGGAGGGTCAGAGAATAGCTGCTTTTTATTTATTAAGTCTATGGGTCTGGTGGTAAATTTCTAGAAGCTCTCATAGATGCAGGGTTGTTTAGTGTAATTATTTTATTTATAAACAATGTAATGCATGGTCACCATGCTATGTTGTTTAAATGCACTTACTGAGTTGAATATGGGCTACAAGGGGGGAAAAAACCCCACAAATAGACAAGAAGAACAGTAAAGGCAGTATCTTCATGTGAGTCATGTCCCAAGAACCATGTTGGAAAGATACTGGAGATGCATAAAATAAGGAGGTCACTCTGAAGCAACGGTTGGTCACAGTGGTTTTCTGAATAAGGCTGGAAGCCTGAAAGTGCAGAGCCTCTGACTGGGTGTAGGTAGCTCTGATATGAATACATGATATGGAGTTGCCAGGAAGTGAGGGGATCAAATGAAGATTAATTGGAGAGGGGCACCTGAGGCAGCTGGCTCAATTCTACTTTGAGAGGAGAGCTAAGCAAGTGCAAGGCAGGTTTCTCTGGAGAAGTAGTTGTAGTCACCTCTCAAAAATTGTAAAGAGTCAGATGGCTTTCTAGCTGTATCTGGAATCAAAAGTATATTATGTGGGACAGGGATTATATTATGGGGACTACATTAAATAGCTCACAAACTTGAACATCTATCTTCCATGTGATCCTCTAGATCTAAATCCTTGTTTTGAAGGCAGAAAAGTCTGAATATGCAGCTTTCCTATTTTGTGTATTTTGCTAGCAAGAATCAAATGAGTAAACACCAAATTAAGCATGCAAAAAAAGAAAAAAATAAGTGAATTAATATTAAAGGACAAGAAAGAAGCTCTTTAACAAACTTCTTAATCTGACATGGTTAAACTGGTCTTTTTATATGTTCCATACCATAAACTGGAAAAACAGAGGTCATGCTTACTTATCAGCCCATCAGATCCAGCATTAACTTTACTTACTCACAATGATAGTATCAGTTTGTATTCTGGCAGGTCTTATATAAATGTGTAGATCACAGTGTTAATGGTGTATGATCCAGAGTGCTTATACTATAAATTGTCCAAAAAAAAAAAAAAAATAGTCATTGTTTCATGGCAGATCACAAATAAGGATGCATAAAACATTTTCATGCAGCTCAGGGTGACAAAGATTCCCATATCCAACCAGCAAAGAAGAATATGCTCACAAATAGCAATTCCACAACTGCAACGTCTGTGGCCTGTAAGCTTTATCTACTTGTGAGGTTTTAGACAATGAAATTAGGATGGATGGGCTCGCCCAAGAGGAATTCCCAGTCTTTTTCTAGAATTTAGGATTACTGAGGCTTTAAAATAACATTATGGCATACTGAATATGAAAGGCAGTTGATTGATTCACTTCTGGGCATATAGTGTCTTGCCCAGTACAGGGTCTTTAGTTATGTAAATCATTAAAATGTGTTGGCAAAACCATTTACTTGAAAATGGCTTTGGAATACAAGGTGGGCCTTTGAATAAGAACATGTTTTTCAATTATGTAGAGAGACAACTAAGAAATTTGAAGGTCAAACCTAGAATATCCAGACATTGCTAGCTAGTGGAAATATTTGGAGCTGGTAATTCCACTGAACTGTGTGGTTTTGTTTGTTTTCTTGCTCTTCTCTTCAGTAGACAGTGTCCAGAGCTGTATTTCATCTGCTGTCAGCTCAGTGAGCAAGGGAGTGCTGAGATATACTGTCTCTCCTCACTGAAAAGGAAGGTGTATTGCCCCTGGCAGAAGAATGCAATCTAAGTGACAGAAGAGAATAAATATTGTCTAGCTGCAAGTCCCATCACTCAGCTTGGTAAGAGGTCTAATCTGCAAGATTTTGAGGAGAAAAAAAACGGTATTTTGAAAGTAGATATTTTTCAATGAAGCATTTTAGTTACCTGAAACACAACTTTCTGTTGAAAGTCTACCTGACTTTAATTGGGGTAAAGCTTCCTTGAAGGAAAAATCTAGAAAAAAGCTACTTCAGGGTACCCACAATACAGACACAGGTGTGAGGTAAGGTAAGCAGTGATGGCCAAGCCCATTGTTATGCTATGTGGCCAACAGCTTTGTCACTGCAGTGTATACATATACTAAACCTAGTATTATGCAAAAACAGACATAATCCTGCATAGTTTTAGAGATTTCTTTTGATCTCTACAATTTCCATTACAAGGCCATTTAGTGTTTCAGGGTCCTATTATGCAAATTTCTATTCATTATATAAATTTTCAGATAATATATTACATTTTTACTGTGTTTCAATGAATGTATAATTCTTCAGGAGCAGGGCAGGAATTTCAAAGCCATTGAAAGAATAAGTCAAACGGAATCTGTAACAACCAGATACAGGAACTTTCCTCCAGGCTCTTCTCCAGTGGGATTGTTCTAGCTCCGTATATTTCTACACATGACAGGGAATATGTCTCTTAAATCTAGCTAGGTGAGGGTAGCAATGTTTGTCTCTATTGCAGTTTGCATTTGGAAGGAGGCTGATTGCTTTATGCTATTGAATATTACTACATAATGACAGGTTTCTTTCTATTTTAATTATTTTTTCCTTCTGTACCCATTCTGATAAATATTGTGCCAGTATGTATTTTTAGCTACAGTTATTTTACATTCTTATCTTTGAATGGTTTTTGGCTTTTGGTGATACAAATTTCATAGGTTTTCCCAAGTTGTTATTACTTTGGGAAAGAAGCGGTCAGACAGTAGTTACATGGTCATCACAAAGATTTTCAGGCATGAAAGTCAATACAAAAATTTCATGGGTTGTATTGAATAGGTAATAGACAGAAAAGTTTATTCATTTTAATTGTTTTGGATTTACCTAGAGCAGGGAGGAAGATGTAGCCCTTTATAATGCATTAAGCAAAGAACAGAGTTGTGTATTACTGGCTGTTAACTCGGCCCCTCATGGAAAATTTCTGCCAGAATAGGAACCTGTTGGATATACTGCATGTTCCTAAAATGTGCATTAGATCTCTGGGGTCACTGGTTTATTATTTTAACTGCCAACTTCCATTTATTGCATAAATCTAGATGGAATTATGAATAAATGTAGACTGGGGACAGAGAAACCACATTTTTTCATTAAAAAGTAATAGTAGACTCTTAAAAACCTGGCACACTGTCTTTAAGGTGATTACTTAGAATTCCAGTGGTAGTAGGCTCAAGTAGTTGTATGGTGGTTTGACCTTGGCTGGATGTGAGATGCCCACCAAAGCCACCACTTCTCAACTGGACTATGGAGAGAAAATATAACAAAAAGCCTGTAGGCTGTGGTAAGGGTGGGAAGGGATTGTTCACCAAGTACCATGGTAGCCAAAGCAGATTTGACTTGGGGAAATTAATCAAATTTATTTAGAGTCAAATCAGAGTAGGACAATGAGAAGTAAAACCAAAGCAATACCTTCCACCCACCCCTCTCTCTTTCCTGGGCTTAACTCTCTTCCTTCCTTAATTCTCTACCTCCTCATCCGGAGAGGCACAGGTTGATAGAGAATGGACCTTGTCACATGCTTACCACAGGCAGTAGGGGAATCTCTACTCCAATGCCTGAACAACTCCTCCTCTTTCTTCTACACTGATCTTGGTGTGTGCAGGGCTGTTTCTTTCATGTTTCTTCTCTGGCTGCAATTTGCTTCTGCAAAAGAACTTTTTTTCTTATTAAATCAGTTGTCCCAGAGGCGCTACCACCACTGCTGATAGGCTCAGACTTGGTCAGCAACAGGTCCATCTTGGAACCAGTTGGTATTAGCTCCATCAGACATAAGGAAAGTTTCTAGCAGCTTCTCAGAGAGCCCATCCCTGCAGCCCCACTGTTACCACAATCTTGCCATGCAAATCCAATACAAAGTGCTTGCTGTACAATTAGTGTTTCAGAGTAACCCTTTTATTAAGCCTTGTTAAACATTTCTCTTAAATATGGGTGTATATATCAGCTTTAACAGTAGTATTTGGTTTTGTTTTGTGGTTGGTGATTATGAAGGACAAGATTGTGTCAGAATACTCCTTTCAGTCGAACATTAAACAGAACTAACACCTTTCCTGAAGTATTTGTTTTATTGGCTCTAATTAGAAAGGGAAGAAGTGCAAATGTACCAATAAATTTATCTACTGCAGTTGCAGGTGCATGTCCAGAATCTCATGGGTCCCACTTCAAAACTGTAAAGTGTCACTAATTTTTGAAATTTCATATAATTTTGCAGTTGCCATGTAGTTCTGAGGCCATAATGTTAAAATAACAGTAGTAATTTATATATAAATGTAACAAAACCCTATTTATTTTCCCTGAGAACCTCTGATCGTATTCTGCAAATCTGAGTGTTTTGTAGGGACTCCGTTTCTGGAGGCAATTTTATCAAATTGGGTAGTTTGAATGGTCACATCTGCTATCCTACCCTTGAAGACAACTATTACCCTTGCCATTATCTTTTGCTTATAGCTCAACCTTGCTGACTTACAAAGACTGACATTTATTCTACCAGCTACTTCCCTAGATCCTCCTCTGAGGACGCCAGTTCGAATCCTGAGGAACTCACTGTCACTGTCCGAGCTGCTCGGCCGTGGCAAGATGAGCCTCAGGAGTAAAGGGGGTGGGGCCAGTTCCGCGCACCCTGTGCCTCACTTAAAAAATCCATTGCGCAGGCTTATCCCAAGATCTTCGTTTGCGAAGTCCAGCCAACAACAACAACAACAACTTCCCTAGACATCACAGAGCTCACCCAAACTCCTGTCCCTATGACCATTACCTCTGTCAGGCCTTATGGGGGCATTAGAAGATGATTTGCATCTATCTGCGTCAGTCTTGTTTGAAAAAAAATAGGACCTCACAGAGGAAAGACTTTTAGGCTCCCTTTTGTGTACAGAGACTAGAGAAAATATGTACATTTTACCTTTGAAGTTAGGACTCCTGTTAATTTGTGATTTTCCTGCAGGGATTGAAATGATTAGTCAAAAATCTTCAGTGCAGTTCATTACAGAAAAAAACTTAACATCTGAATCACCAGGGAAGTCTCTGTGAAGCTTAGAATCTGGGTAAGACTTGAGCATTTAAATGAATATCTCTCATTGTACACACACAAAAAAACTTAGCTGGCATTTGAAAAGATGAAACAAGTCCCACTGATAAAAGAAAGGCAGCTACTCTTATTATTTCTTTAACTCCTCCTTATCAAAGACTTTTGTTTTACTTTGTTCTGTTTTGTTTGTTAAAGAAACAGACTATATTTCAAGATCTCAATATTAATTGTTTTACTGCTCTACTGAAAATAGCTCAAACGTGACAATTAATTGTTTAAATCTCCCTGAATTTGCAGAAAAATAAAGTTAGTTCTTCCTATCTACATTGGTTCTGAGTTAGGATTTAAGAGAAAATATTTAATTTATTCTGATAATATACAGTTTGATGTTCTTGCAGAGTAAATGGTAAAACGAGTAGGTTTAAGTGAGAGCCTTTTACATAGGCTATTCTTCAAACTAAGCTAAAAAAGCATCAAAAAGGTAGTCTTCTGGGGAAAATATGGTAGAAACACTTGTAAGTGGTCACAATGGACACATTTGTACTATGTTTAAACTTTCTGTTAGAAATATGAAATCCTATAAGCTTATGGTACCTTTGCTTGGAAATACAAAAAAGTTTTAGTGTTACCTGTTTTTGTTGCTGTGACACTTCATAGTCTCATTCATGAATGGAGACTTCTCTGCAAGAAAATAATGGTCTCTTCCTCTCTATTTAGCAATCTAAGTTTGTGTTTGGATGCCCCCTTTACTCCATATTAAAACCTTTGGTTTAAAGTTTAAACAAAAGCCTTGGGCACCATTGGTACTACTTTTTAAAAAGCATTTTTCAAATGAAAAATTGAGATGAGACTTTTACATGTGCCCTACTTTACGGAAGATTCAACTTTAGATTGAGTTAAAGTCATAGAGATAGCTCCCAGGAGAGTAGCAGCTGTGGTTTGACAGAGTGTTATCACTGGCAGCAATATCAGCTTTAAGATTTTCCAGACTTATGATGTTCCTATGTCTTACTCCTTCACTTCTCCTCTGCCTCCTGGCTCATTGTACTGTGTATGCTAGCACAGTAGAGTTGTGGGGTTGATCTACACCCTTGGGGGGCTTTTTAAATTAGATGACATATCTGATCTAGTCTGATTTAGAGCACAGACCCCAACTGCATTTTGCTTATGGGAAGGATTTGGGAATTGTTGTGGTAAAACAGTGGGGATAAGTGTCAGGAATCATAATATCATAAAAAAAAAAAACTTATGTTGAGAGGGATCTCAGAAAGTACCAGCCTCTGGTTCAAGACTGGGCTACCATCAAAGATAAAGCAGGCTGCTCCTGGCTTTATACAATCAAATTTTAGACATCTTTAAGTATACAAAATCTATAATATCAGCTCAACAATCCTTACATTAATAGTTCTTCAGAGGACAATATGGAGGTTACATGCCAGCTGTGTTATATTTTGATAGCTGAACAGGCCTGTGGGCTGTCCCTGCTGTTCCACTGCAGTTTTGGAAGTATTAGTGTATGTCTCAGAAGAATAATAGTAGCTCTGTAAGGTAGTTGCACTTTGGCTAATGAGCCTTTTCTCCTGATGTGGCTGATTATTTCACGAGACATGCGCTGATGGGTCTGAATTGGTCCCAGTCTGAAACAAACTCAGTTAACTGTTCTGTAAGTACAGTGAGGTTGTGCACTGCATAGATATCCCTGATTGCTCTTGAACAATGTTTAGATGATAAAATTAGGGAATTTGGGAATGTGAGCCAGACTTCTCATTCACATGTCAGTGCTTGGATCTTACTCAGAATATGATATCCAAAACAAAGAGACCTGCAAAATCAACTGAAGTTACTGCAGTGCTTGTATAAATCTATTTGTTTGTGTAATAATTCTTTTTTTTAACCACACGGAACCATCTGGGTACACGAAGTATGACAAAGCAAGTGAAGGGTTTCTGTTTGTGCAACAGGCCTGCTAAATATTTATAATTTCTTTTTCTCAAGCTACAGGAAGCAGCTGAAAAGCAAGTATGTTAGGCAAACGAGACATGATTGCAAAACAATAATTCATTCAGTCAGTTTATAATTTGGCGGAAGTTTGCATTCCCTTAAAAAAAAAAAAAAAGAAGAAATAATAAACTCATTTCATTAGCTTCTACTCATACAGTGTTGAAGTTATCCTGCTTCAGGTGAAGCAAAAGAAAGGAAGGAATGGAACAACATTTATAGGATCTTTATTTAAATGGTAAATTAAATATAGGTTCAAATTTCTAAAGAACTTTTTTCAGGCCTCTGAAATCCATAAACACACTCCTAGATAAATTGTAAAAGCTTACTTTTATCCACTGTTTGCAAAGGGAGCAGGAGAATAACAGCTCTGCTCTCTGGTGCAAGATGAAATGGAACAATGTTGATTCATGCCAGATTTACAAAGGCATTTGGGATGCTGAAAGGTGGATCTAGGTTGACTTCATCAGGAGTTGACTATTCTCACTTCTCTGTATTGTTAGGCATTAATATTACCAGCGTGTGTCTTATCCTTGCACCTTAGGAACAAACCCTCTGGGGCCTGTGTTGTGTCTCAGGAAATGTGCCTCTCCCCAGGGACTCAGGTGGGAAGCTGCTCTGCCATCTGGGGATAGCAGACCAGCTGGTGGAAGACCAGAAGCAGATAGTGGCAGCACAGCAGCAGCTTGCATTTGAACAAGAAGGAACTGTCATAAACATTTCTGCCTCAGTCCCTTTTATAGTGTTGCTTGTTCTAATCGGCTGAAAAGTTATTGTTGGTCAAAATCCTCTCCCTTTCAGAATATAACTCTCCTGTTCAATTCAGTTTCAGAGCTAATATCATGTAATATCAGTTCCCATTAAAGCATGGTGCTAACAGTTACAAAGCTGTGGTCTTCATGGATATGTGGGCTAGTCACTTAAGAATTAAACTCAGTGATCCTTTTGGGTCTCTTCCAACTCAGAAAATTCTGTGAAATCCTGTGATGTTTTAGTGCAGATTGCTTTCTATTTAAAAGAATTTCACCTGCATCTTTTGATTGCATATTTTTGCAGACTTTCCATGATTATGTAGCACACAGCATGACACTCTGCTCCCACAGATGGGGAGTTAGGGGTGCTAGTGTTAGCATTTCTGAGGGTTACTTCCATAGAGAAAGGGTGACTGATTGTGAGTGAGACTCAGACCACTTCACCTCTACTGCAGCACTTCTTCATTTGGTGAAGTGATAATCCAGAAGCCTTCAGATTTGGAGAACACACTTTGTATCCAGGAACATGGAAGATGTCAAATACTGACTTGGATTACAGACACACCAGAGACAAAAATATCTGTCTCCGTTTTAGTTGCCTTACTTATTAGTTCTGTTTTAGGATCAACACACTTCTTTAGCCCCTCTATTGTTGCTATTCCTAAACATTGTATTGTATAGTAGAATATTTAAGAATAATAGTCTACATATTGGTATTTTAGGCAGTTTGGGACTAATATAACAGCTGAAATAAAACTCTTCTGTCTTATTCATATAGAAGACTTAAAAAAATTACAAAACCCAAAAGACAGGGGAAAAAAGAAATCTAAAAAAGTTAATAGGGAAACAGACTCTTCATCTGATATCAAGATTAATACATGTGGAATGTCTCCTAAAAACAGCAAGGTGGATTGCAAATATATATGTATCCAGCAAAATAGGGAGAGAAAGGTAGATATAATAAATTAAAAGATCAGATTGGGGTCAGAGATACCAAATAAAATCAACCAGTGGAAAAGATGGTGGCAGAGACTTCATAAATGGCTTTGAGAAAAATAGGTTCTCCATTTGGTAGGCAGTCTGCATAATTTCCTTAACATGAGAGAACTACAGTAGTATTTTGCAGGACCTAAATTTCACAGAGTTGGTTTGAAGTTCTCGTAACATTAAATTACAATTATATGTGAAATTAAGAACATGAGTTCTTAGACATCAAAGCAAGTTTGTGGGCTTGGTTTGTGCAATTACGGTGGTATGTATATATCTTGAATTTATATATTTATCTTGGAAGCAAAACAAAGTGTGTGAGTCCAGATTCAATGCAATTGAGAAACCATGCACACACTAAGATGAGCTGGGCACTCCTGCAGGATGTGTATAGGCAAGGTAGTACAAGAATTCATGGTTTCTTCATAGTTTTGGTCTAAGCTGTCAAGGATGACACTGGTTTAGTTTACAAGAGAGGCCTATAGCTGATTGTAAAGTGCAAAGAAATTGCTTTACCCGTAAACTCTTTTTTAGCTTTCCTGAAATCAACTTTCTCAGCTGCATGCACAGTTTACCTCTGTCATCACCTCTATTGCCATTTGGCCTTTCACCTGAGTTTTTTCCCTTCTCTCTGTGATCTGTTGTGACATGCAGCTGGAGCAGGCAAAGTGTGTAACCTAAGATGAAAGAAATGTCTTTCCTCTTCCATCTCATACTATTGATTTTGAGATATTATAAACACCAAATAGAGTCAATACTACTCTTCTCCACTTTTATTTTTATGGTTGACAATAATGAGTAAGTTCATGTTGAAAAGAAACTGCTAACATACTGCAGTGAAGAAGAAAGAAGAAAAAGAAAATAGGGGCTTATCTTGACATAGTAACATTAACTAGGTGCTTATTCAGTCACCACATAAACCAATAGATCACATGGGCTAGAGGAAGAGAAGACCTTTGTGAAATATTAACTGCAATAGAAGTCAGATTCTTCTTCCCAGAGAACAGTTATTATTTTAAGAAAAGTTCGACAAGGTTTTAGCAGCTATAAACTGGATAAAAATTACTTTATTGTCCATATTCTTGCTGTCACAGAAGAGGCAAAAGTAAGATATTTCATAAAGGGTTTAATTTTTCCTCATTAAAAACTACTTCATGATGAAGAACTTCTTTCCTATGTGGGTGATTACACACTGAAACACTGTACAGAGAGGGTGTGGAGTCTTCTTCACTGGAGATATTCCAGAACTTTCTGGACACAAGCCTATGCCATATGCTGTAGGATGACCCTGCTGGAGGAAGGAGATGGGACCAGATGACCCATTGTGGTACTGTACCTCACCCATTCTGTGATTCTGTGATACTTAGCACCTATGATCATAGGAGGAGAGAGTGTTCCTTAAGTGTGTAATTCAGACACAGGTTTTAGTATGAAAATAGTATTTACTGACTCTTTGCATACTGGTGTTTCAAGTGTAAAACAAAAACTATCCTTGAGCTGTTTTCTATGTAAGACCAAAATTTTGAATGTTTTGCAAGGGATATATGGAATAGAACATAATATTTTTTAGGAACTTTTATGAGGAGTTATGAGACTGAAATGAAAATGAGATTATTAGGTGCAATTTCTGTTAGCAGTGTTCTAAGTATTCACTTGGAAAGGAAGAATCTTAATTAAAAATACAAGGAAAACACCTTATGACAAGGAACTATATGCCATAAATGTCAAACAGAGTCTAATTGCCAATCAAAACAGAAACATTATTTGTCAGATTTTTCAGCTATTTCTCACAAGTCATGGATCTCTGCAAAAAGTTTGGTCACTTCATGGTAGTTCACTAATCAATATGAAGATTAAACTAATCAGAAGTAGTATTCATACATAACGGCTTGATTGGTGCTTTTCTGCTTAAAGTTAACAAGTGAGTCAAAGTCCCTTCAATTCCTCTTTACTGTCATAGAGAAAGAGGAGCTTTAAATGCTTGCATCTTGTTGAGCCACTGGGGAAAGCTAATTTGATTTTAACACTGCCGACAGGGAAGACTGTTAATGACTTTCTTGCCAGTGCCTTTACATTTCTTCAGCAGCAACAGAGGGTTTAATCTCGTAGCCTCAATACTAGCTACAGACTTCTACACTACTACAGCAAAACCAGCTAGACTATTTGGTGCTTTCATGGGGCTGTGAAGATCTCATAGCCTTATTCTGCCACAATACATATTCAAGAAATGAGATCCATTCTGAAATTCAAACCCCCCTGACACATATTAATAAAATTCTTCCCTGAGTTCCAAATGAATTTGCTCCCATTGCATCTTAAAAAATAAATATGCAATAAACATTTGCTCAACCATAAAAGGTGCAATGAATGCAATTAAGCCATTTAAATATAAATCATTTAGACAAACAAAACACACAAGTGCCCGAGTGTTCAGCCAGTCAATTTTATAACCACACAGAAAAGAATAAACTAAGAGTATGTTAATGGAAAAGCAAGCTAATTTGCAGTCTGCTACAACACATTGCTAAGCTTCTTGGGTATACTGTGATTAGACATGGATTGGAGTAAAATAGCTACCAAGAAGCCACAATCTCATGGTATTAGTGAGAAGTCTAACTTTCCCACAGACACATATAGGAGAAACAATGGTGGTGCAGGGGGATTGGTGTTAATACTGAAGCTTAATGGGGCAAGACGTGTTCATCAAAGAAGTTGGCTTTTGGATCAGCTCCAAATCCATAAAAGTCTGCCCAGGAAAATATGAAACCTGACAGAGAAGAGGTCTCTCTATAAAATGCAGTGCAATCACTGCCAAGTTGTTTGGGCATCTTAGTATTAAGGAATAACAGTAAAGAAACTAGAAAATTTATTTCTTCAGAACCCCCCATCTGCAGCTTGGGTACCTAATGCCATTTCTGAATGCTTTGCAGCCACAAGGTGACAAAGTAGCTATCTATGAGATAAGGCTTGTTCTGCTTAGAAATGCTCTTGCAGTTACAATAGGGATGTGATAAATTACAGACTTCAATGATCTTTCTGGACAAAAGGTTTGAGACAGTTACAGCTGAGATTAGCACTTTGGATAAGAGTGATGGAGATGAAAGAAGACCAGAAGCCTGCAAGAAAGATCACAAGATGTAAAAGAAAAGAGTCTAAAGTATTCTGCTCATACAAATGCAAATGATCATAGAAGAATGAACTGAGCACCTGCAGAACAAAATTAAAGCAAGAAAAAAATTGTAAACTGGATAAATTAGCTGGTTTAAATGATCTGGGTTTTTGCTATGGTCTGTGAATGAGTCTTTTTGTTTTCAAACACCATCAAAAGTGAAAAACTAAAAAGGAAGCCCAGGAATGGAGATGCATTTGGTTTTTTTTCCAAGGATCTTAAACACATTCTAAGCAAAACCCACAGGCTACTAGATCTGGGAATATGTCAAATATGCCTAATTTCCAGAAAGACTCCAGAGGAAGTAATTGGCTAAAATGAATATTAAAGAAATAGATTCTGAAGTAGCTGGAGAGTGTTTGGAAAGGTAGATGAAAGTCCTTGGCAGTCAACTGTTCTGTCTGATACAGTCTACTTGTTCATGGCAGCAGCCTTAATGTCTGCATTGGGTAGCAGCATTGATGTCTACACTGGGAAGAATCCAACTGTCTTTTCCTTGCAATTTCTTTCTCTGTCCCCCCCCACCTTCAGTGTAAAGCTAAATTAAGCCATAAGCCAGCATGTTGATTTTGAAGTTGCAGGGGTTTTCTAAAGGTGCATGATTGGTCTGCCAATGACATCAAGATAAATATTGTTAGGACTTAATAACACATCACGGTGTTTAGTCGCTACTGGTAATATACTCAGATGTGTGTAAATTCAACCTTCTTTTAATGGGGTGCAGTTTATCATCTAATAAGAATGTTACCATGGAGATGTACCTTGAATCTGTGACTAATGCACTCTTAAAGTGTTTCCTAATAAAAGGATCAATTTTTCTATCCAGTAATACAATGAGTTTTTGTGAGGAAAATCATATTTTATAGATGTGCTCTGGATAGAAGTGTGAAAGTTTCCACAAGAGACTGTTTCTGCTTTAAGGATGCCAATGGTTAAGAAAGAATGTAGAGAAAGAGAGAAACTTGAAGCCCAAGTTCTTTCCTGTCAAGAAAAATATATTAGGTATGCTAATGGGAAGGAACAAATACTGCTCAGGTCACTCTAAGCACTTGAGCCAAAGCTCAAGTGATAGAGATTTGTAAGATTATCAAGTTAAGAATTACTAGCAGTGCATTGTCATCCCAACCATTTATTTGTGTTTTCACCCACTCTTTATTTGTATTGGTGCTTTGTTTTACCAACACAAACACTGTTGGTTGTGTATACCAACACAGCTTGCTACACATTGATCTTTTTGGAAATAGAAAGTTATTCATTGCTGTGGAGGTTTTGGGGATATGTGAATTTTTGAGAAGGTTTGCTGTACTTTTTTCATATCCCCAGGAATGCAGGAGAAAGCTGCCATTGAAAAATATAACCTAATTTTTGCTGTTCCAGAGAAGACCTGGAAAATATGAACATGCTACATTCACAACATAATAGCAAAGAAAAAGATCCTTTCCCAATAATATCTTTTTCTAATCTCATCACTTGATATGTGAGAGTTAGAAATAGGACATGATTTTTTGATATTGGGATTTGACAGTATTGTTAAGGGCAAGATGCACAAGGAGAGAAGTACCATTGCATTGGGTAAAATCTCAGGCCTTGAGAGCAGGTCATTTGCAATGGTCTCAAGGTGAGTTTCTAGCAGTAGTTGGAAGAAATATCAGGTTTTTTGAGCTCTAGTCCCATGCCTTAACTACAAAACTGTCCTTAAAATGTATGGACCTATGCCACCTAATCCCTCAGAATCATTGCTGTTTGATCTGCTAAACTGGGCATATGAAGATATTGAACACTTTATTAATGTTAAAAAAAATGTTTTCAAAGGAAGAATGTGACCTTCCAGTTTAATTACAGTTGTAAATATCTCTCTTCTCCAGACTATTGCATTTAATTTGGTCAGTGGGGGTTCAAACATAGCATGTTGCTCAATATTCTGCATGCAGTTCTTGGAGATCCCATTTGTAATTGTTGCTCTGCTTACTCCGGTACCTCACAGACAGGTCTACCTTGAATAAGATAAACCAGTTAATGGTAAAATAATAAATAATCATGAACAGGCTGGGCCTGAATTGAATGATCAAACAATCCTTTGAGTCAAGGCTTGGCAATGAAGGCTTTTGATAATTTTTACTATATTATGGACTTCAGCTTGATTTACAAATGGATGTAAATTTCAGATATTGTAAGAATAAGGAATAATCACTGGCACTTTCTCAATTGCCATCTTAAAAAATATATTGATTGAATTATTGATTCCTTTTTGACCTGCCAACATCTTTTCACAGTGTTGCACAGACCAAAAAAAAAAAAAAGGTAATTACCTTATTTTGAGAAGACCACAGATCTCAGATATTAAGCCACAGGCTAGGCTTCAGGGCATTTATCATAGTCCCCAACTCTTCCTATACTCTTCCAGTAAAGGACCAACCTGTTCTGCCAACTTCCTAAATCATTTCAATGATATTGGAAGTCATGGGATTACCTTTTCAAATTTTTCTTTTTCATTTATACTTTGCCCATGTGTCAACCTGTGAATGCCATTTTTTTTCCACCTGAAATGTTATCTTCTTCCACACGCAAAGCAACTATGAACAATAGTTTGTAGATAATGTCTTTGAACACTAAATCCAACTTCTTGGGAAGCTTTAGCAAGGTCTAGAGGACCTGAATGTAAATGAGAACAATGACTTAGGATTTCAGGAAGCTTTGCATAATTTACTGACCTTAAATGTCACTAAATTGGGACCTTAGAATTCCTGTTAGAAATCTAATCTATTTCCTGGATATTCATGCCGAGATTAGTATTAAACTCAGAATTGATGGGAGTTGTTTTGTGCACATAAGGTTATGAAATCAGAACTCTCAATTACAAAGAAATAAGAAATGATCTAACATGAAAATGATTTTGTTTACAGGCAGTGAAAAATGTAAGGTTTTCTACAGCTCTGCACAGATTGTTGTTGAGCATTTATCAGGTTTGCCTCCATGCTTATTTGTACTGAGACTCTCCAGCAGCAAATACTTAATTTATAGCAAAGCACAATAGGAATGGCAAAAGAATCTTTGGAAAACAAAAGTAACTGGGTGTGTTTAGAGGAGGGAGGGAGTGTGTATGTGTGTGTGTGTGTGTGTGTGTGTGTGTGTATCTCCTCAATTAGCTAGAGCCATTTTAAACAGTCCCTGCAATTCTGCTTCTTTGTTGCAATGAGGATGCTCTGGACTTCTTGCTATCTGCACAAGATGATTTAAAGATTATTGACTCATTTGTATAATTTCATGCTGAGAGTTGACTGTATATCAGTGCTTGGGACTGTGTTTAGTAACTGTGAAAATACTCTTCCCACATAACTTTCTGGCTTGAATATGTAACACCATTAGAGATTGTAAAACAGAGGGCAGTGCTGGAAAGTGAAAGACAGGTTTATGGAAAGGGGACAGCACCAGACATTAAGTGTGAAGGCGTCCTTGTGTCTGTCTTCTGTTCCTACTATAAAACTAGCTGCCTTTTCCAAGGATGACAAGTAATTCACAGTTCTTACAAGAGGCTCATTTTTACTGGCTCAAGAGTTTTCTTATAAAAGGCATTTCTAAAAGAAATCATTACTATCTCATCGGATAACAAGATCTGTTCCTAATCAGCATCTTGTGCTACAAGTAGGTGGATGTTCAGATATTCTTCTATATCCAGAAAGAAATTTCCCAGTTAATGAATCACTGAACAAGTTATTTTGCAAGCTAATTAGCCAGATAATAATTACATTAATTTAAGTAAAATAGAAAGGGTATAGTAGCTTCAGTTAAACTGCAATTCCACTTGCACAAACCAATCTCTGCACTGAGGAAAGAGCCAATATTTGCATTTGAACTCACTGGATAAAGGATCCGTTTATAATTACACTATTTAACATATGCAGATTAGATTACAAAAGATTCTGTATTGAGACCTAATAAAAAGAAATAAAAATTCAAAGTCTGAATTTACAATTTTACCTTATTTACTCTATGATTACTGATAAATTTCTCTGTATCACAAAAATGTAACTTGATCACTTTAAAGCTTCAAATAATCTAAAGCATAGCTCCAATAAAAGATCTAGCCAACAAATTACACTCTTGTCTCAAAGAGATGTGGAGCACTCTTAGCCTCTTAACACTACTGAGAAAATGTCATTAGCTGAGAGCTTTCCACTTTGAAAGTCATAGGTAAAGCCCTTATTTTATTTATGTGCTCCTTTCAGCTCTTAGGTGACAGACAGCATGAAGCATCTGAAGTTGATAGATTCTGACCCTAGTAAGATGGAGACTAAGTTAATACCTCTGAGCTAATCTAAAGACCTACAGCCAAACTGACAAGAACCGTGACAAGAGCATTGTATGACCACTGTGAATACCCAAACTACTCATTTTCTTTCACCACCACAACAAAAAAGTGCTTAACTTAAAACTTGCCCTGGGATGAATTGGCAACATCCCCGAAAAACGAATGCATGTGGGTCAGATTCCCGCATGCATTGCTCCACATCAGTGTTAGGCCCGTTCTTGGGAATCTTATCTTCCAAAAAAACCCAGAAGCGAAGTCTTTAACCACCATATGCTTCTGTATGGTGCTTAGCATTCAGAACTTAAAAATTCCCACAGCGTTAGATGTGATCAGGAAGGGCTTATCTGCACTGTGCCTGGCTTGATACCTGCTGTTTTACTAATTATGGAGGAACTAAATGTCCAACTGGACTCCTCTTTATTTATTTTAGCTGCAATAAATTCAACATTTCCTGGTGTCTCCTGCGCCTCCTCAAAAACACGATTGCAGCCATTTCTTTCTTTCTTTTTTTTTTTTTTTTTTTTTTTTTTTTTTTTTTTTTTTTTAGCCCTTTTTTTTTTTTTTTTTTTTTTTTTTTTTTTTTTTTTTTTTTTTTTTTTTTTCCATCTGTTAATACTGCAAGACTTTTGTCTTAGGGACCACATTTTTGGCATCACAGGCAAGGAGGCAGTGATACCTGTTACTGTTCTTCCACAGCACATCCCTCCATCTGACTACAGAAGGTATAGAAAGGCCTCTTTTCAGTTGCGTGTGTATTTGTCAAGCTTATACCCCTTACGCTATAACCTTTGATGCACTGCGTCTGCCTCAAGCTGGAATTTACTTGAAAAACTTCAGGGGAAACTTTCCAGCTGTGTGTAAGAGCAAAACTAGGAAAACTGCTATTTTGTGCATGCTAAAAAAAAATCCTTGTGCTTTTATGTTGACTTTCTCTAGTTCACCTAGTCTTTGGAGAAGAACTTAAAAAGTAGTGATGCAAAGGGCTTTGCTGTGAAAGAGAATATGGACTTCAACTGAGTCCCTTTTAAAGACTTTCAAATTTGAAAATCTTATGTAGAGATCTGCTAGAACCTTGCAGTCAAATCACTTTGTGCTTTGAGTGTTCTTTTGGGATGTCCTCTTTGTCACGTGTTTTGTCTCCTACAATTGGCTGAACTAGTGTCAGGTCCTAGAACAAGTTTTCTGAGTTGTCAGGAGTTTCCAGGAGCAGAGATCTGAAAGTGTCCTCTTGTGTCATTGATTTTTTTCTCCAGTTATTTCAGATGACAGTTTCATATAAGTTCATTAATAGGCCATTTTTAATGATCTTAAAAACGGGATTTTTTTTCATCTCTGATGCTAGTATTAGCAGCAAGTACCTCTCATGTGTAAAAGTCTTTTTTTTTCCAATCTTACACTCTTAGCTGGTTTATTCCCTTTTTTTTGTTATACATAAAGTATGCAACAGTTTAAATATATTTTTCACCTGTTTTTTTGTTTGTTTGTTTGTTTGTTTGTTTGTTTGTTTTTTTCTCTTTCCCCATGTGGTAGACTCTCCATGTATTTTTTTTTCATCTGAATAGCTTCTCTCTGCATCATTGCCTGCCCAAATCCATCTTCCTTGCACACAGGGGAGGGATTCAGAGGGCTCAGTCTATGTCAGATATTACTCGACATTTTTCATGGGACTGGAATGAGGAAAGAAGGAATATACACATTCAACATAAATTTGGGAGTAGGAAAAAAGGGGTTCTGTAATGAATTTTCCAGGAAGAGTGTGTAAATTTGACTGTAGGAAATAATAAAAAAAATTTTTTTGAGTAGTTATCAGGTAGGAATAATTTTGACAGGGCACATCTGAATAGATTTGGGGGCTATGGGATAGATTTCAGACAGCCATTGCTCACTAGCTAGCAGTAATATGTTTTTTTATTGTTCCCAGAGAATATCCTTCCACTTAGTGTTAGGTGTCTTTGTCTGATCCTTTTTATTTGTTTATTGCCATTATTCTAATTTATTAGTATCCTTAGCTTATTGAATGATATTCACATCCTTTTGTAATGTGTTCCAATTTTGTGTGGCTAAAACCTGTATTAGCACACTCCCTGCTTTTTCACTGAGATGACTGATGAAAATATTAAGTAGGATCAAAGGAAGGCAAACCATCAAGAAACTCAGCTATATTAAAATACATCTAGACTCACAACATAGTCTGTTATTTTTTTTCTCTTAGTATGTTCCTTATAACAGCATTACAGTTTTGATACGAGAGCTACATTTTCCCCCACATAACTGATAATTTCCCATGTGGTGCTGTGTTTTGCTGTAATCCAAAAAGACTGACAGGCTCTCTTTCCCCAGCATAGAAAAGCAGTTATTTTATGAGGTTAAAGTGTCAGGTTAGTCTTACCAGATCTTTCAGGCAAATCTGCATAACATTTTGTCTCATTTTGATTTTCTGCCATTTTTAAAAATTCATCATTGCTGCCTTTCTGTACCACTGTAGTGAGCATGACAAGTCTCTAATTCTGTATCTTTTAACTTTGCCCTGTAATTCGAGGGATTTTTCTGTGATGGCTCTCCATTATTGGTGCCAGCTTTTTGGATACAACAAGACAAATTTGATGACCTACTGTTTAATTTGTCATCCTTTTCAGGACTCACATATGTGTCTGAACCCCTCTATTTGAGTGCCTTAAGCTCTGAGTTTTTTTTCCCATCTTGGATGCAGAAATCTCTTTTTATTTTGTCATTCCTGCTGGTTAGTCTTTTTTATATTGATTTTGGGCTCTCCATAGCTTTGTTCCACAGCTGCCAAGCTTTTTGTTTTCTCTTCCCCTCCTTTTTTTTTTTTTTTCTTTTCTTTTTTCTCTATGGCTGACAAGTCCTTTATTTATATTTTTTTTAAAATCTAATTTGTAGTGTTTATGTCAGTCTAAATTTCCATCCTTTTATATTATTTCCTGTGCTGTCTTTGGTGATCAGTCTCTTTTTTCTTAATTATTTGTCAGCCTTACATTTGTAATTATTTTACTTTACACTGTTTTGTTTTGCTCATCTGCTTTTATCTTTTTATAATGTTTTCATTAATTACTGCTATGAAATCTGAAAAAAAATTAGTACCATATGATGAAGAGGCAATTTCTAATAAAAGATATTACATGGTGTACTATAGATTTCCCAAAGAAACTTTAAAAGGTGCACTTACAAAGCTGAAGCACTGCATTTCTACATCATTGCAGAAGAGAAAAATATTTTAAACTTTCTTACTTTCTGCAGTTTCACCTATAAAACCACACCTCTTCAGTTCATTAGAAAAGTGAATGTTTTATTTTTCAAAATAATATAAAAGGGCATCAAATTTTGTTCAAAGGAAAGAGAACAGAAATATTCTGAATTAATTCATCTTCTTCCCTGAAGTCAGAAAATCTCATTTAAAATTCGCCTTAGTTTTTTCCATTTCCTCTACAGATCATCACTGTGGCTTTAAGTGGACACATGACTCCATAATGCTTATTGTGGATAGCTGGTGCCCAGCAAGGCTCTAACTGTCAGTATTTTAAGGTTTGTGCTGCTTTATCAGAAAGGTTCTTTTTCATAATAAGGCCGTATTTTCTGACCTGATTGGTGAGCCAGAAAACTGAATATGTTTTAGAAAATCAATGCAGTAGTGGACAGGCCAACACGTAAATTCTTAGTTAAAAATACTAACTGAAGTGTACTTGCAAGAAATGAATCTGTGGGCTGTAGGGATGAACCATTAAGGTATAAAATGTTTTGAAAATGTGAAATGATATAGGACTGTTGGAACTAAAAGCTGAAAACAAGTGCATTTCCCAGTCAGGTGATACACTGTATAAAGTTTATGTCTTTGTAGACTCCTAAATCCAAATGAAAAAGTGTCTGGGTTAAAACCAGCAGTATTTCAAAATTATTGTTTCCAAAATATAGTATCTCATGATAAAGTCATTGCATATTAAAGTGTGATCATGTTTATAATCACAAAGAGTAACACTATTTTAGGAGTTTTGCCAATACTTACACTGTTTTCAGTGTACTGCTTAATTGCTACATAACTAAGGCCCTTAAATGTTTTAGAAAAACAGAGGCACTCACTAAATACCCAAATACTTGGATCTAAAATTTATCAATTGCATTTAAAGTATTTATTTTAAATTTTTCTTTCAGTTTGTTGGATAAATATAACAATGGTATGGCCTCAGTTTGGGAAGGATTTCACACATATATTTAGCTTGACTTCACTGTGTTGTAAATATATACTTGATAGTCAATTCCTGCAAAATACTTTGCTAATTTATGACTGATAGAAGGTTGATAAAGTGAATTAATTGTCTTGTGCTTTTGTGCCAGTGTTCACTATTGCAGTACCTGCTCACCTTCTATACCCAACTAATGGCAGGCCTGAAGGTTCAGGGTCATGTTTAAAATTGTCGTTTTGGGAATAAAACTCTTTGGATCACGGAGATTAGAGGTTTATTCTAAAAATGTGAGTTATTTGGTTTTATTGTTGTTGATGTAGATTTATCTTTATTGGTTAGATGGTTTGTATTTTTCTGAAGAAAGAGAGTTATTGCTGTGAGTGTCATTGTTTTGAGGAGAGGACATAAAACATGCACTTTCCCTGCCTAATTGTGCAACTCTTTCCAAGTTACTGGCTCTTTCTTAGTCCTTGATCAGTTCAGGCACAAAAGGGGATCCAATAAAATTCTATTAAAATCAGTAAGTGTATTAAAGTTAACTTATCATGGATAAATGGAGAAAATAAAAAGGAATATGTGAGTGTTGCATTATTTAATGCAGATTCATTTCTGGGGCATGACTTTCAGAAAGCACTTGAGGCTTCAGTGCTGTTAGGAAAGGTTTCACATGCTGTGTAAAACCATATGTTCCCTCTTCTCATTCCTCAGGAAACCATAGGGTGAAGAGTTGTAATGGAATGTCACAACAACCGTTCATTTCTTATTTATGAGCACGTGTGTTCCTAAGTTGAATTACATGCACTTTTATTTCATTTCACAACTTCATTTCTGAGATTCAAGCTGATCATGATTGCTCTTTGTGACTACTGACTCCTGAAAACTTCTTTGAGCATTCCTGTCCCAGAAGGCAAACAGAAGTGACATTAATTTGCCTTCAGGTGTAATATTACCTGTAATTTTCTAAAATGCTGTTTTAACATGGCCAAGTTTCTGGGTGACTAACTATGAAATTACTGCTTCTTCATAACCGCTTAATTTCAGCCCATAATGGAAAACCATTATAGAGTGCCCAAAGGCTGATATGGTAAGTGGCTTTCAGAGCTTTTCATTTCATAACAATTTTTGTTGAATTAGTTATAGAATATATGAAAAAAATCATACAAAGTTTTGCTCTAGTCTGCCAGAAACTGTACCTCTGTGTCAGAAGAACCTGAAGGTTGTGCATTCACACTGATTGGCAGAGAAAGTCTTTAAGTGGCCCAGACTGTCAACTGAACAAACAAATTGTGCGAGCAAATCAAATTGCTGATATCTCATCTAAAGGATTATTTAGTCTTTGTCTTGCTACGTGCTAAATGACATGAAAACAAATACCAATATGGGAAATAGTCTTATTTTAAAACACGGAATGAAATATTTTAGGTTGGTGGCCTTGCACAGTGGAGAAATGTAGTTCAGGATGGGAGAGGCATTTTCAGCATTTAAGTGACAAAGGTTCCAATTTCTTTTGCTTCTCTTTTATGTAGTCATCCGGTTTTGTACTTACCAAAGTCCTGACCACCCTAGAACTACAGCTTCCCCTTCTTCAGGTATTCCATATGCCTTTATATTGAAGACTATTAGAAGCTGATATCTTTCCATTACTCAAAGCTTAGCTGTATTTTCATTCCCAAAGCATCCTTTCAAGATGTGAGCAAAATTTAGGAACTCTAAACACAGTGGCAGACTGAATCCAAAATTAAGAACACAAGGGTAATAAATTTTTTGCGCAAAACCATATTCCTAGAAGAAGGATGTTCCCTGTCTAACTTATCCTTGCTTTTGCATGCTTGTCTGAGTTGAGTCAGAAAAGGGTGGAATTTTCTTGCAAGATGATGTATCTCTGTTAAAATATCAATTGCAAAACACTGATGACAGTATATACTGTCAGTACATACTAATGGCTTGAGCAACTGAGTATTAGATTCCTGGCATTTTAAAATCTGCTTGAGTGCATTAGGCTGAACAGTGTTAGCAAAAGTAAGCTTGTATTACATTTCTAAAAAATAGTACAAAACGCTGACACGTGGTGAGCCAAGCTGTGATTCCTACAAAGTCAATAGGTAATTACCCTTTGCTTGGAGGAAATCACCAGATAACATCATAAAGTTTGTTAAGGCTCTTCTGTAACTTTATCAGTATCATAAATCCTTCCTTTTCTTACATTAACTTACCAAAAACATCTCTCAAAATTGAAACTTAGAAGGTCAGACTTTGTAAGCCCATCAACAGTCACTGCTTAAGTGAATGTCTAAATATTGACTTCCTACCCTTTCAAATTCTCCCTCAAAAAAGAAGGTTTCCACAGTCTCAGTGATTCAAACATTACATATATTCTGCCTACCCTTGTGAATATCCTTTGTATCTGTACCTGATAAAATAGTGGAAATTGCTCTTTAAAGACAAGGAAAAAGCAGTCAGGACCCCAGAGTACTCAGCAATATGGATATGTATTATCACACTTTCCTCATGGTAAGCTATATGAAATGCATTGAAGATATTGAATTGTATTTCCAAATATTTTCATTAATAAATTCTGAAAATTATTTCATTGGAAAGTGCTGCTTTAAGCAGGAAAAGAATTCTACACCATTAGAAGGTCAATGCTATGAAAACAGCATCAATTTTCTTGATGAATTGATAGTTCAAAAGCAATTTGGTGTGAGTCTTCAATTCTGACAGTACATGTGACTTTGGCTAAACGCCTGGATATACACAGTGAGTAAACACAAAGTACTGGAAATGGTCTTGATCTCTTATGTTCAGTGTGCTAAGACAAATAATATTGGTACTTCAATATGGCAGCCGAAGTCATCTGTAACAAAAGTGCAAGGTAGAAAAATAATAATAAGAGCAGTCTCTAAATTGAAAAATCGTGGATCATTGTGTCTGCTGTACATCTACTGGTATTACAGTTTCCTGGAATGGGATACCAAAGTTTAAATTAAATGACTATACAGTTTGTTAGTCCTTCTTTCTTTGAAGGGCTTGCCATCCATACAGAAGGATTTGACAGGGTCTTGGATGCACAAAAAATTTGTACTTGCCTCAATATCAAATGCACATGAAAAGACCGTGGACATATATAAAGAGAGATAAGAGATCAAGTGTGAAGTCAGATTTTTGTAACCATTCCTTTTTTACCTTAATATCTAAGTAGTCTTGAGGTGGCTGTCAGTTTAAAAAACTACTAAAAAAGAAGTGCAGACATACAGTAGATGGTGCTCAGGGAGACATCAAAACAGATACTGGAAAGTGTGCAAAAAGCCTCCTTTAAAAGCTTTTTTATCTCCTGAGGTTTTAAAAAGATAATCAATTCAAATGCCTGCCCGCTCTGTAAACATAAGAGAAAACAGTGGGAAATAGTTGCACCTGATGCATTTTGGTACTGTACATCATGTTTGTGTCTTTTAAAAGGCTGAAGGCAAATTTCAGAGGTGTTTAGAACAACTGCCTTCTGTGTGACTGAATTTAGGAAATTTTTTTTGTATTTTTCATTAGTTTTGTTTTTCTTTTCTATATTTTTTCCCTCTTTTTAAAGACAAGGCACAACGATTGTTTTTACTTATCTTCTACATTTTCCCCTTAAATGCTGCACAAAATGTTGGTTTTAAGTTCTATATCTGGTCTCATCAGAGCAATGTATTTCTTAATAAACATAGACTCTTGTTCTCTTGCTTTGTAGGAGCTAAGCCTTTTTGGAGTAACAGCATTTTTATGTTACTGTAATTTTCTAACTCTGACTGAAATCATTACTTTCTTGCTCTGAAAAGACTGCCAGGCTTTATTTTATCATCCACAGTATCACTTTTTCTCTATGCAACTTCAATGAATTCCCCCTCATATCACAGCATATACCTCTAGAGCTTTTCATATTCATTCAAAATGAAAAGCCCATGAAAATCTGTCAGGTTGTACCAAGAGTAGGTGAATACAATGCAACAGAGAGTTCAAGTCTGCCTCTTACAGCAGAAATGCATCTTTAGGAAGTAGTTTCACACATTTGCTTAACAAGGGAAGGCTGCTTTAGGAATCTTTGACCAAAATATGTGTGATAAATACTCAAATGAAAATTTTGAGTTGTCTATTGGGCTAGCAAGGGTTGCCAAAGGCTGAAAATCTTTAAAAATCCTTGAAAAAAGGTTCTTGATAGTATTTAATTTATATCTAGGAGTACTAAATATCCAGTTTGTTCTTCCATTACAAAAACTTACTGTAAAAGAGAGTTTCTCAGTCTTTTACCATTAATTCTTGACTTCAATCCACTGAGGTAGTTTGAATATTCCAAGTATATGTCTTGGTTCGATGTGAGTGGATGCCCTGTTCTTCTGTATCCCTTTGCTGGTGAGGAAAAGGGAAAGGAGAAATAAAATGAATTAATGACTGACCTTGCTCCTCTGGTCTGTAGAGAAACCTTCTGTATCTTCTGTGTACAAATTTTTAGCTTCACTGAGGACCTCAAATAAAATGGTTAGAAAAAGCAATGGATAATTAATTTTTATGTTCTCATTGTTTAAACTTCATTTACTTTCTTCCTAGAATCACAGAATATGCCAAGTTGGAAGGGACACACAAGGTTCAGGTCCAGCTCCTGGCCCTGCACAGAGTCTTTCCTGAGTCACACCATGTGCCTGAGAGTATCATCCAAACACTTCTTGAACTCTGTCAGGCTTGGGCAATTATACTAGTCTATATTTCTTGCTGTGTAGATATTTATGATTGCAAATGAAAATGGGCATGGGATGTTCTTGTCTCACAAGGAGCCAGTGCCAGAACTACTAATTAGATTCACTAGAGCAGACATCTGGCCCACATCTTGTTCCTTATGAAGTTTCTCCTCCATACATTCTATAACTCCTACTGAGTGTGAGAAACACCAGTGCTTGTAGCCCTTACAATAATTTACCTTTCTTCTTCTCACCTGAAGGAATCTATGAAATTTTCTTTAATTCCTGATACAACCTCAGTAGGCAAACTCATTGATCTTTCCCTCTAAAGGGATCTTACTAGCCTAGAGTTCATAAAACTTGAGAAACACAGTTTCATAAAACTTGAGTGTTTCAAATTATGTGCTTATTCACATTAATGGTCCTTTTGCTGTGATACAGCCCAATCTCTCAATTTCATTCAATACATTTGGAGTGAATCATTACCTTGCATGAGTTTTTATTAACCTTAATATCAATATTTTCCTCTCTTATTTCTTTGTGAGTTTTTAATTCTTTGGAGTCTGCTCCTGTCAAGCATTTCCACTTCATGGACTACAAGTCATACATCCCTAAAGAACTGCAACATCCACTTCATGGTATTGCAAAAGGTATATGATTACTAGGTCTCTATTTTTCTGTTGATTTAACTAATTTTGATATCTGATTGAATTTTTCATAATGTGTATTCATTTTACTGTCTTTAAAATGTCTTGCAAGTGCTTTTTTCTGTATCTTATATATGAATTTCCAAATATAGCACATTATGTTCACTGACTTTCTTTTACCCACAACAGTATTCCTCTTTGCAAACAAATGTGCTGGGACAGTTGCAATTTACTGTAGATACACAGTAGGAAGAATGAGAAGATTCACATTGCTCTTCCCTATTTTTGCATGTATATAATCGCATCTACAGTGGAAAACATATTGGCAATTTTCAAACAAGCATTTTGTTAACCTTCACAAGATAAAAACAAGAAAATTAAAGTTGTAAATTAAATGCTGTGATTCATTGTTGATCAAATCTTCCCACAGTACTGATAGTGGCTTGTAAATGCTGATCTCATTATAGGTAAGGTTGAAATATTTACGGGCGGGCATAATTTCTTTATAAAGCACTGTACTTAGTAACTATTGTAATTATACCAGGAGAAATAAGAGAAGAGATTAGTGTAAAAAGGACCTACCTTTAATAATGCCATAAAAAACTGTAATTGCAAAATTATCCACTGTGTTATAAATGTTCACTAACATAATATTTGAGTCACTCATCATTTGCAGCACTTCATGAAATAAGCAATTACTTTTTCCAGTGTACCAATATAAATTCAATTAATTTTAATAATCACCTCACTATGCAATCCTGAGACGTGCATATTTAGCCTTCAGCTGTGACTGAAAAACATGTATTATAACAGACAGTGTTTCTCTACCAGCTTTCTAAATCTTGTTGCTAGCCATATCTAGAAAGATTTAGTGGTCAAGTCTGAGTTAAGAACTCAGAACTGCATAAAAATTCCTGCAACCTACTCTAAGTAAATATTGACAATATGTCCCAGATTTCCTTCTTTCCAGATAAACTGTGTGCATATATGTCCGTCCATCCATCCATCCATCCATCCATCCATCCATCCATCCATCCATCCATCCATCCATCCATCCATGTCAATCTATCTCACAGGATTTTAATATTGTATCTTTAAGACTTAGGTCAACCTGAAAATGAAAAAGAACCCCAAAAGAACAACAAACTGAAGGAAAATGAAAAACTTGATCAAAATCTACCTGTGGGACTTTTTTTTTCCAGTCCTATAAGAAATGTTATTATATGGAAGGATGAGGAATAGATCAGGTTCTTTTGTTCCCTGAACAGCATTAAGCTATTGTCAGGATGAATAAGAAAACCACATATTCCTATGAAGACAAATAAATCAACTGTAATAGCAGCTTTCCTTTAAGTTCCTTGTCATTTTCTGCCTGCATCTATATAGGGGGGAACCTGCTGGACTAGTCCACAAGACCAGTGCGTGGTGTTCCTCCAGCTCCAATACAGGCTAAGATGTTATTATAACAGAATTATTTTTTATTCCTTGCTTTTTTCCTGTTTGGTGTTTATCTTCACTTGTTGCTTGTTGCTGTACATTTTGTTCCAGCTCTTGAAATTAGGGATTTTGTTAACACATGTGAACTGAGCCAAGTCCATTGTGGACCTCTAGGAACGTTGTGAGAACAAGCAATAACATCTGTACTGTGAAATCTCAAATGAAATAGGCTTAACAAAACAAAACACACTAGATCTGAAAACTGGAGATGGTTCAAAGCTATGTTACCCAAGTAACAGCCTAATAAAAAAAATACAGTTGAAGTGCAAAGAGAATAGTGATGTGCAAATATCTCCCTTCAGTGAAAACCCTCCACCTTATCTTGCTAGATACTAAGGGTGCAACTTCTCTTGCCCAGCTCAGGCTCTGTAATAGGTGTCTCATCTAAAAAAGTCACTTTGCACTCTATAGAACTGAGAAAAGTTGAGAAAGAGGAAAAACTTCAGAGAACAGATCTTGTGCCTTAGGTATAAATTAATTGATTTTGAAAACACATCGTGCTTTCAAGTAACTGTAATGGAAACCTCAATTTCTCTTAATTGAGTCTGCATGCTGGTTGTACTGACATTGGCTTAGACTAAATGCCCAGGTTTCAGACAGCTGGTATGTCTGATAAATACCACCTGTATTATCTTTACCACAGAAATGCAGTGCCATCAAGTATGATTGTCCTTTCAGGGGTAGCATCAGCCATGAAGCAGATTGGAAGTTTTCAATATCACAAGGAAAATCTCTCTTGCCCTTTCTAAATAACGTTTTACAAAAATTCCAGCCATGAGTTTCAAAATGTTTCAACAGCGGTATGAAATTTGCAACAATTTATGTGAAAATAGAGTTAGAAGAGCACTGAAATTTGCTGAAAGCACATTCAAAATGCTCGTACTGCACATCTGCTGGCTTTTTTTCAAGACTCCAGAGATGGTTTTCCAGCCACATCTGTTTGCTTCTGGCTTCCAGAATTTCCTGTAAATTCTGACTAATGTGATTTTTTTAGGGATGGGAATAAAACATGTTTCATACCAAACACGGATTTCTTAAGCTTCCTCCAGCATTATTATCTGTTGAGAACAAATAGAAAATACTCTGCACTAAATTGTCAGTAAGAACTGTTTTGAAAGCATTATCAAGAACAGTGACTTTTCCAACTACTATGACCAAAAGTATTCTTTATGGTAGTATTTCTAGAGGGTAACTTCCGTGTCCTTGCTCCTTTTTCTTGTAACCTGGGCCTGTGCGGTAGTTCCTTGTTTTGTGGTTGTAACTTCCAGTTTATATTTTATTTCTCTGACGTCTTATTTTTATAGTCTCTTTTACAGGTTTGATTTTTATTTTCATTGCTGAGAAGGGGAGAGAAGAGAAGGCTCTGGGGTGACCTTATAGGAGTCTTTCAGCCCTAAAGGAGGGCTACAAGAGAGATGGAGAGGAACTTTTTAAAAGGGCATGTAGTGATCAAACAAGGGGAATGACTCTAAACTGAAATAGAGTAGGGTTAGATTAGATGTTAGAAGGAAATTCTTTACTGTGAGGCTGGTGTTGCACTGGAACAGGCTGCCCAGAGATGATGCAGTTGTCCCATTCCTGGAAGTGCTTAAGGCCAGGTTGGATGGAGCTTTGAACAATCTGGTCTAGTGGAAGGTGTCCCTTCCTATGGAACTGGATGATTTTTAAAGTCCCTTCCAACCCAAACAGTTCTATGGTTGTAACATTTAGATAGTTTAACAGAGTTCAAATTATTTTTCTCCTTCTAATGCTATTCTTCTGTAACGGTCAGTCACTAAAAAAATACCCCACACATCCCATAGTATCTAGAGTAGCTAGTTTTCTATATTATAGGTGAAAATACTATATAACAATTCAGATGACAATATGTAAGGTTACATGCTACATTGCAGTGAAATTTATATAGTTATATGCTGATGTTAAATTATGCAAAATGCATAACAAATGTATTACATTCTGATGAAGTGATTTACAAGAAGAATTTGTGTAAATTAAGAAATTTCTATGTTTTATATTTTTAATGAATAGAGAGTAGAAAACTGATGTTACTACAGTTCTCTGTGTTTGACTTGTACAGATCTAGGGCAAATTATTTCCTCGTATAGTACCATTAATTTGATGGGAGTTACATCAAAAATATGAACTTATTCAGTTATTGCTAGCACCATCTGGAAACTGATAATGCCACAGCAATGTTTCACTTGCTGAAGACATATTAATCCTTTTTCATGTTTTTAGGATGGTAAAAGAGGGATTAAAAATTGAAGATCACTTTAACTTGCTCTATATCATCTTAAATCCCCTTGTAGACTTTGTTATGTTTGGATAGCAAGATCTGAATTTAAATAATATTTAAATAAGTGTGATAGTGCAATCAGGAAGAAACCAAATAGGTGTCCTGAGGAAAACAATTTCATGAATTTCAACATAACAACTTTTACAGTGGGGTGGATCTATAGAAGTGAGATTTCCTTTAGTGTATAGTCATAGCTGTCTCTGTCTATCCTTCGTGGTACAAATTAATATTTCTGTTTTGATGTTGTCATCTAGTCCTCACTCTGAGGACTACAATAGATCTGTATCATGAAGTCCAGCTCAACTCTGTCATGATTTACCACATTGCAAAATTCTGCCAAAAATGTCAGAAACTTCACATTATCTTTCATTTGTTTAGGAGATTGTTTTGTTTCTTCTCATTGTTTTTGCTGGCATTGAGTCCAGAAATTTATTTTTGAGTGATTAGAAACCCTTGTTTAGTTTTTAAACTATGCTTTATCCATGTGGAAACATCAAATGATAGTTTAAGCCATTTCATTTCTCCCCTGCTTCCTCCAGAGCACAGACAGGAATTATGCTTTAAATTGCTTCTGATTTTTTGGCTGCTGTTCAGAAATGCAAAGAGTATGCTCAGGCTCAGCCATATCAAAACCTCAGGTAGCTGAGGACCAAAACTACAGAACAGTAGGAATATGGACAGAGCCAGAACCACACAGCATACACAGATACTTATGTGTATATGTGTATGTGTTTATAACTGTGTAACAGATACCTCTCTGTTATGCAATGTGACAACACTCCAGAGATTGTTAAAAAAAAAAGTAAAATTTCTATGAACAAGACCAGTTTAGGTTAATAGATTAAATACCACAAACCAGGTTTAAAGTGACATTTTTAAATCAACAGATTAAGAAACCTTGTCCAGGTACATAGGAGTACCTATGTGCTGTCCTTTCTGGAAAACTGATGCTTCTACGCCTTAAGTGTCTTACTTCTCTTTCCTATGCAGAGAGTGTTCCTGGGCTGGGCAGCATGCCCAGCATGGTCCTCCTGCGATGAGCCCCTGCAGACAGTGTGGCCCCCCAAGGCCAGGGGAAGGCGATGGATCTGCTGACAGCCCAGGGAGTGATGGAGCACAAAACTGACAGTCACTGTCCTCATCTTCAGTCTCAGTCAGTCACACAAAACAGGGCTAGAATTTTTGTTAAATCTAATGACTTTACTGAAATACAAATATTGAGATGAGATAGCAAGTGTTTACTATAAATTAGCTGGTAATGTAATTTCAAAGCTTTGCCTGAAGGTGCCTACCTTTTTAGAGGTTCATTTGTTTGCCTATTAGGCCATTGTTATTTGTGTCTGGTTTGTATTTACAAAATCCACAGCATTCATCAAAACTGTTCACCTTTGAAATGAATGGAAATGTTGTTGTGTAGTTAGCTGGAAATTACCACCTAAGAAAATTTATTTTTACTCTGCCAGGATACAGTTAAGAAATAAAAGATTTTTCTTTTTTTTTCCCAATGGATTTTTAATTTAAATAAGTTGGTTACATAGCTATGTGTTGTTAGGCTGATGAAGTTGGATAGTCCCATAGATGTGTATGTTTATATAAAGAGGAGAATTCATGCAGCATAAACCAGATAATTTATCTTTGTTGCAGTCAGCTTTGTAAGCATTTTACCTCTAGAATGCTAATAACCACCAATTTTTATGTAACAAAAATTGGAATAAACAGTATTTCAGAAGGAGAATTTCTTTTCAAGGACAGTAAATAATAAAAATGTCTAAATGGTCACTAAGAGCATACTCNACAAAACAAAACCAAACAACCCACAAAGTTTCCCCACTAACCATAATATTATCTTTAAAAATGATTTCTTTACAAAAGATTGTGAAAAATATCAATGAATCCAGTAAATAAGGGATATTGCATTCAGATGTAAGGATGTAATAATAAATCCAAATTCACTGCTGCCATGCCTTAATTTCTTTGCTTCACTTCTGGACCTTGTGATCCAGGGAGTTTTACTGCTATATTTTCTGGTGAAGGACATACACTCTAGGAACTCCTCATATTAAAAAAGCAATGTGCTGTGGGGAACCAGTTTTTGAGGTACTACTTTAACATGAGCTCTATTTCTCACAGTACTGATTTTTTGTGGATAGCAAAATATGAGTGTGTGTGGCAGAAGGAACAAGTTCTGTCCCAGATATGTATCAGAATTACTAGTCCTGGTTGTCCTAAACCATCCCTTCTCTGAAAGACACAATTTACCTCGTGGGTTTTGATATGCCAAAAGTCAGCAGTCTCTGCTGACTGTTCCCATAGCAGCATATGCTTTTATTTAACTTTTACCACTATTTAACTAGTAATTTCCGATGTAACATTTTTCCATCTTGAATGCTGCTGCGTATTTGACACGAAGTTAGTGACAAATTTCAATGCACAAGACTGAGGAAGAGAAGCACAATTTTCAGAACTTTATGCAATCATACCTCCCAGCAACAAAACACCAGACGTATTTCTGTCTTTCTTTCTCTGTTGCCTGACTTCTGTCAGTCAGAGGATATTTTACCTCAGGAGGCAGAGCTGAATCATGTGAAAGTTTAGCCATAGCAGAATCCTGGCTGCATTTAGCCAAAGCATGAAAATCTGAAAATGGAGCCTCTAAAGACATGAGATACTAAGGGAGTTTACATTGCTGAAATTCATCACAGACTACAGGCATTGTGCCATCTCTGTTCCCCACAGAGAAAGAAAACTCAGAGAGATTTCTGAATTCACTTTCAAGAAGTTGCAAGGCTCAACAATAAAGTAGTGAATTGGTGTTCACTCTTACCATCTTCACCAAAAACTTTATCTAATGTCCAACCATAGGACACCAAGAGAAAGGATATTCTTTGTTAGAGAGGATTTTTCTGTGCAGAAATAAGCCTGGTTCAGTTGGTTATTATCTTATACAAGATTGAAGTTTTGTGTGGCTTTACGAATTTGCCAGTTAGTAAGTATACTATCAAACCTATGTAGCATTGTCTTGATGAGTTGCCATCAGTTTGGACAGGTGAAAAAAGACCCAAACTCAATAAACAAGCACTGATACAATTTATTGTTGCCGAAGGATTTATTTTGTTGATACTGTCAGTGTTAGTGTCTCATCTGTCTCCTTTGCAGCCTGAGAAGTTTGAGCAGTGAATTACAGACACTCAAAGTTCCTTTTCGACTGATGTTTTGAGTGTTGTAACACAGAAAGGGAGGGAGAAAGTGAGGTTTGTAGAAGAAAAAAAAAATCCATAGAAACAGGCCATAGGAACTAACTTGGGCAAACAGAGCTTCAGCATTGGAAACACCAAATCAAATACTTTTCATGTCTGGATGACAATTTAACAGCCATTAAAGTGAAGCCACTTTGATAAAGGTCAGAAAAATGTTTCGTCTGGTCTAAATAAGCTCTGACATCTGTGAGTTTATAACAATTACTTACTGTTTGTTGACTAAACCTGGCCCCTGCTTCTGAAGGATTACACAAGTTTTGGAAAAAGGTTGAGCAGCAAATGCAGTGCCTTGTCTTGCGAGATAATTTTCCCTATGAACTTTCTCCCATAGAAAGATGATGATGATTATTATTACTGCTATTCTTATCATCATCATTATTATAATTATTAACAACAACAACAACAATGAAAAGAACAGCCTAGTCTTTTGTCTTGTCAGGACTTGGGCTATCTTGTTCTATTAGGATAGAATTAGACGCACTTTTCTGACCACATCAGTTTTTATTCCCATGAATTTTATTCTAGATGAAGAAACCACTCCAAGGAATACTCTCCCAGCTTTCACTAGAATGTATTTCCAGGATGGTCTCTGATCAGCTACATAGCTACAGCCATATCCTCAGTCTTATCAACACAGACACTTTGTTCAGGATTGGATTCACACTGACCTTTTTTTTTTTTTATTCCTCTTTGGTTTTTTCCCCAACATAATCTATTTCCATAACAGGCACAGTTGAGAAGCCTGAGGATGAAGCTACCAATGCTGTGGAAGAATATTTCTTGCTTCCCCATGATACTGTTTTTTGCTTACAAAGTTTCTGTACTTCAGTGCTTGATGGTGGACTTCTGAGAGAGCTGCAGTGAGGTAGGTGCTTCCAGCCCAGCCAACGTGTTCTTCACAAGTACTGCCTTTGAACAGCTCTGCAAGTGCAGGGCTGTCTCCATGCTGGCTGGTGCCACAGAGTGGTGAGGATGCTGTGTTTAAAACAGTCTTCTGGAAATGTAGCAGAATTTGCACATAGTAGATCCTGCTAAATGTCACATCACTTTTATGCTATAGTATGCAGCCTTTATTGCTCTCTGTGATTGTTCTGCACTGCTTACGAGAGACAAGTTTGCCAAAAGTAAGCTGCTCATGTGAGCCAGTGGCAGGGAGACGTGAAGATCTGATCCCTCCTTCCCTCCCCAGCAGCAGGGCAGGGTATCCTGAGCTGTATGGCCAGTGCCCACAACCTGGCTCAGCTGCTCTGGTGAGCTGTTATTTTAAAAGCACTTATCCGCAATGATAAAATCGTACACCATTGCTGTTCTTATTGCAGTGCTAAACATCTATTAACACTGACAGTTGAGTAATGAGGTGACTGCAGCAATTAATTTCCATGTTTCCATTGATCTAGGCTCTGGAAGATTTTTATACTGATTCTTTATGAACATCTGAACACTGGCAGAGGGGTACGAAAGGAAGTCCTATGTTTCAGCACTTTCACCTTTCCCCTAGACATTGCCAAAAGGCCACTGTCTTTGGATTGCTTCCCTGTTTTCCAGAGCCAGAAATTTGATATAGTGTTATTTCATGGTTTGCTGAACACAGAGAGAATTGCTACCAGCAGTGTGTTTTTGCAAAATCAGTGTAACCCTCACTTGATTTCATGCTGTTTCAGAATCCAGTGAAATAGCTTCACTCTTTCTCTGTTTCATGACGAAAAGTCATTAGTAATTTACCAGGAGACCAAAATATCATTGGAATAGGCATTGAACATTAAGATGAATGTATATATTGTTTGATTACATGCTTTGAACTTCTTTTTTCCTTCTTTTTTCTTTTCCAATAAAATAATAGCTTTAAATAATATTGCAACATTTTCAAAAAATCCAAACTCACTAAATATAAGTGATTGGTTTACAGTTAGATGACAAAAAAAAAAAACCTATTCCCAAAAGGCAGGCTGCAGTCTCTTCCTGCATTTCTCTTATAGCTCTACAGTGGAAATCACCATCCTGGTTAAGGGGAGGCTCCCACAGTTCAGTAGAGCTTTAGACTGAAGAATAGTCTGTGTCTTCATAACAGTAACTAACGACAGAAACCATTAAACAGACACAACCAAAGGGTAACATGGTCTCAAATTTTTGGAAGGCAATTGGATCTGCTTCTTGTTTATGTGGGCATAATATGTCCACTGAAAATAATGGACTTGTATCAGTTTATGAGTTTCGCACTTACTACTTTCGATAGACCAATGAGAACTTAAAGTGGGCTTGTGAGTCATCTTGTCTCAGGAGCCAATAGAGAGGCAGGACAAGTCTCAGGAAACAGGCTGTACATGGTGCATGACAAAATCTATCTGCCCAGTACAACTGGCGTGTGGAAAAGGCTCCAAAAAGAGCAGTGACAACACAAGCTGTGACATCCAGAGCAAACACCTGCAGTCTCCCAGCACCCAGTTAGCATGGCTGGATTGGCTTAGGGTGGTTGTACTGGGTCTGGATGCAAATAAATGGTTGAAGTTCAGTTCTGAGTGTTCCAGAGACACAGTTGTCTGGCATAAACAAAGCCTTGCTAAACACTAAAACGACTCTAAAACAAAAAATAATCCTAAGGCTGCTTCTGCAACTCTGAAATGAAATTAATCCAGTCAATACTTGTATTGAACACTCTACTAGGGAGTAAGATTTTCTGTAAAGTATTTATCTTTCTCTCCCTACCATTCATTGTAGTCACGGTAGTGTTGCTTAAAGCCTTAGCAGTGACAGCACTCCACTGTACCAGGTGCTACATTAACTCGTAAGAGGCAGTGGCTGCCTCTAAGATCTTTTCATCTTCTGGGCATGAAGCCCAAACACAGATGGATGCTTGCACTGTATACAAAGATAGTCAGCTGACTCTGATGTCTGAGAGACTGATCCTGCAGTTCACCTCCAGAGCCAGGGGTCTGGATCAACCTCACTGCATTACTGTCGCTCAAGCACACTTTCTTCTGCAGACCTTCTTCCCTTGTGTGCCTATTCCAATCAGCTTGTCTGCAATTTGCCTCATGTAACAGTTTACAGAGGCTCCAGTGCCATCTTCAGCCAACAGCAATTTGCAAATTCAGTAATTTGTAAGACCTGACTAACCAGCCTCTGGAGACAGCTATGCAGGGGCTAAGGAGGAACACTTGTATTCAGTGAGATCTCAATCATGCTTTCTAACAGCATGATTGGAAAGCAGTGTGGCAAGCATTTAAATCATTTGCTGAAGACCACTGCTCCATCAACAGTGATGCAGCAACAGGCCTGAACTCATGGCAGTGAAATCCAAAAGGCAGTTCAGTAGGTTTTCGGGAGTGGTAAGTAACAATCTCCATGGATTTGTTTGCAGTACTAAAATATAAGTAAAATTAATGATGTAGGTGGCAAGACAAACTGAAGCTTAGTAAAATTTTGGCTTCCTGACGTATGGGACAAACCAACACCTTCTGACTTGTTGGCTACCACACCTGGCAACCAATGTGTAAGTTTTTTATTGAAATATTTGTTTTGCAAAAATAGAGAAATGTGATCTACCAAACATGGACAGTATTCATGGCATGATTCACTACAAATCTCAATCTTTCAATTCTGCATTGGTTTATGTCATGACTCTTCAAAACCTGAATTTCAGACGGTCATTGAATTCCATACCCAGACTGAAGCACTGTACCCTGATGTGTTTTAGCTTTATTGCTACCAAATCCTCCAAACTGCTCTAGCTAAGAAGTAACATATGAAGCAAAAGTCAGATTCAGCCTGATCAGCATTTGGTTTGGTCTGGTACACAACCACCAAAATCCTGTGCTAGCTCTGCATAAGGAGAAGTGTAAACAGTCATTGTTAAGGACATTAAAACCGCAACAAAACACAAATTTACCACATGTTTATTACTAGTTTCTTGTTTGTTTGGTTTTATTTTTTTATTAACTTCATAGAGGAGTGCTTATAGACTGCATTCTGGCTTCACTACCAATTTTTCTTATGCAGTTATCTACCTCCTTCCTTCCTCAATGCCTCAGGAGATTTTTTCAGAACTTATTTACCTACATTTAATTTTCTTTCTGAAAAGGCAAATATCTTTGTATTTTTGTTAATATAACTTTTCCTACAAAGTCTAGGCTGCAGTTCCTTTCGAATGTTAGTTTTGTGGTGCATTTTTTTCCCTCTAATTCTGAAAGCAAACTTCATGTCTAATCTCATCCTCCAACTTTCTCTCTTTCAATCGTTCTGATAGCAATGACCTCTGTAGAAGCCATTTACAAATGAGGAGGTGCACAAAAATAGTGTCAGCCCTCAGTTGTTGAAGAGGGTAATTTATATCTTGTAAGACCAGAAAATTTTTTTGTTAATGATCCAAAAGTTAATAGCCTTGTAAATGGCTGGGAAGAAAATCTCTGTGTACAGCTTATCAACAAAGCTTTAATTCAGTGGTTGTGAGCTAGTGGAGAGCCTGGCTCAAAAAGTGGTTTGGTGCATCTGGGGAAAAGTCCACAGGACAGATAGAAATCCACATATAAAACTGTACAAATCAGCTCTCAGCTAATTATCTCTGCTTAATGGAAGGAGAGAAATATGTCCCTCCAATATCTATGGTTAGCGGAAAAAAAATATAATTTCTAGACATGTTTTCCATGGTCGCTGAAGGGTCCTACACAGAACTGAGCCTAGACCATTAACAGTTAGCAGGCTAAAGCTAGATATAGGATCTCGTTGAGCAAAAGGTAAATGACTGGGCAATATCCAGGGAGTTGTTTAACAAGCAGACAGTACAAGGAATACCATCTGGCCACCCCTGCAGTCAGTCTCTAGCTTCTGTTTTTAGGGTGTGCAGCTATTGCACCTTGTGGTTTTCAGAGTCGCTGCAAGTCACGGATGGAATTAGCAGGATCATCTGTTGGAATCATCACTAGCTGCTTAGAAAAATGCCTGTCTATGCATTTTTCATGGACTAGTTAGCCTGCAAAAATATATATTCATTGTGGTAACTATCCTTTTGAAAACAGCATCTACTAAACACTTGGAACATTTGAGTGGAAAAAGGATCTTTAGCTTTAGGAGCTGAGGAAACAAAAATCTGGCACTTTACCTTGTCTATTCTGCTTTGTGCAAACTGCCTGAGACCAAAGCGTGCAAGGCTAGCCAGGCAAATCTGAGCTTTGTGCTACTCCCACGACACTGCTCCTGTCCCCTCCTCAGCTACTTAAAACAATAGCACTTCCTCTCTCTTTTGATACTTCCATCTATCACCCAGGCTTTGTTTGCTTCATTGCATTGGATTTGGCTGTTTTCTGCCACTCTTTGTCCAGTATGCTGGTGTGTGCTCAGGGGCAAACCTGTGAGCAATTAGGCAGAACTCATCCCTGTCCAAGTGCAGGCTGGAGAACTCGGTTATGGTGAAAAAAAAACTCTGGTCAAATTAAAGAATTTGGTACCTCTTTTCTTCAGTCTTCTGTTGGCTTTTATTAATTTTAAAGCCCTGAAAAACACTTAATTCAAGAGGATGAATAAACGAGTTGGTTGGTTAGTCAGAAAAAAGAATCAGCTAAGACTTCACAGTATCACCCAATCTGAAGGGATCTAATTCTGGCTGTCAGTACTGTATAAAAATTATTTTCACGCCCATGGGAATTATTACATGACTGCAAAAATTTCCCCATTGAAATGAAAACATCCCTTTTCCATACCTTCTACTGATTTTTGCCTGTGAACCACAGCTTGGTTGTCACTGCAGTGAATAAAGAGAAGGAAACAAAGGGGTGAGAAAGAAAATGTGTGTTGGGAGCCCTCAAAAGCACAAAGCTTGTGACACCAGAGGGCAATGTTCTCTTGTAGTACCGGTTGTGGGACAAAACCACAAGCCTGAAAAAATTTGCATCTTTTTAAAAAGACCACAGTTTTGAAAAAACAAAGTTTCCATTTTACAAACGATAGTGTACTAAGCTAGACTATCAGTTTTCAAGCTTTGCAAGACATACTGGCTATACAGAATGCTTTTTAAAATCTATTTTAAGATTTAGATTGGATATATGTACAATGCCAGGGAAAGCTGAAAATCTCAATCTCATCTGTGCACAGATTAGCTGGGTAGTGCTTTAATAAAAAAAATAATGTTCTAATAAATTAATAAACATGTAACATTGAATTGAAAATTAAAAAGTCAGTAATTCTATGCTTTTCTTTAATAAAAGGGTTAAAACAGGCATGCCCCCTTTTCCCCTGTGCTATTTCTACGTTGGGTTTATCAGTTTCAAAATTAAGGGAGCTGAAGGGGTGCAATCTTTCCCTCTCCTCCACATAAAATAAGAAGGTGTTGTTGGTTGCCTGACCAGGGCTGTGCTGGAGCCTGTTGGAGCCTCTAGGAAGGTGAATGTGCTCAGGCAGAGCTGAGACCCAGGCAATGGGCAGCCCTCCTGGGCAGCCCTGCAGTGGTGCAGCACCTGCAGCACACTGCCCTGAATGTCTATTTAACCTCTGTTATGCAGGGTGGAGACGAGATTTTCCTCTAACTGGCTAATTATAGCTGATGGATGAACATATATCTTATGTAGAAATAGAAGGTAAATCTGAAAGATTTTATGAACAGCATCAGGCAGGTGTGATGGCAAAATCCTGAGCAGGATTTAAACATCACAGTATCAAGTGCTAACTTGACACTTACTGGTTTCTGTATTCTTTATCTGTTGAGTCAGAAGTAGACATGCAAAAATGAGGTCCATAAAGTGTTTATGGTCATATTTTTCTGAGGTGACTGGAGCAGGAGTGTGGAAATTGACCAGCAGCATTTGGTACAGGGAGTGATGGACCTGGCTTTTTTCTGAAAGGTCTTAAAACTATTTTCCCTCTCTGGGGATGGCCTTAATCTTTTGACCAAAAGTAGGCTGCACATTGAGGAGGCAGAGGAAAGGCAAGAGAAAGACCAATGGAGGGAAGCAAAGGTGACTGAAAAATGTTTAATGTCTTGTGCCCAGGGAATACCTTCATGGGTACAGCTGGTCAGCTCCAGAAAATAAACCTGAGGGGCAAAGCAGAAGAATTGTATTGTGGAGGGGAGGAGGTGAGGAGGTGTGAGGGTTCAGTGTTTCTCCTGTTGTTGAAAGAACTAAAGGTCATGGAGAAAAATCAGCTGATAATGGACTCAAAACCTTCACAGACATTGTGAATGCTGGAAGCTGACATTGACTTGTGGAAAGCAATTCAGTACAGAATAAACAGTAAGGCCAACTTAACAGGCAGATACCACCTTTGTCTCAAGAATCCATTAACCACAAACCTGTGGAGCTGGGAGTAACTAGTGGGAAAACAGCACAGTAGACTTTTCTTGTTTCTGTACTCTTCCCAAGGGGCCTGCTATGGGTCCCTGATGGAGACAGCCCTGCAGGAGAGGGACTGCTGATTTGATCTGGTAAAGATATGCCTTGGCAATTAATTCTACTTGTTGTTGCTTTTCCACTTTTTATTGGATATTGCCACTCCCCATTTCTTTGGGTTGAGATAGAGAGAATAACTTTAAACATTAGGGAGTAAGTTAGCTGGTTCTCCTGCCTCTTCCTGCCACTCACAGCTGCATCAGGCATACATTATCACTTTGTCTTAATTATCACATTATCTTCTAGTGGATTTAAAATATCTTGTTATGGTTTATGAGCTTTACTGACCTCAATTGTGTGCAGAGATTATGTAGGAAACTTTGAAAGAGACACTAATTAAAACTCTGCACATAAATGGAAAAGGGAGTAAAATGTAGTAAGGCTTGATCAGAGGAACATTGTGTCAGGGTATCCTGATGTCTGTCTTTTGAAAGATTGATAAGAATCTTTATTCATGTGTCCAGAGAAAAAGAAGAGAGGTGCTTTTGTAGACAAAAGCAGCAGATCTAATCTATGTGACCTTGAGCAAAGCATCTGATGCAGTGTCACATGGGAAATTATTAGCTAAAATGGTGAAGATGGGGATTATTACAGGAAATGAGATGTGTTAAGGATCTTTCTAAATGAGAGATGACAATGAGTCATACTGTGAGGCAAATGACCAAGCTGAAAGAGGTTACTCGACAATTTTCTCACGGGCTGGTCTCTGGGCAAATCTTATTTACTATTTCAAATAAAGACCTTGACATAACAGACAGGAGCATGAAAATGAAATTGGCTGACACATACAGGAAGCATCTGTGGTGTATGGCAGTACCAGAGTCTTGTACATTGACATGAGGTGATCTTGAGGACCAGAAAGGTAAGAATGGGTACAGTAGGATGCAGGTCAAGGACATACATCTTAGGGCTAATGGCATGACTCTGTGCTAAGATCTCAATGGTAGGAAAGGACATTTGAGAAAACATCTTTTATTATAAGAAATAAAAAGGGGGTGGCTTACTTAGCAGGGTAAAATGATGGCTCTGATAGTGGTGTGAAAGGTGGTTGTCTCCTAAATTCATGACCCAGAGTACACTGGTTGGAACAAACAATTAGTTTAACTAAATGATGTGCCTATGACATAACTGTTTGGGGATGAATGAGCCACAAATCAGTTATAGCTGCAAGCTGGAAAGATTTCTGAAGACTGAGAGTATGGAGCCGTATTCTAGAAGGAATAGTAGGCCCAAAAAAAAATCAATCTACTTTCAAGACTCATTTTACAATAATGCCAGCATTAATAACTGAAGCTGGACTCAGCTGCTCAAACGACTTATGCGAGTCCTACACTATTTTCAGTAATTTCCTTGTAGGCAGTCTTGTTTTATCCAAAGCATACTGAATTCTATAATTCAGATAGACCAGGTTTGACACGGAGAGCTGCTATCCCAAATCCCTGTTAGCAAATTAATTAAGATATACACTCGGATAGGTGTTCAATCAGGTCTCATGCCACCCCATGAAAAATAAATAAATGGAGAAAGACAGAAATTTCATCCTTTTCTCCTTCCAAGTTCTACCAGCATCTTGGTAACATGTTTCTCATTTCAAGTCACAAAAGGTTAGACAGATAAAAGTTGCACCAAGCTGGCATGGCATCACGGATTGCAAGGGCAGAACAGACTGCTTGGGTTGGCCCTTAGCATTTTACAAGGCTATAAGGTACACCATTTTTAATACTTTATCTTCCATTGTCTCATGTTAAGGAAACTTTCCTGTCTGACCACTCAGGAGCCACACTGGCAGTCACACTCCCACTACTAGTGGCTTTGAGTGCTGGGATTGAAGCCTCTTTGTAGTGAGTGGTTCCAATGAGCCAACAGGTGCCTGACTTGACTACCTACATGCACCACACTCATACAGTCAGATCAGATTTCCTTACTGGCCTGACTCTTGAGTCCTTAAAGCAATTTATTCACAGCATGGTAACATAGAAACAGTTCAAGTTGGGCGTTTCTGAGGTAAAAGTAACCCTGGTGTTTTATACCATCATAGTCTATGCACACAGATGTCTGGGCTCTTCTTCAGAGTCCTTGGCTCCTGCTGTGTCTCTCAGTGTCTGGTCATCTGGCTGGAGCCACAGATCCCTTTGTTGTGCAAAAGATCAGTGCCAGTTCAGAACCTCTTGCCTGGGTCTTCCACCATTCAGAGCTCAGTCTGGAGCTTGCACACCAAGCTATCTGCACTCAATATATTCCCTAACATTTCATCTGCCACTAATGACCTACAGAATTTTCTTATTCCTTGGAAGAAGAATGTAATTATTTCTACACAGCAAAGAACATCAAAATCATTTAAGTTACTTTCCATGTTTAGAAGCTGTCCATTTACGTTCCTAAAATATTTAATTCAAATTCATTCAGTGCTGATGGTGTATTTGAGACTAAGAATTTTTTTATCATACTTATTATTCCTGATAATCTGTAGTTCATTAATCAGAAATTGTGTATAATGACATATTTTATATATATATATATATATGTAGATGTAGTAGGCATTATAAGGCTGGTTTCTTAAGGGTTTCATTGATGCTGCTGGTGCCTTACTGGATGGGTCATAGACCATCCAAACATCTTGAGAGAAACTACTGACCATTTCCCAAAAAAATCCCTTCTGTATTTGGGTAGGGTTTTGTAACACATTTTGTTTCCTCAGTTAGCTTTGACTGCAGAAGTGTTCTGCAGACCAGTATTCACTGAAAATAATGGCTGATGCTGTGATGCAGATAACTCTGAAATGGGCTCTGTATTTCAGTCAGAACATTCAGTTGAAAGTATCTCTCTCCTCAGCTTTTCAGTTTTATAACACTGCTAGTAGCATCCTTAGTCAAAACTTCTAATCATCAGCTTTAGTCACTCTTAATTCTGTCATCTCATGAGCCTCTTCTGCTACAATATTTTCCCTTGAACCGATTACAATGGCTGCTTGTCAGGGTAATTGCTACTATGTTGTATCTGATGATCATGATATGTTACCTTCATTACACAAAATTCTGCTGAAGATAGGCACAATATACAAAGAGAGAAAAAAAAGGGTACCCGACTTTCCTATATCTGCGCAACAGAACATGTGTGTTTTGTGCAGATCAACATGTACAGCTATAAATACAAGTTAATCTAATTCTTCATTGTTCTCAAACTGTGAGCGTGATTAACACATTCAAAATGAGAATCTTGCTTGTTTAGTTCTACATGTGTATTGTGGAACTTGAAACAATAGAAGAAAATTACATCAAGTGTTGCTTTGCTGCAGCTCCCAACTCCTCAGGAAAAAAACCCCTGGAAGGATGTAGACATAGCTGCTTGTTGTGCAAGCATTCAGAACAATACTGCTTACCATCTGCTGAAATATAGTAACAAGGCTACATGGCACATTTCCATGAAATTTTTGTTTGTTCCAAACACCATTGCAGAACCAGAATCCTTTGAGGAATGGGAATAATAAAGTAGCAGTGGATCTTCTGTATAAGAACAACATTTGCTATATGAGCAAATGTGAGAAGGAAAGCAAACAGGAAAATAAGCTGATAAAATCCATGGAAATTCCTGAGTATGGATTCTCCCCTTCTGCATGTCAAATTTTTAGATAATTAGTACATTTAAAGCTTCCTTGGGATTATCTCCTAGTAAAAGTAACCACCATATTTAAAGATGGAGAGCTGAATGAAAATTCTCCATCATATATATTGTCTTGAATTGTCTATATGTAAGTCTTTATATACTCTCATTCTAATCCAAGCAAGGTGACTTCACGGGCCATCTTTTAGCTAGTCCCATCTGTGAACTTTGTAAGTGCTCCCATAGCAGCTTATTACCTGCTACTTACTGTAGGTGCTCCTTAATTTCACAGGTAACTGCATCTCCATCTGTAAAGTTTTCCTAGGAATCTGCTCCTGACCATGCCCAGAATTGCAAACCATCAAGGGCTGAGCACCCAGACCTCAAAAATTAAGTGAGATACTCAGGGCACATAAGCTCCAGTTGTGAAATATTTGCTGTACATTTAGGTGGTGGCATCACTGCGGGTTCAGTGCATCTGAGAGCAACCAGCTGGCTGTGCACTGTCCCAGTGCAATGTGTTGATTCCAGTGCCCTTGAGCAGAAGAGAGTGTTGATGATGCCATGCCTATTTTGACACAATCAATAAAATGCAGTTTGGCAATTAGGGGTTGGTGGAAAGTGGCTTCCCCCTACATTTATTAATCTGCAGTACCATAGCTCTGCCACTTTTTGTGCTGCCATGGAATTTTGGGTGGTGTGATGTGTTCTGTGCTGCTTCTAGCTCTGCTCTGGCTGCCTAGACCCTACAGTAGATACTTCTGGCTGCACAGCTGCAGGGTCAGGTTATGATTGCAGATGTCTGCCAGAAGGCTGTAGGACAAGGAAGAATTAATTTGAATATCTCCTCTCGCCAGTATAGAATTATCCCCATTGCAAAGATACTGAAACTGAGGAACAACGTTTCAGAAGCTGATTTTTCCCCCTTATGCCTTCTGTTTTCTTACCGAGTGTTCACTTTGTTGCTACATCCTTTAGGTGTTCTCATTGCCTCCCCCTTACTGTTATCCCTGGTGCAATAGAGTTATATGCTTGAGAGGGTGAGAGAGGATGCTGCCAATGTCAGAATCAAATAATCTCTGAGGCATAAAATCTTGTAGCCGTGTCTATATTGGCTGTCTATATTACCCACAACAGAGGCCACATCAGTAGCAAAGGAAGAAGGCAGTTGTGTGTTTAAGGATGTTTAACCTTACTAGAACATATTTTCACTGTAAGCAGAAGGAAAAGTGTTATTTTACACGCCTCCAGAAAATACAGTTTTATTTGCAGACTGCATAATAACCATTAATCACCTATTTCCTCCAGCCCTTACCTGTGAGGATATAGCCAAAGCATAATCTCATACCTTTCAACAAACAGTGACTGATGCTTTGTTCTCTCATGATCTTCAGAGCCTCAGGGGGTGTTGGCTACAATGCACCCCACCTGAAATATTTGACTCCTTATCATGATTCATGGAGGAATTAAGCAGAGTCGTGAGGGTGAGATGGCCTGGTAGTGGAGAAGTCATTATCACACTATATGCATTATATAAGCTCCTGGCAGAGGATCTTGCCTCCTCCTCCTGTGTGTCATTTTTGTGCACTTGTGATCAGATCTAATAATGTGCTCTGCAGACCCTCCTTTCCAATGAGGATGCTCTGTGTTTTCTATGCTGGTCTGTTGCTTCTGTTTTTCTCTCCTTTTTCCTTGTCTTAAAACCTCTTTGGAATAAACAGTGACATGCCAGAAATATTGTCTTATCACAACCAAACTTATAATAAAAACAAATGGCACTGACGATCAAAAATGGTGGAGTAGAAAAGAAAATGGTATCATTAACTTTAGGTGGAGACCTGGGCAGCATGCTGTGCCTGCAGGCTGAGGCATTGAGGTGTGTGACAAAACTGTTAGCTGCGATATTTGACATTTCTTCTTGAATCTTTTAGCCTATAAATATTTGATCGAGTATATTTATCAACTCACCTAAGAGCAAATTCTCTTTGGTAATTCATTTGATGGAAAGCAAAAATCCATCAATTACTTGAGCGTGCGAATATATACGTTTTTCTCTCTCTGTTTCTTGGACTAAATTCACTTTGACATGACACATGCAGTCCTTGATCTTAATACAAAATCTTAAATATAAAGATATGAAGCTGAAAATGAGCATGAGTAAACAACAAAAAATTAAAATATTACCTTCAATTATTTTGGTTTTTCTATAATTTTTTGTCACCTTAAAATATTGAAATGCTAATTAATCTGTTAATGGTACTGGGAGGGTTTCTTATTAGTGCAAAAAGGAATTATAGCCTTAGACATTTTATGCCTTTGAAAATCTTCTCTTTCTCTACTTTGGAGTTCAGTAATAATGAGTAATTTTCTATATATGCCATTGCACAGTAATTGTGCTGTTCTGAGCCTGTTATGTTCAGATTAGATTAAACAGAGAAAATTGGTTCTTATCATAATGCTTCATTAAAATTTTAGAAGTAGGACAATATCAAATGAGAATTTGACTTTATTATCTACAGAAATATGAAGGCAGTTACATTTATGCTATTTATCATATCCAATTAGACTGTGCTTATGAAAACAGAAGAATTTGCCTTCAGTCCTCACTGTGGCTTTTCACAAACCTATGTGATGCTTTCTCAAACAAACTGCCAATTTCACAACCTGAAGGGCTCACATGCTGCATAGGTTCTACCAATAGTGACAAATCTCACCCTTAAAGAATTCAAGTCTTGCATTTTTGTGTGGTTTTAGAAGTTGCTCCTTCTGACTTTAAAGTCAGGGGAAGATTAGCCATTCATTTCACGGCCAAGAGCGCCAGACTCTCAAAGAGTGCTTTGATTTGCTTTTAAATCTACTTGATAAGTATGAATTTCCACAGTTACCAAAACCAGTCTGGAAAACTCTTGGAAGGAGAGTGATCTGTTATAATGATAGCTATCATTTCTGAAAGTGAGAGGGAAGAGGCTCAAGGGATCACTGTTGGACAGCAGCTCTGCAGTCTTTGCACAGCAGCAGTTCTATTAAGCAATTAAGCACCCATCCTTTCATCCAGGATGTGCTTTCATGTGTTCTTGAACTTCATAAACTGCCAAATTAAGTATTCAATAGTAAGTGGTAAATTGCAGTTCTTATTTTAACAACCAACAATTAGTCTGGCAAATGATGGAATTTGATCTTCTGAAACGGTTTTGGATATTGACAGAAAAATAGCAAGAAGAAATAATGATCAGAAATTTGTTTATTGTTAGTGGAAAAACTTTTAGGTGGTGATAATGTTGCAGTGTGGTAGTCCTGGACTTGTCTCCAGGCAGTAAGGTCTGCCCATGCTCATTATTCCCAGTAGACTGAACAAGAAAATGTGGGACTGCTTTTCTATGGCTGTGTTGGCTTTGGTTCAGTCTGCCATGCAGCAAAGGGCTCATATGATGCTCCTGTCTGGAGACAGGTTTTCTATTGGCCTCATTTTTCTTCTGCCCCAGCCTACAGGTTTTAGCATGTATGGATCTATAGGGGCCTCTTTCATTAGCTGCTCATCATTTGCTAGTTATCCTCATCCTCACAAGTCCCTCTGGCCCAAATGGTTTCAGCCATGCAGAGACCAGCAGTACTTCTCATAACACACACCCTACCCGAAAATGGCACATATTCTTAAAATTTGATGAGAAATTATTTTTAAACAAATCAAATCAAAATGAAACCACAAAAGAAAAGAAACAAACAAAAAAACCTAAATTGAAACAACAAAACAACACAATTTTGGAAGAGCAGACAGCTCCTTGTCTGGTATATTACAACCATAGCTCCTTTAGATCAGTGAGTTTCATATAAACAACATTTTACTCTGCATGCTAACAGTCTGTGATAAGTTCTGTTATGACAGAACCGGAGAAACACATCCCATTACCCTGATATGAAAAAGACCCCTTAAATGATAAACCTAATCTGTTAGAAGTTACTTACCTGTAGGGCAAAATATCTAAGATGTAAACACTTTTCTTGCAAGAAGCCTTATTAAAAAAATAATGTGTCAGAAATTTACCTAATTTCTTTCAAATACTCCGAGGAAATCAGTTGGTTATTCATTTTTGCTGGCACCCTCCTTTTCTGTGTGTACTACCACTGGATTATACTGTTCTCTTCATTGGTTGGTGTAAGAGAAAAATTAGCTGTCCTTGTCTACTACTATTTCCCCCCCTTCTTGGAGAATAATCTACCACTTGTAGAACAGATATACTTCTTTTAGTGTGCTTGGTGGGAGGAAGGCAGAAAAGAAAGAACCTCCAAATGGTGCACATGTGTCATCACTGGAAAAATATCTTTTTAAAAAAGAGACTCTGCATTGTCATTGGTTACCACTAAAATATAGAACACTAGTGAGGTTATCAAATGTACTACTGAAACTCAGTTTGGAGTCATAGAACTTTAATGCAAGCAAGATATTTTAACTCTTTGTGAAGGATAGAGCTTGGTAAAATTTTTTTTTTTTTAAAAATATTAGGTGTAAATGAGAAACTTTCTTTAATTTTAGTGACATAACATCTAGTGGCTCTACTAAATCTCTTCTGGTTTCAAAAATATAAATCACTTCTTAGGCTGAGTTGACAGGATAAACTATTTCCTCAGTTCTCTTGGCTTTCAGCACAACCTGCTGATAAATTCTCATTGAACTGAATCTTATATCAGTTACATGGTTATAGTTAACACATACCACAAGAAATACTTTTCCCAATCCTGTAACACACATAAACGACCATTTTAATATGCTATTCATCATTCTGAAAATTCACAGGAACACTCTGAAAGTAACATATAAATGATTGGCTTACTCATCTAACATGCGTTTGCCTATTTTTTGTACTTTTTTTTTTTTTTTTTCCCTTCCTGTAGCTGATTTTGGCTTTCTCATTCTCATCACCTCATGTCAGACGCACCTAGGCAGGCCCTGGTGTGAGCTGTAGGGCTCCTTTTCATCCTGCCTGCACCATGTAGCACAAGGCAGCCCATTGTGTATAAAAGCATCAGGAACTCTCTAGGTATGCAGGAAGGCAGCCCCATCGAGCCTGGGTGGGCATTCTCATTAGAGCAAAAGTGGAGCTGAGATGTCTTGCTTGCTGATACTGATGGCATCCAAATTTTGCCAGATCAGCTTTTCATTTCTGTTATGAGCAATTATCACAGGCTGCTCTCTGTTTTTCAACAGATTAAAGGATTAGAAACTAAAGTTCCTTGATTCTCAGTGTAAAAGAAAAAAAATGTATTTCTTTTACAATCATTCAATCAATCAATCAACCAATCAGTCAGTCTTCTACCTTGTGAATGGAACCTATCTTCTTACATATCTGACCAAGGCATGCATTTAGTTGAAGTCTTATACAAAGCCAACACACTCTTTTTCGTATTTTTTGAAGCCTTATTATTTAGACTTATTATTCAGTATCAACTTCTTAAGACAGTTGAAAACTTGTGAAGTTCAAGCTTAAGCCTCATTGCAATTGAAAATGTTGGTATAAACACTGTTATAAGAGCTGCAAACAGAACCTTTTGTGCTTGTCATTTTCTGTGACTGCATAAAAAGTCATTTATGTTCAAAACGCAATCAGGAATCATACGATTAAATAAAAAGAAAGTTAACTAGTACTGGAAAGTCATGTAAAAGCCAACAAAAATCCAGGATTAGTTGTGGACAGTGTTTTCAGTTTCTGGTAGTGCTGAACATGGAAGTCTGATGTACTTCATCATGCAGAGGCTTATCACCTTCAGTGGGACTCTTGGGAAGAGTGAATGCTAATTCTACTAATACTGGGGTTGTGGCATTTCATATAATGAAGCTCTAATAAGGATATTTGTACAACACATCACTGGGATTAAAAAAAATTATTGTATATAACAGTAATACAAAATCTGTTTTGCACAGAGAATCTGTAGTTTTCTCAGCAGAGAGAAATGCATTTATATATTAATAGCTTGTAAGCAATAATTTTTATCTGTAAGTAAAATTACTCTTAATTAAGATTTTTATTAGTACTTTTTTAATAGGATAAACCTACTATTTTGACCTACACTTAGTCCACCAGCATTTTCCTTATTCTTTTTCTTCATCCTTCACTCCTTATGTAACCGCCTGAACTTCAGATACACAATTTCAATACAGGTTGTGCTTATTTGTTTGTTTACTTATAACACTGGATAGTCTCACTAGTTTGAGTCCTACAAAAAGGTTAGTGTCTTCACTTCAGTAAACATGTAAACTTTCACTCACCTCCTCCATATATAACACGGCATTCAAACACACACCATCACTTCCTTACTTTTATGGCTCCCATCTTCAAGTTGTTTTCAGCTACTGGAATGATTACAAAGTTGAGTCCTTATTGATATATCACTTCAGTGTTTATGTTAGTATTTAAATGCTACATAAATGTCTTGTTTATTGCATGTAAGTTATCCCTAAGCAGATATATGAATCCTTTTAACTCTGCAACTGGCTGTGCAAATGTGCTTTTCAGAAGAATGATGGACAGAGTGAGAATATCCACGGCTCATTGATAAAATGCTTATGTTTCTTGTTCTCACACTGATACCAGAAATAGGAGATGCCCTCATCTCTGAGAATTTGGTGACATAGGCAGTGAAATGCTTTGGATGAGACTTTAAACTGCCCCTGGCAATGACAGCACTGCAAGGAGCTACAGGGAGAGTTTCCATTTGGCCAAGTCCAAGCAAACACAGAGCATGAACATAGGCACTTGATGATATGTTGCAGTGATGTGCTGGCTGTTTGAAAACAGTCCTTGAGCTAAAGGGCAGTTCAAGTCCGGCAGATGTGCAACCCTTTGTAAGAGGTGACCAAAGTCTCAGAGGACTGTGTTTTTCTGTATAACTCATGAACACAACATTGGATCTCTTCTAGTTAATTCTGCCAATATTGCCCTTTTTCCGATTTGGCAACACAAAGCACAATGCCAGAACACCACTGCAGACTTGGCATGTTATTTCACCTGGTTCACAAAAAAGGTTTTCCCACTTATGTAGCATTTCGCACAGATCAATAGACATTATGCCTGAAACAGATCTTGATCATATCGCAGAATCATAGAATATGCTGAGCTTGAAGCAACTCTCAAGGATCATCAAATCCAACTCCTGGAACTGCACAGGACCATCCCCAATAGTCACACCATCTGACTGACAGTATCATCCAAACACATTTTGAACTCTGACAGGCTTGATGCTGTGACCACTTCCCTGGAGAATGTATTCCAGTGTCCAACCATCATCTGCATGAAGAACCTCTTTCTAATATTCAACCTAAAACTCCCCTGACACATCTTCAGGCCATTCCTTCAGGTTCCATCAGTGGTCACCACAGAGAAGAGGTCAGTGCCTGCCCCTCCTCTTTCCCTCATGAGGAAGTTGTGTGAATTTCCAGTGCCTGGGCTGGGGAAAGCTCAGTGGCTAGCTGCAGGCAACAATGACTCTGCACAGGTAATATCTCTTTTTCAATTGTACCTTTAAGTACAATGAGCCCCATGGGACAAAATAACATTATCATCTGGTACTGCTGCTGCCTGCTGCTTTAATAATAATTGCTCAGATGATTTCCTTATTATTTTCATAAGCTGTTATTTCTCTTTGTAATGGACATACAGTGCTTCTGTTCCAAACATTATGTTCTGAAAACTCAGAAAACAGCCTACAGTTTTCTCGTCAGAAGGGAGACAATTAAAAATAAGAAAGAAAGTGAACAACCTGCAAGTTTTGAATCTGACAGAATACCAAAATAATTGAGTGCATGAGTGGCAGGACACAGGAATGACAACTGAGCCATGAGTGTATATGAAAGCATTTGTGAGGCTGCAGTTGCTTGTTCCATAACGAGTGAGTGGCTGCACTGAGTTTAGGATTCTGAGAAAGATGAGAAATCCTTTTTGACATGTTAGATGGGTGTCTCAGGCTTTAGGGCAAAAAGTTACATTTGTAAGATTAAAAATTACAGTCCTCTTAGAGGTACTGAAGTGGATTATGATGAGTCTTTTAAAGGACTCTATCACAACTCCATTGAGTTTTTTTTGCTTTAATCACTGACGTTAATAAACTGGACCATAGGAAGAGTTTGCTTTTGTCTTCAAATATTACTTTCTCTTCAGCTCTGATCATAATAGTAATAAAGAACAATAAATAAAATCAAAATGAATTTAAAACCAAAAGAGTTAATAATTTTCTCTGGCTCATGGAATCAAGCTACAACTGCACAAAAAAATGAGGACAGTCTCTGGTTCTTCATGGAAAGACCTGCGAATTTCAAATGCTATTGCAATGACTATTTGTTAGTCATTAATTTTTAATTAATTATTTTTTAAAATTAATTTTTATTGTCTATCCTCATAATTATTTTTTTCTGTTGCTTATTAAACAAGCAGAAATTAGATTATCTCTGTTGTTCCGTGATGTAGAACAGTATTTGAAAGTCTGCTCTCACTGAGAGTAAACATGGTTACAGAAAATTATGCATGAATATACCTAGTGCCACACACACACCCTACTGGAAATTCAGAGCCCATTCTTTGGTATCTAGTCACTATAGAAAAAAAAATTAGACAATTCAAAAGTCTTCTGCTTCATCTAACTCTGATGCTTGTGCCCACATGAAGCCACAAGAGATGGAAAGTGCATATGTGAGCAGATTTGATTGTAAGCCACAGCCTGCAAAGCACGGAATAGGCTGAGTACTTTCAAGATCCATTTTGAAGGAAGTACTTAGCACCAAACTGGTGCATTGCCAGTTATTTTGCATTCTGGGATGAAAGTGACCTCTTTTAAGGACTGACTAATGCAATTTCAACATTTTGAGTCTATATTTAGAGGTCAATACAGATAGTTCTTGTAAGTGCTTTAATTAAAATCTAATTCTTAAAAGATAATTTGAAGTAGTTTAGCTACAGTGGACTGCTTCCATTGTAGAAAAATCTTCAAGGTGGAAAGAAGGACAGTGAAAATGACCTTCTATTTCTCCCTTTGAGTGCAGTGATGTCTGACTGCTGTATGGGGCCACCACTGAGTACAGACTGGAAATTCAACATAATGCAATTCTCCAAGGGAAAATGAGACTCCATTTTGTTAAGTATAGGCATTGTGTGTGCTTTTCTGTGGAATGAAAGATCCTTTTTTGGACTCTGCTAGAGAAACATTTTTTCTTAGAAATACTATTCTTTCCCCCCTCATTTTACTTTTAAAAAACTTATTTACAGTGAAAACTGAAAACTTTATTGGTTTTTGAAAACAGTGAAACTTTTAATCAAAAGAAAGACAATGAAGAAAAAGAAAAATAGCATCAAAGCTGGAATATTTTAATGGATGTTTTATATCTTATGCCTGTTTTGGTTAAAAAGAAATTTTCTCTCCCTTGAGATAGACTTTCAGCAAAAAAGTCTGAACAGAACCATCACTTACCTTAAAAATATAGGATGGTAACAACAATCTAAGGCTTTACTCTATAACAGTAATTTAACAAAACTGACACTCTCCTGCTGATTCACTGCTGATATGGTCTTGCTACTAGGCAATCATCTTGAGTTCAAAGCAGAGGAAAAGTTTGTGGCTTTGAGGAGACTGCATCATGGTGTGACCAGTCCTCTGTGTTGGTGCTGGTACTCTGCAGAAGGAGTACTGCTACTGAAAGCCTTTGGTCCGGTGGCTGGAGAGTGTAACCACTCAAAACAACCCTGTGACACTGCAATAATGAAAGTATTGCACAAAAGGACAAGACTCACTTCTAACTTGAAGAGGTGGGTACTTGCCTTTGAACTCCTTCTCACAAATAAAAATAGGCTAAGCTTCATGAAGCCCAGGATAAACAGAAAAGTTAAGTGTAGAGACTGGTATGTCACCCACAGTGTTTTGTGCCCACGTGGATACCATCATACAGATAGAAATATGTACAAAATAACAAATGGTTAAGCTTTAGTTTATTTCCAAATTAATTTCCCTTCACTAGACTGTTTTATTTATTAGACATGGGAAATATTTCTTTTGAACAGGGGTTTTATTCTGGAGAATGTTATCAGAGTTTCTTGGACTAGAAATATTCAACATGGAAAAAAGTGGGAGAACACTATAAAATATTACATTATTTTCCATTTATTTATTCGCTCTAGAAGATCCTCAACTTCTTCTGAAACAATTCCAACATTCCTGAAATGAAAATTTCCTAGGTCAATGGTAGGAAATTTGCAACTAATAACTTTGTGCCAAGGAGAGAGTATGAAAATTTTCTTGCATTTGATTTGTTAAAAATTCAGTTTATGAAGGAAAAGTCAACTGGAATAATTTTGGTCTCTTGTGATTTGTACTTTTCTGGCCCTTTTTATGATAGAAAAAACCCAAGTCAACTTCTTAAATAACTGTAGATTTGATAACTGGGCCTGAGTATGGAAATGGTTGAAATTTGCTGTTACTGACTCTGTCTTTTTAATGATTTCTTATTCAGAATTTTGTTTACTGAACTCTTTCCAGTGTTTTTGTAGATTCTGTTACTGTGTTTGACTGAAATTTATGTCTGCTTACACACTAAGGTAAGTGTGTAAACTTACGCACTAAGTTTCATTTCTGAATGAAACATGAAATAATGCAAGAAGCCCTTCTCCACCTATCCCCTCCCCCAAATCTCCCAAAAAGGAATGAAAATAAAATATGAACAACTTAGAAACTTTTAAGGCTGTAATTTTTAAAAGCTCCATATATGAGCATTAGCGACTCCTTTATGGAAACAGTAGTGAGAGAAGAGGAAGCAGCAGGACAACATCAATGACGTTTGTTGTTACACTTTGTGAAATAGGGTCAGTTGGCTTGGCATAGTCCTATGGACTGGAAATATAAGGCTACAATCCAGCATGATAGGCTCCAGTGCATCTTGTGAGGAGTTTCAGAGTGTGTTTCCTATTTGATAAAATTTGCATTCAGAGACCACTTTCTCCAAAGGAGAAAATTGACACAAGTCTTTGACTCCTTTTGGTGCTGACAGGAATCAAGAGCATCCAGTATCACACTGAGCATACAGATTTGAAAATAGCCCTTGTCTCTCTTATCATTCTTAGAAAGATGTTCTTCCCCTTCTTTAATACAATTAGTGATTTTCTGTGAGAAGTCTGTAAGGAGCATGGCTGCTTCCTTTACTGGGAGAGACACCAACTGGTTACATACTATCTTAGCAGGCAGGCATAACTCAAGTCTTTAATCATATTGAGGTTCACTGTCTTCTTGAGAGTAGTTTACAGAAATTTAATGAAAGAAGAGTTGAGTAGTTTGCTATTCCACATACATTTCTACTGATGCATCTGAACAAACTGTTCTGTTTTCATAAACTAATGCCAAAGAACTTCTTGTCTTCAGGAGGGCTGACTAAAAAGTTAGTGTTGAAATATGATGTATGCTTTTCCCACTCTTAAAATTTGTTTCTACAAATAATTTCCAGCCTTCACTCTTTTGAATTTTGTTTTGTTGAGAAGAAAGGAATGGTGGAGCTTATAACTGGTCATAGATACATGTGACCCTGCCTACAGAAAATGTGTCTTCATCCAATGGTAACTGTTGTGGGGGTTAACAGCACCTCAGTCTATTCCTAAAGGGGTAATCCAGGCATATCCAATAGCAGTAGTTTTCATGCATACTTCATCACTCCCTATTTTATCTCCTGCAAGCAGCTATTGCTGACTTTTTTTCATCCATCAGCCAGATAAAGCATCTCATGTAAGTATATCTTTGCCTTTTCCTAGACAAGGACCAATGAGGTCTGTAAGGGTCCTATCCTTGTGACTAAATAAGAGCATCTCCAATACAGGACTTACAGCCAGTCTTACCTCTTAATACTCAATGTACATCTAGTTTATATAGTCAGTAATGTCTCTAATGCAATCCATCTTATCAAAAAGTCAATGTCTGTATTTTGTTGTTGACTCATAGTCTCAATTCCATTATTCTAAGGCAATCAGCCTCATTGAAGATACCTACACTGCCGGTAGAAAAAGATTAATTCCACAGTAAAATTTCATTGTATCACAAAACTAATCTATACACCTGTTCTTATTGCTCTCAAAATCTTGTTATGGGCAAATAGGGAACACAACTGACATGTAGACAGAGTAATTTATTGTTAGTCTCATTAAAGTCTTGACACATACAACAAAGAGTTGTTATAAGCCCAGGCACAATAACACCCATTGTCCCAAAATATACCAGGAAAAAACCCCAACCAACTGAACAAAAAAATACCTTATTAACAACACAGTTAAAATGCTCATTGAAAAAAAAACAAACAACAACAACAAAACAACAACAAAAAACAACAACAACAAAAAACCCAACAACAAAACAACAAAAAAAACACCCCCAAACCTGTAGAGGTGAAATTTCCTCTTACCTCCCTGGTTGTTTCACTGATGTTATGGTCACTCCCACTCTGAATCATCATGTCACAACTTCAGAGTTGCACCAGAAGGGGACAAGGATATTAGGAGTCATTGGTGCCCTGGATGCTTTGCCAGAAGGAGTTTGATACTTGTCACAGTGATTTCTTATCTCTTGGTCCTGCAGTCTCCTTGAGGGTTACTAATCTTGTTTCCTCACATGACTATATATATATTCTGTCCTTTCATTGCTTGTCAGTTATTCATTATTTTTTCAGTTGTCTTTGTTGTCCCTGATTTGCAGCACTGCACTCCTGTTGTGACAAGTGGCTGCCACTGTGATTTGTGTTCGCTGTAGGAGACCTCTGATGTCTGCTAGTGTTGGTACTCTTCCCCAGCACATTTTGTTCTAGAAGTTATGTAACAAAACACAGCTACTGGGTATAACTATTAGCAGTAACTATTAAGCACATCATGGCACAAAACTAAATCAAAGCTAAAACAAATGTGGGGAACAGCTACCCAGTTGTTAGATAATTGCTGTCACAGTTTAAACAAGCTAAACCCAGCTCAATGCCAGTCAACCTGATCCTGGGGACTGATCCTGGGGTCTATTCTCTCTTACCCCTAATGGCAATTTGCATTTTCTATGCTACAACATGAAGCTTAGGACTGCAGGTGGAGTGGGGGTGGAAAGTGGTTGCTGCAGTAAAGTATGGGCTGCAAAGAGAACTGAGGTATGGGAAGATATTTGGGCTGTGCAATGGTTTGGGGGCCTTGTGTAAGGCTCATCCAACAGCTAGGGTTGGAGTCAGTATGCCATTCATTTTCAGTATGCATGTATGATTCAGTGACATCATTGTCCACTTGTGTTCATGCAGGTTCATTTTTTGGTCTAGTGCAGTCATAAATTCTTCACAGAGAAATATACTAAAAAATTCAGTGAGGTCAACCTCTTTTGAAATATCCTTGTCAAGGATCTTGAACGCTGGCCTTAAGCCTTTTCTCTTTAATTGGTGGAAGCTGCCATTTGAGTTATGATTGCAATCTTTGCTATACTGTGCTTAACTCCCAGTGGAATCCCTTAGAAACTATGTTCAATCTATAGAAAATCTATATTAACTTCTCTTGGTTAAGCTTTGTTTCTTTAGGTTCTTACTCTTTTTGAAATATGAAATTATCATCATGATCCATCTCATTTGTTGTAACAATTTCATCAACACTCTCTTAATTTTCAATAAATACATATCATTTAGATCTCATCTTGCTCCGGCCAATTGCTTCTGTCAATCTGAAAACCACTGCCTGCATATTTAATTCTCCTCACAATAAGTATCAGCATAAGAAATTTTCAGAAAATATTCTTTTCACCATAAAGAAAAGAGTCAAGCGTATTGTGAGTTTCCACCTTCTTTTTTTGCCAAAGGGTACAGAAAAAAGCGCCTCAAATAATGCCATTTCCAAATGAGTCAAGACATTTTATTGTAGTATTTTTAGATGAACATTTTTTTGTTCTGTTCAGAACAACTCAAAGCTTTGAAGTTTCTTTGAATGTAAACATTATTGTCATTGTGTGCAAAAGTAATAATTTAAGACAACAGCGCTCAAGCAGCACTCAGAAGCAGTCTTTGTAGCATATTTTTATAGTCCACAACAGTCATCACATGATTCCCTCCTGTTTCATATTTCTAAAAGAAGTGACACTCATCTCAGGGAAGAAGGAAGCAATTGTAAATCTTCTTAGGGCTAAAGATCATCAGTGGGGATTGCATGAGCCTTCAGCAACATATCAGCTAAAGGGAAGAAGAGAACAGAATAAAATTTGTATCCTATGTTTTTCCAGAGTCAGTAGGTTTGGGAAAAAAAAGAGAGACAGATATTTTTAGAAAGAGGAAAAAAAACATCATCAAGAATTCTTGTCTCATTAAAGACAACAAAAATACATTAAAGCCTTTTCTTGAGTCACAGGTTACTCTAAGCTATGATGAACACTGGGAAGTGTGAGGCTTTTGGAAATACTTGAAAAACAGAAATAGGTGCACCCACCTGAATGTCTTCCTGTATGCTCTCGTGTCAAAAATATTAGCCTTTGAAGTCATGCTCACAGGTATTTAAAATTTAAACTTCTCTAAGTTTCTGTGCAAATTGTTAATCATAATGCCTCCCATTATTTGTGAGCAGATATTTTCCTCTCACACAGGCAGCATGAGTGACAGGTTTTTCTCCCACCATTTTATATGAATAATGAGTTGTTTCAGTGCACACATAAAAAGAACATAATTTAGGGTTAGTTATCATTTCCAGACTGTGTTTTATATATTTTTTACAGAGTAGAAAATGAGGCCATAACTTACTGCAGTAATTTCTACTTCTAACTTTTTTCCCAGTATTTTTCAGCATAGCGTATTTCCTCTGAAAACTGTCTTAGACCACGAAGTCCACGGGGTTTTTTATTATTTTTGTTGTTATTTTGCTTTCAGTTTTATTTAAAGGAACTGCTGCTGGAAAATTTGCATTTAAATTCTGAGATTTGTTCTTTATTTTTAAGGAGAAATGTATGCTCTTATTTTCTCAGTTAAGCATTATATGATATCTTTCTTGAGTACCACAATACTCTTTCTTGAGCATCTTTTACCAAGTCAAGGAAAAGCTTGTGCCTTGAATTTAAGTGGAGAAAAATGCATCAAAACTAAGGCAGAGATCCATTTGGAACTCTAAGATGTTAAAATGTAAAAAAGTCTTGGCTACTGCAGAAGCTACATACACTGAAATTCTTTCAATTGTTTTTCTACTCCAACTGTTCTGAATTACTTTGTGCATTATTTATGAACTTCTTAGTCATGGGTGTTGAGCTAAGGTTACCTTTATATTGTTTGGTTTGTGGAGTAATTAACTTTGTCTCATATATTATGCTTACTGCTGCAATTCTAGAAGCATACAGAGGAAAAACAGTGTTTATGGTTGATTTTTTTTATTTTATTCTGTAGACAAAAGTACTTTTTCACCTCAAGTTGTAACATTCATTCTCCACTCCTTCATGCCTTGCATAGCTACTAATAATTTCACCTGTGTGTCATGGGAGTTTAAGTTTTCTGTGTCAGAGCAAGAGAGTGACATCCACCAAACACAACAAACTCACAGGAACATCAGATTTCAGTTTTATTTGTTTGTCAGTATTTCTCCTTTATCCTCAGTACCAGCTGCCAGAACTACCAGAATCTCTTATTATCCTGTAATTATCTGACTGATACATGGAAGAGTCAGCTCTTCTCCGTCTAAATACAGAAGAATAGTAAAACTTACATAAATTGTGCTCTGATAAGTTACTTTGATGAATCATTTAAAACTGGCACCCTTTTGCTAGAAACTGAGTAAGGCTAGGTGCTTCTGAAAAAGATGCAAGAAACATCAGCTAATGATGAACTAACTTGTCATAATGACCGGTTAGTAGTTGGCTTGTGAACTGAAGCTGTAAGGTTGATATTCAACCACCTTATTTTTAAAACCCCCTTTTTTCATATTGCTTTTCTACCTGCCTTGTTTCTCTACAGCAGCACTGATTGAGCTCATTATCTTCATAACTGTCTACTGTTCTGACCCTTGAGAATTTCTTGGCCTTTCTATGTCAAAGAAGTATATTTATAGGCTAGTTTTGCAGTAAGTTAAAGTGACAGATCTTTCTCTCTGTTTCATGTTGAATCAGTAAGGGATAAAGATTCATGTAAAATAGAGTTACAGCAAAACTATACAATATAAGGAACATTAGGAAACTCAGGAATAGACAAGCAAGAGGACATTTCTTCATCTTATCCAATGATTTCCACCTTTTGATATTAGAAGTAATATAATCACTGTCATAAACATCAGGTTTTATGCCTCGGTACTCCCTCAAGGAGGCTGTTCTTACTTTCATGCTTATCACTGAAAACTGGCTCCACATTTCCAATGTGAATTTATTTATGGACAGTGTTTATCCCTTTGACCGGTCTTATATTTTTTTTTTCATAGTTTGCTCTTCAGAGAANTGGAGTTTTGTTAAAAAAATCCAGTTAAGGTTTTATCAATTTCTAATAAAATATTTCAATAGCATCCACAGATCTACTAGAAATAGTTTGTCTAAGTAGAGTCCTTGGGAGACTGCATTTGTTTTTTGTTGTTTTGTTTTTGTTTTTTTTTTTTTTTTCAGGGGTGCATTGTTTTGTTTTTTTAGTGCTCTTTGGTGTGTCTATAACTTATTCTAGAAAATCTCATTTTGTTTCCCTGTTTAGCATTTTCTAGTCTTTAGTTAATTTAACTTTGTTTGTTGATTTTTTAAAATTCTTTTTAGTATTACTCTTTTATTCTTTCTGGTTTTATTGGCATTCTTTTGCTGTGTAGAAATAGTCTGGAACTGGTTTTTTTTTTTTTTCTTTTTTTTTTTTTTTTTTTTCCAAGGTTCAGGTTTTGGGTACCAAATAATGGTCCTAATAAAATTCTAGGTAGCCTTTCCATTCAAACTCCCAAAGTTTCTCAGTATAGTTAACTTTATATTTCTTTCCTTTCATAAAAGTTTCCTCTTTTGACCTGAAGAATCTCAATTACAAATTTACCTTTATTATTTAATTTTGTTTAGATCAAGTTAAGTCCAGATCACTCTGCTTGAGTTAATTTTCTATAGCCAGTTTTTCTACACTGTCCTCATTACTTGCCAAAACTAAATTTTCTATTTTTTTCAGCTAGCAGATGACAGAAAAAAGTCCTCATGCTATTATGTCCAGGCACACTTGTATGTGTACGTTTTTTAACAAAATTAAAAGGTTGGTCCTTTATTTCTTAAATTTTATTACACATAGCAGTCCAATCTTGTGAAGTCTGTACTAGAGTCCTTAACTTTCCTTTTGCAGATCAAAAATATTCCACTGCAGATTAGATGTGGCTCTGTATCTTCGTTGGTCTGGCATCATCAGTCTTGTTCTCTTCCAGCTGAAATCTGGCAATAGCTTTTCTCATTGGCATTTTCTCATTCTTCCCCGCTCCCACTGGGATTCATTTCATCCTCAAGTCCAGATTCAAGTCTCAAGTTTCAGTCTCAGGGACTCTCTGAATGTGATCCCATATACAGTAACGAGCTTTGAAAGCACAATCAGACCAAATTCAAATACAGAAGCCATGAACATTGTACTTCTTAGAGATCCTCAGTTGTTTAACACTTTCTATTTAATGTTGCAGCTCCAAATCAAGGACAATGCCAAATAGGACTGGAATAGAAATAATCAGTGATATTTTCATTACAGCTGTGTTCAATTATTATGGCTCGTTAATATAAGGTATTTTAGGCTGTGTTATTATAAAATGCTAGGTCATGCAAATGCTCCTGCTCCAGTGACTCCGGCAGAATATTGACTATCTAATATTCTATTCCAGTAATTCTCATCATTATTTTGACTTAGAGTTCTTTAACTAATTTCTATTTTCCCTAAACAACAGTCCTTTATGACTGACTATTGCCTTAGACTCCTGCAGCTAGCTCTCTGTTCAGGCACATAAAAATCAATAGAAATTCTGCATGTGTAGTTTGTGCCACAGAGACTTTGCAAATCCTCACATTTCCCAGTCAAACTTCTCAGAAGGCTGAGTCTGTATCAGTGGCAGGTGCCAAGACTGGCCCCATAGAGGCAAAATAGTCTTCTGATTAATTTGTACATTTATCACTGCAGTACATGAACACCTTGTAGGTTCCCTCTGTCGATTTTTAAAGATATATTTTACTGTGAATTGATTTGGAGAAAATACACTTGGTTTAGGTGTAAACTGATGGCAGACACAACAAAAAACTAGATGAAGCAGATATAATGGGGGCACAATATAATGTTACCTGGCTAACAATTTTAGGGACTGTCCCTAATAACTGTGTGCTCTACATCAAAGTACTGTTGTAAAAAATGTTTTTCTTTTCTGCCAAAGCAGGATAGGGATGCGATCAAAGAGCACCCCTATCATTTATCAAGGTAGTGTCATAAGTCAAATGTTTCCATTTTTCAAGGAAAATAAGAAAAACTTTCCTTACAAGGGTGAGCACTGCTGGTTTAAGTAAAAATTAGGGGACAGGAGCTCTGGATTCTCTTCCTGTTGCAAATAAAGCAGGCGATTATGATTTCAGATACCATTTCCAGTCTGGTTTGCAGAGGTCCCATTAACTTTAGCTGGAGCAGGTGTGTTCAACACCTTTGAAAATAGGCTTCCTAATTGTTTGTTCTCCAGTTTCCCTATTGGAAATGAGGAAGAAAAAACGAAGATCTATCTCACTCTTTGTAAAGGGCACTGAAATGTCCATTTAAATACAAAAGGCATAGCAACTACTCCGGCAAAGCTGCCCTTGCTGAGCCTAGGTACGCATAACAGATGTAATATTTCAAGGAATGATAGATATAATGCCATATCCCTTCCATTACTGATCTTGCCCTTGCCCTTGAATTTTTCCAGGCTCTAACTCCTTCAAGCCTCTGAACTAAAAGATCCTTGATGTACTCTACTGCAAATAGCAGGATCTCATGAAGCAGGTTTTAAAACAACAAATCAGTCTGCAATGGCTGCTCATTTCATAAAACTCTTTAACATTTCAGGCTGTAAAATATTTTTATATTTCACAAGCTGGCTTTTAGAGCTTTCAGGTTCCTGATTTGCAGGGAGAAGTTAATACTACTATCCCAAAGTACTTATGTAATATTTAGCTGATAAAATTGCTTTAGGTTTAGTAATATATAAAGGGATAAATCATTCATCCCTTTGTGCTAATTGGAAAAAATACAGACTCACCATTTGTAAAACAATATTTATTAGCAGATTATCCATTAGCACACAATTAATTTATTTCATTTAGGATCTGTATTCAATTTTACATTGTAAATAAGAGATAAAAGTACATTTGTGTATCAGGATTTACACAGTAACTCTTCATGGGGATTTTTTGCTGTAAGCTGCTCTATTTTGCAGGATTGTATTTAGGTTGTTATGTGCTGGTACTGCACAAAGTGTTCAGCTGTTTCAATCTCTGCAGTAGAAGCATGGTCATATAGCATGTTGTCTACCAGCTACCCACCTTTCTCCTTGCTTTGCTGATGACATCTTCCCTGATGCAGGAAGAGAAGGCAAACCATCTTGTCACCATCAATTCCCAGAGACCTGGGGTATCTGCTGTCTCTGTGAACGTTTTCTTCCAAGCAGCCCAGCCAAGCCCCTGTCATTTTGCCACAAGTGGGCAGTAATTAACTGCTAACTGAAGTCACAAGAATCTCAGCTCCCTCACTCCTGGTTGAGACTCCTAACCCTCAGCCTGCCCTTTCTTTGGTCCTACCTGACAATCTGCTCCATGAAGAAACCTGGTAGTTAATGCCAATTTGCCCCGGCATTCTTACAGAAAAAGATTTAATAGTCCGCACAGGAGTTTGGGAACGTGTGTGCTTCTGTTTGAGGCTTCGGGCAGAGGGACTCCCATAACCACCACTATTCCTTGTTCAAGCCTTGTGTTCTGCTTCAAGCAATTTAAATAAGAAATTTGAGAACTGAGTTTTACATAACAGGGTATTTGCAACATTGAAATTACTGCCTTTCTGACAAAGATTAAAATACCCCAACAAAACCTAGATAAGCAAATCAATTTGTTTTTGGTGTGATTGGCAAGGCTTTTGGGGCCACTGCTGCATGGTGCAAATACATCTTGTTTGTTACACTTGCTGTCTTAAACAATGGAATACCTGCTTCTGTTAAGTGGGACAATATATAAAAAGTATTTTTAAGGCAAGATTCTTGCCTTTTTCTTTGTGGGAACCCTGTCACCATGATATTTTGGAAAACAGAATGGTTTTACTTCACTTCAGGCTCTTTTTAAACTAGGAGGTAACTTACCATCATATCACATGACAGATAATGCTTTATAACAAAAAGCCATCTGTAAAAATGACATGCCTCCCTTGACACATACCAGCAGGTATGTGAATTAATTCACCAGCAGGGTGAATTAAACATTAAGAGAAATATGTCTCATTTTAAGTTACCTCATCTTGAAGTGTGTTGACAGCAGGCATCGAAAGCTTCCAGGCTCTGGGCAGGAGGACAGAAGGGCTGAGTATGTGCGAAATGAACTTGGAAGATGACTGAGCTATGAGTAGCTGCAAAATTGTTTCTAGGAAGCTAGAATATATGCAGTCCAACTATGGGGAAATGGCAATTCTCATGGCAGTGGGAGATTTCAGTTCAAAGGTGAGACTTATCCAGAAGGAAGGTCTAGCCCAGCAACAACTTCTTTCCTCTTGGTCAAGAAGCGTCCATTTAGCCTCTGTGGGAGCAATAATTTTTTCCCTCATCTTGCTATGGACATTTTGCAGTCGTTATTCTGCTTATAAAGATGTTAGTAGTCCAAACAGCCAGCTGAAGCAGTCTGTGGACAGCCTGCATACACAGCGACAAGATACTTGAGGTGGGACATTTCCTACCTCTTGAAGCTGCCTGGGTCCAATCTCTGCCCATGCAGGCTTGGGCACATCTGAGCTCTGTGGTCTACTGTGCCAAAAAGCCCTTCTCCTCATGGAAAAGTCCAGTGTGAACAAAAGATTCTCAGCACATCCAGTAATCAAGACTATGTTCTGTAGTCGATACCCACCAATCTCATTTCATTTGCTCTTCTGACCACCTCTGCTCATTGAGCAGGTGTCTACAGTGAACTGTTTATGATGATACAGCCAGAGTACTACTTCAATTTTGCTTGCAAATAGACAGCAACAGATTGTCCAGAAAAGGTAAGAGAATTATCTGCCATTAAGGAGAACAGGGCCTAAGACTAGCAAATGGGCCTGTTATTTCTTCCTTTCTTTTTCTTCCCCCCTTTTTTTTTTTTTTTTTTTTTTTTTTTTTTTTTTTTTTTTCTTTTTCTTTTTTGAAAGAAAGGCAGTTCAGGGAATTTAAATCTGAAGCAAAACAAGTGATAAATAGACAACCAGATAAGAAAAGGTTAAGGTTAAGGAAATACTGGAAGGAAAGAAAGAGCTTTAGATGAAACTTACTTGCTTTCAAACAAGTGCAAAGATTGCATAAAGGAAAAAAGAAAGTAAAAGAAAAAGAAAGGTTTTAAATGCGTGTAGGCGGTGGGTGGCTACTTAGGAAAAGAAAAAGTCAAGTAATTGAAAAGAGAAATGAAATTGCAAAGGATCATAGGATTTCAAATTAAGTGAACAAATTGTATGGGGGAGGTGTGTAGACTATACTACACAATAGCTTGAATTGGCAGACAGCCTATAACAGTGGTTCTGAGTGAACAGCCCTGCATCTCCTGTGGCAAAGTGAAAATAATGCCAGCATTTCATAGTCATTTTACTTTTATTATCACCAAAAGTTTTTACCAGCATTCTATTACCTTGAATGCTTTTATGGTGCCAAGTTGAGCTGGACAATAAATGAACTTAATGATAAACATGCTGAAGAAGATAAAAGAAGAAGGCAAGGTTTTTAAGATTATTAGAAATTTAAGAAAATGAAAGAATAAAAATTTGGAATTTAACTGAAAGTATTTAATTTAATTTTGAATAATTTTGGATCTTTCTAAACTGTTTTTTAAAACTATATGTCAGAAAGTAGCAATGCTATTTCAAGAGATCCCTATGTTACATTTTAAAATGTGAAAAAGTTATAACAATTTTGAAAGAAAGCATTTTGACCAATGAGCAGGTTTTTCCTATTTCAGAAAATCTTGCCTCTTTGAATTGTCCCAAACAGAAGTTTCTACTGATTTGGATCACCACTCATCTTTAAAATGTGTTGGTTATTTGTACATGCACTGACAATTCTCGATCCACTTTGGTGTCAAAAGCTGAAGCTGTAACTAGACTCTGAATCCTAAATTTTTATGACAATCACTTGACTGTGACTGAGTCTGTCAATACACAATCCTGTGGCCCAACAAATGTGAAAAAAATAGGAATTAATTGAAGTAGAGAGAAATGAATAAATCAAATTAAGCTACCAGCTAGTATGGTGACACTTAGTCTCATACTCAGCTTCTTCCATATTCTTCTTACCTTCTAAATAAATTTGGTGCTTAAATTTGTGTTTGCCACAGTCAGTGCAACATGAAAAAGCGTGGGTTTTTCCNTTTTTTTGTTTTGTTTTCTTGCCCTCAGAATTCTGCGTCTCAAGAGGTATGATGTGTTGTGCGACAACAACTACTAGGTGCTACTTTGCATCCCAGGTGTGAAGCAACATCCTTCCTTTCTCTCCTGCCCTTCTTCCTCCACTGCCTTATGAAGTTGCTTTCCGTACAAGTGTTGCTCACTACTCAGTGCCAATGTACAAGTTTTACTCTGTAAATAGAGCTCAGGTCCCATGACTTGACAGATGACTACTGCAGACATTCAGGAACATGAGGAGAAAGTGGTAAAGATGATAATGATATCATGTAAAATTAAAGCAGCATATCAAACAAAACAATTGTAAAATTCATATATTTAATAGGCAGTCAAATGCAGCTGTTTCCAGGGAGGTGATATATGCTCCTGGCTTTTGCTTTTCTTGTGAAAACTGTCAGTCACATTCTACATCAACCTGGGTTTATGTTAGCTTTATCAGGCAGACCAGTCAGCACTGAACGGCATTACTGTAGTCTTGGGGTAATGAAAGTGTAGATAACCATCTCAGATACAGGCTGGGACAAAGGTACTGATGTAAGTAGCTGAAGGCTCTATTGACCACATAATTCACATTACTCATAGAAGAAAATATGATACATAAAACTGTTTTAGACTTTGTTACTGATAAAACAGTAAGAATTTATTGCTGATGAGAACAGGAAGCAGTAATAGATAGCCATGTGGACATACACAATAAAGAAAAATGATTTGCCTTTTATCAAGAGAGTAAAGAATTAAAAATGTAGCCCTGGATGTTTTGAAAATTACAACAGTGTGAAGGAGAAAAATATATCTTCTGTATGACAATGACAATATGAATGATAATACAGAAGATTATTTGTCCCTTCTGTATTAACTACCTGCTGCATGATGCATCTGTGGAAAGCATTTCAATTGCAATAGCATAAAATAATTTCTAATGAAATAAATCTGATCAACCTGCCTGAATGTTCAAGGTGATTTGACACCTTTAGACAATGGATCTTTCTACTTCTAGCAGTAGACCTTCTGTTCACTGCTACATGACACCGCATTTAATATGTCATTTTTTGAGTGGAACATCTTAGCAGTGTCCTGCTGTGCTAGCCAGACTGCTTGGGCTGGAGGTGTGTCTCACAACAACATTGTTTCAAACCTTTTGGTGCAAAGACAATAAGAAAACAGGAACAAGTCATTTCCTATTTGGATCCAGTTTAAACAGTTGTAAAACCAAAGGTAAATATTTAAACAAGCTTCATGTAATTTTTAGAAAAATGATGTAGACTACTAGTCTTCCCCCTTATTTCTCATTCAAAATCATGTGACCAGGATGACCAGTATATACTTAACTGCTGAAAGGACTGAGGATAATGAGTCATTGTTCTTTGGTCCGTATACTGTCATGAAAAGCAACCCAGGAAGAGTTGATGCTGTGTGGTTGAAGGCAGTCAGTATGTTTATAAAGTATCCATCAAGAAGGAATTGTTAAGGATTCAGTCTCTATTGTCACTCTTGCTTTATTTGATTATTTGGATATTTATGTAATTACATACAGTACAAGATATATGTATATATTTGCAGTTTCAGAGCTGGGAATGATCTATGATACTTTCTCCAGTAAACTGTAGCTCAACGAATAAGCCAGATAGCTGGTGGGGACAGGGAAGCTAAAGAATTTCTTGGAATTTTTTGTGAGAAAAGTTACTATTGTATTTAGAGATGAGACTTGCCATGATAAGCTCGAGTTTGCTAAAAAATGTATCACTGACGCAGAGATAATACAAACATTGTTAGAAAGGTGGATTTATAAACCTCAGCCAAAGCCAAATCAATAATTCGCAAGTTTGAAACTGTAGGAAAAGCTGCCAGGTATGTCACCTGGTGTGTGCAAGTGAGCAAGAGGAGATTGTGGTCACAGGAAAAGAAACCTGTCTTGGACAGTCTGGGACATGAGGTGTAACTGATTTTAGCACACCTTGAATGAGGATCAGTCAGAAGCTGAAACCCAGACAAAGAGGGACAGGGTTGTTGAGAGACTGGATACTGAACTTTTGGGAATGAATAACCTGACTGGAAGGTACTCCAGGTTTATAATAGGGACAACCAGGGGGAAGGGCTGTGGGAGGTGATCTAACCCAGGCTCAGGGTAAGAATCACAGTGGCCAATCAGGAGACCCTAACCAGTTCTCCATTCTTTCTGTGTGCTGTCTGATCTGTGGGTTAGAGCCCTGAAAGTGCAGCATCAAAGCCCTGCTTTGTTCCAGTTTCTGAGGCCATGTTCTCTGATTGATGAACTGTCAAGCACAGAAGTAAGGAAAGGAATTTTTGGTTTCTCTTTGTTCACTGAAACAAGATGGTTTTACTTGGTGGAACCAGTCAGGAATGGTCATTGTTGACTTCTCTTTAGTTCCACTTTCCATGTAGACCTTCAGCAGCATCTTCTCAGATCCTGTGTTCGGGATGTATAGGTACACTTATTGTACAAGTTTCCCAAGACGTGGTATGTGCAAGATCTCAGAATATGTCCAGTGAAAACACCAGGTTTTCCCAAGCACCTGTCATGGCTCATTATTCCCCAGAAAGTGAGCTAGGTGTTATGGTTGAGAGACCTACTTGGAGTCTAAACACCACTGGGACAGCTTTATCTAAGTGACTTTTTTATCCCTGTAATACAACTCGGATTTCCAAGAGAGTTCTTTATTGGTCCTGAGTAGGTACTGTATGTCCCATATCACCCACTTTGCTGCCACTTGCCTATGACTATGTGAGCAATCAGAATTTTTTGACTCAAGGTATAACCACCATTCCATGCTACAAGATTCCATGCTTATTTATATACAAGGCACAGTCAGAAAGAGTGGGAGGCCTGGTGAAACCTATCCAACTCCCCATTAACAGATGTACTCCTACGGCAGCAGACTGCTTGACTTGCTGCTTATCATCTGAGACCCTGCTGTCCTGAGTGACCTAATGGAATGATTGATGACTTTGCTTTATTTACTGGGATGAAAACTATCAGACTCAACTTTAAACAGAACTGGGTGAACATCTGAAGTTGGCCAAACCAACTTGACAGAATTCCAAAGAAAAGAAAAGCTCCTTTGAATCTTTCGGGAAAATAGTGTTCTTCACATCTGCTACACTGATTATCAAGCAAAGTCTGAAGGAAGAGAGATGGATCTCCACCACAGTCCCTAAGTTCGGAAGTGATTTAGTGCTAAAACATTTTACTGCTCTAGGTTTATCACAAAAAGAGGGTACATTTTAGCTTATCATTTTCATTTTGTTATTTGTTTCTTTATTGATTAGATAAAAATACTGTTTATAATGCTGGGTAAAAGGAAAGTCCTGGGTAAGGCACTTGAGCACAAGAGAGAGAAAAAACCTAAAATCTGTCCTGTGATTACATGGTTTACCCAGGTTTAGGAACACAACTGATGGTCTGGAGACAGCATCCAGCTCAGAACGGATCTAAATGTCTGCAAATAAGAAGATCAGAGGATCTTTCCAGAAAAGAATCCTTTTCCCTATATATCTACCAAACAGGGTATCAGCCCAAACTGACTTCTCTGGCCCAGGCTGACAGTTCTTCAGGTACGTGAACAGCTTAAATTTTTCAGAAACTTCAAAGGGAGGCTCCGTAACACCTGACTGATTTTACAGTGCTAAATTCAAAATTGTGCTGTCTCCAAGCAAACATACACTAAATGTCTGAACATTAATGTACCGTATCAACCAGTATGCCTTCTAGATAATAACACAGGCAGCGTCTCTCATATATTCTTCCAAATAAAATGCAATGCATCTCAGAAAGGTATTTGAGAATCTGCTCTGCATATTTACTGGCAAGATAATCTTTCTGTTCCATCCAACTGTTTTGTAGCTCTGGAGCATATACTTCTCTTTCCCTTGTCCTCCTACCTTTCCCTTATAAAGAACCTGACTTTATATAGAACCATTTTTCAATATTGTAATACTTTATTAATGGAGTCTTAAACTGCTTGGCTTCTCATTTTCCATTTTAGCCTGACACATGCACAGTCTTTATTTTATATCCTTTATAGGATTTAGCACATATTTTTGAGGGGAAAAAAAAGAGACATTTATAATTCAGAATAAATAAATTTTTTAGTGAGGACAAAAAGACAGTTGCTACCATAAGATGCTTATGACTCACAGTTATGGTTTCAAGAAGCAACGAATATGTGTGTGGCGCTGGGTGCCTCTCGCTGAGTGTGAGTGTCCCTGCCTTGTGGTAGGTGCTCTGAGTCAGTTCAAGATCCCTGGTGATGAAAGCACAGGCATTCCAGAAGCTGAGTGGGTGACTAAGTTTGACTGCTAGAACTGTCATATTTGTAACGTAAAGATAGCTGGCTTGAGCCTGCTGCTTAGTGTCTTCACACTGCCGCAACTATGATAGTCACATCTTGTTCTCTTTCTTCATGAAAGAACATGACCACACTGCCAATTATGCCATGTTATATTGGTCATTAACTCTCAGCAAGTTTTTGCAGATACCAGAAATCATGTCACTACTGCAGCATGAATAGCCACTCAGGTTGATTTCTCCTGCTTCTTAGCAAGTTTCTTGGCAAAGAAATTTTCTCATTGTGCTCTTCTCTTCAGCTAAGCAGACTGGTTTGGTGTTAGCGTGGATATCAGTGTCCACAGTGTGGACAGAAAACCAGAGAACCCTGTGAACTGAGCACTTCCCTGCAGCAGAGGCAGCCAGCCACGCTCTGAGATGTGCCAGCAGGAGTGCACAGAGCAAGGCGAGGGATGGGAGATCACATACAGGCCCCTTGGTACAAGGGAGACATGGGCAAGCTGGAGCGTGGACTGCAGAGGCCCACCAAAATGCTGGGGTCTGGAGTGCTTGCCCTGAGAGAAGCAGCTGGGTAACATGGGCTCAGCTACCCTGGAGCAGGGATGGTTTTGGTGGAGGGTTAACAGCAGCCTCCCAGTCTCTATCAGTGAGGTACGATGGTGCCAGGCTGTTCACGGTGGTGCGTGGTGGGAAGACAAAGGATAATGTGTATGAAGTTGAAAGGGGGAAGTTCAAACAGATGTGAAGATAACTTTTTTTCATCCCTTGGCAGCCAAGAGCTGGAACATGCTGCCAAGGGATGTTGTGCCATCTCCATCCTTGGAGGACTTCACAGCCTGACAGTACCCAACTCTGACCCTAGTGCTGACTCTGATTTGAGAAAGATCCTGGACTAGAGGCCTTCTGAAACCCTTCTCAGAATGCATGGTCTTACAAAGCTCTTGCTTTAGGAGAGGTGATGGATTCATGAACGGAGTTCTGTTCCAGTTTGCATAACTAGGGTTTAATGCACCAGGCTTGACTAACACGATGAGAAGTCTACTGTTTTTTCACCACCTCAAGTAGATCTGTGTCTAGCAAATTATGGTTAGGTCTAAGTGGACACAATCAACCACAACTTCAGACTTCTCTTTAACTTTATTAAAAATTTAAATTGCTCAAATTAAGTATTCTAAATTATTTTGATATCTCTTATTGACTTTTCTAAAATTAAAACAATTTATCTTTTAGATGGAGAGTAGTATCTGCCAGAAGACTGAATGGCAATTAAGAAGAACTTTTTTTTTTTTTTGTCCCTGAGATCTTCTGTGTCCTGTTGATGAAAATGGATACAAATTAACAGGATTATATAATTATTCAACTGAAAAATTTCTTCTGGCTCATTCTGTACATAACCTAGTGCTGTCTGTGGAGAGAAGAAAGCTGCTACCTTACTCTTGGGAATTTATGTGGAAAGCAGTGTAAGAACAGCAATTTAAAACTTTTATTTTAGAAGTTCTATGTGATTTCTGTAGTGAAATATGAGTCAGGTATTTAATGTTTTTCTTCTGTCAAGATCAGAATAGAAATAACACATAGACTTGCAAGGAAAATACAAAATAAAAAATAATTCCAAATCCACATCTGCCTTTATGCACAATATATATCTTTTTATACCTTTGTATTTCATAACTGGTTTTGCCTATTCCTATTCCTACTGCTATTGCTACTGCTGTTAGTATTGCCTTTAGGAATAATAATTACTACTTTTTCCCTCATTTAGCATGACCTTAGGATGAAATTCAAAATTGACATGACTTCTGAGTCAGTAATAAAGACTTTAGAAGATCACAACAGTTTCTTCAGTGTTTGACAAGCTAAATTCCAACTTTATTATAGACTCATTATATTTTAATGTCAAAAAATCCTGTGCATGCCAATCAGCTTTCATCTGAAAGTAAGATGTCTATATTTTCTTAACAATAAACAATTTTTTAGCAAAATATAGAAAAACAGAAGAGATGCAGAAGTTGCAGTGTTAGAGTATATGCTCTTTGTGGGCAGATGTTCCCTGTGCAAAGTGGGGTTTCTGCTGAGGTTGTTACCTCTTTACCTCCTCCTCCACTCTTTGTCTGCTTGCTGCCCCTGTCCTGCTGGAGAGCACTGTTCTGAGAACACAGTGTCATCAGAGCCTGGTCAACTCCCAGCAAAATCTGCAGTGTTAGTTTCATTAGTCAATGAAGGGGTTTAGCACAAGCCCATCTGACTTTTATCTGTGGGGATTAAGATGGGCTCAGCCTCCTCCTTGCAGAGTGTGGCAATCTCCTCTGGATGGGTGGCAATGAGCAATTCAGAAGCAGGGATATTTTCAGATGGCACTGTAAAGTATATGGGAGACATTGATCCAGGAAGACAAGTGTTCAGAAGCCTTTGGATTCTGCAGGCATGCACTGATATAATAACATGTAAAGCAGAACACAGTGAACCTGTTATTCAGGCTGACCTGTTATTTAGTTAATTCTGAACAATCAGTTTGTCAGGGGAAATTTGGTTAGTGGACTAAATTGTCTTTTCTCAATAATATTCAATGCCATGACTTTTGGTTTTTGTTTTGTTTTTGGTCTATGACACTACAGTAAAATGGCTGCTATGTAAATGCTGATGAAGACAATATGTCATTTATTATGAAAATACTTGGATCTAGAGCAACTCCATCCTGGCCCACACAATGAATGAAGTCATGGGCTTCTGAGTAATGTATAATGTCAATGTTGCCCACTTATTACTCGTATTGACAATCACTGCTTGATTGGCTTTGGCAGTAAAAGAAAACTCTCCCGTATGAAGCAAAACCACTCTACATCAACAAGAAAGTTCTGATAATAAAGCCCAGGGTGGTACCCGTCTTTACAAATGATACACCAGATACACTAATTTCCTTGTCTTTCACAATGCAGACTATCATCTTCCAGCTGCTTGCCAATTTATCTTATACTGTATGTCATATTTTCCATACAGAGCTTTCTCACTATGAAACATCTTGGAATTATTTCATCTGTTATGACTTATTTGCAGCTTGAGATTTCTTTTTCTAGGACCAGGTTAGCTAAACATTTGAACCTTCTCTGTAACCCTTTGATAGATGCCTCTTTGATCATCACTAACAGCTAAGCAGGCTGTACTGACTCTGAAATGCTCTCTAAATGATCTTTCAAGATAAAATGATTATGTTTAAACATTAGAAATAAAAGAATTACCAATACTTGCAAATGTTATCCACATAAGTTTCTGTAGATTAAATATGTGTATCAAGGTGTTTCCATCTCATATTTTGTCCTGGAATATGGGATCTACTAGAGCAAGCAAACACTTTAGCAGTGTAATAGTGGATGCTACAGAGCAGTGCAGGTCCATACCACTGTACAAATGGGTGGCCATGTAATATCCCAAAATGTATAGTGATCTTGACTAACTTGATACAACCCCATATTAAAAGAGGTTAACAAGTACCTTGATCACATTTGTGGCCCACAGCGCTTCAGTAGTTTTGAAAGTTGCTGGCTTGATGTAAATTAGCAACAAAGTAGTTTTGCATTAGCAGTTGTTGCCTCCTTACAACTTCTACCTCAGCACAAGATGTTAAGACACAAAAAGTCTCCAGAGGTGGACAAGGTCCTTTTCATTTAGTGTCAGCTGTGGATCACAAGAATTGCTGGATATGCAGATCCAAACATTGTCTCCTGTTCTTCCTTGCTGAATAGCAAGATATTACCAGAGAAGTTGTAAGATGTTGTAGGAAGCATATTTATTTCCAGTTTAGCTTTCCCAGCTGTATGGTTTTCCACTCGACTAAAACAGGAGTTCGTAGTGTCAGAACTAGGGTTAACTGTGAGGTGCTCTGCCAGTACAGGTCTTTTGGTTACAAGTAGTTTGGAGAATAGCCCTTGCCTGTGAACCAGACTTCTTATTTTTTAAATATTTGACCCACTATGTGTTTTCTATCCTTCATATATTTATTTTTACTGTGTGATACAATGACAACCTTTGTGTCCTTGACTGTGTGCAGTTAAGAGTTCTTTAAGATTATTTTGACTATGTTTTACAGCAACGCACTGGAGAGGGGACCCTGACCACTGTGGATGGAGTAATGTTTAAGTATACTTAACACTGAAGATATCAACCTTCAATGATTTGGTATAAACACTTGGCATGAATAAAGACAGTAAGAATGAAGATAATTGGATTTAAATGTGGTTCTGACTTTACAGCCATATAATAGGATTGCTAAAATCTACTGCTGATAAGATGATATCCCATTTTTTTTAGAGCTAAAGGCATCCTGTTTTCCTGAACCATTAAGGAAATGAAGGGCTAAAATCTCTGAAAGTTCAGTGGCTACATGATTTTTGTTTATTATTTTCCCTGGAAGGAAGTTTCTAATATTCACTCAGTGAAAATGAATTAAAAAAAAAAGAAAAGGAAGAAAGGAAGAAAAGCAGAATACCATTTTCATGCCACAGTAACATAATGAATGAGACAAACCGTTCACTTCACAAGGGATGGGATCTCTTGATGCAGTCAATCCATAAATCTCTTTCATTCTGTTTGTCAGCAGACATTTTTAAGGGCTTCTTTCTCAATTCACAGGTTGTGGTTATTAGTAACCTCATACCTGTGCTGCAGATGTCATTGAGGCTTATTCCTTTGAGCCATGTCATCAATCATGGTTTTCACATCCTGGAGCAGAATAATCCATAGTATCTTTTTTTTTTTTTTTTTTTTTCCCTCTAGTAAGCACAACTTAAGTGGAAAATGTGAGATATAATCATCATGCTCATGCAAAAACCACATTCACTTGGTCACTTAAACTGATGCAAGGCAGTGACATTTTCGATAATACCATATAGTTCTCTAAGACTTTCACATGGCAGACTGCAGTCTCACTTCCCCAGGTGTTGCCACATTGTTAGAACATCTCACAGAGTCACAGGTGTCCAAAAGGACACGAAGAAACCTGTGCTGAGGGTTTGTGACTTCAAAGTTTTGTTTCAGGGTAAGGATGCTTACAGGACGTTATCAACGTGTGATGGTTGCCAGGGGATGAAAAGAGTAGTTGGAAAGGCATCTGTTTAACGAAAGCACAAGAGGTATTTCATACATTGCAGCAAGAAAATGCCTGTAATTCACTACAGAAAAAGTCTCATCTAGTGTGCAGTTCTCAGCTGTAAGGTGAAAGATGAGGAATATTGTCTAAAATATGGTGAGTGGTAAAATATTATATGCCTTCTTACCTAAATAATTCTGTGTGTATGCACATTTTCTAATTATGATAGTTTCAATCCAGGAGGTTTTATAAGTACATTGTAAACTTGGAGAAGAATCAGTTTCTTCCCTGGAATGAGTTTCATCTTAGGAGTGAATCTCATAAATTTAACCGATTGGCACATACATCAAAGTAGTGATTTATACCTTGGCTGTTCATCAATGACACTGTACATTTGCTGCCTTTTTGCAGAGTGCATCGAGTATTTTGGATCTATGCAATTGCATACTGAGATCTTCACTTTACCTTCCCTGCCAAATATTCTTTTTCAGCTTGAGCATATTTTTCTTGTACTTTGATCATGAATATAGTAGAAAAATATAGCTCTGATGAACTCCTCCTGAAATTGCTGCTGCATCTCTCCTCATCCACCTAAACCCTTCCCATGTACTCTCAAAAATCAGAAGCAGAATCTGCCCCTGTGTATGAGCTTGGAACATGAGCTTCTAATCTTGCCTCATTTCATCCACATAGCTTAATTTTTGGTTCTCTCTAGCTTAAATTTAGAGTAAGTCAACTGACATCACAAGTAGGAAAAAAGCTGTGCAAGAGGATGTATTGATATTTGTCCTCTGTTCTTTTAAGCATTGTGGAGGAAATTAACTCAAACCACTCAGCTTGGAGAATGTAAGCCTAAACACAAGCACGAACTCAGACACATAAATGGAGTGCAAGTCTGTCTGCTGCTGGTCACCATTTTTGAGGAAGCAGGTACTGTCAGCTCACCTGTTATCTCCTTTGGCTGTTTCTTCAGGTTGGAAAATACCTATTTGTGCTGCTAAGCTATTTGAAAGAACTGACCTGACAATGAGGTGGAAAGCTATTCAAAGTATACCGTCGGAGTACAGCTGGACAAGAATACAACATGCCACACTCTGTTACTACCTCACTGGACAATAATTGTGGCAGCTTCCTGCAGCTGCTTGTAGGAGAGTGTTGGCTTTGAACAAGGTCTGACTGTTCTTTGACAATTTTCTGACTGCTCAAAGCTATCCTTCCTAATGCAACCAAAACAGTCAAACTTTTTTTTCTCTGCCTGACCCTTTTCTTTGGCAGGTCTGATTTCCTCCTATTATTCTGTGCACCCGAACACATTCCATCTCTGCTTTCCTGTACAGAGGTGCCATCCATTAATGCATCTGTTCTTTCACGTCAGTGATGAAACTTGCCTATTTTGAACACAGCAAATATATCGAAAACATCGGCTCCCAAATGGGACCATGAACATGGGACAAAAAGTTCAAACTGAAATGTTGGCTGTTGGACAAAAGCCTGGTTCAAACTGGTTGTGTTTTCTGCAGTGCTAAGGACTTAGAACTCTCACTGAATTCCAAAGTAGGAGCTGTTAAGGAAACCATATTTTAAGGCCCTTGGAATTTGACAGGTTGAATGAGCATAAATAGGTGATTTCTCTTGATGTTTAAATGTAGTGAAATTCCACAAGTTTCTGAACAGTATTACCAAATGTGAGAAGCATAAATCTTTAATTTCATTGCCTTGTTCAACCACTTAAGGCCCATCAAGATGCTGACTCTGTCACTACTTTTTTTGCCACAGAGAAATTCTCATTCATTATCTCAGATTCGTCCTTTAAAATGCTCACAGATTTTATTCTAATGATGTCTTCCTTCACTTGTGAAAGCATTATAAAGGTCCATAAGTGATGTAGCAACACAAGAAGGAATAGTATTACTTTCAAGTTCAATGCAAATTGGCATATTGTAAAATAAACCAATATCCCCAGAGATGGCTGGATTTACTCCCTCTGCTCAGTACGTTAGGTTCATCGGATGATTCACATATTCTTTGTACATTAATGGCTTTAGAAAAATGTGAAATATAAAATCTCATATATTAAAGTACCTGTCAAAACAAAAGAACTTGATGGGATAATTTAAAGATTCTTAGCTTAGTTGTTAAACATCACTTTTCAGACTTTCAGTTCTTGAGAAACACAACAACCTTTTTTTTTTTTTTTTTTACTCCACTGACTAAAACTTTGGTTTCATTGAGAAATGAAGCAGTCCAGTTCTAAAGGACAGAAGGAAACCTAGCTGTATGCTTCCCAACTGCTCTGCACCAGAGCAGCTTTGTGGCAGCTTGCCCCTGCAAAACAGTGCTTCAACTGCATGCCAAAAACTTTACTTGGTATACTTTAGCAGCAGCTATGTAAAAAATCCCTTGAGTAGCTCACGCAAGTTACTAATGTCTTCTGTATTTTCCCTAGTTGATTAAATGTAGAATTTTTGCTGTTACTGCAGATGCTCAAAGGTAACTTCTTCCTTTCTCCAAAGTTGTTCTGTGCAACATGACACTGTAGAAGAGAAATCACTTCAGTTGACTAAAGGCATAGAAAATTGGCAGTGCAAGTAATAGAGGGCCTCTGAGGGTTTAAGAAAAAGAGATTCTTGGTACACGGAGAAGGCATTTTTTTATAGCAATAGACAGAAGTAATTCAAGTGCACAAGGACCCTGTGTTTTGGAGAAGGAAAAGCTCAACTGTTTCAGGAGGTTGAGGCTGGTGTGTCTTTTCTGGTAATTTAGATTATGCAGATTTAGAGCATAGACCTTTCAAAAAATCTGGGGAATTCTCATCTGCCAACTTGTAATGTCTGTTTCATTTGTATTAGAACCTTGCAATGCAACACTCCTGAAAGTGTATTTGATTACAAGTCTAGTCATGAGACACAAATTTTAAAGAGTAGTCACTGACCTTGGATATCCACTGTTGAATGTGCAGCCTGAACTTGATTTTCATAGATGTTGACGTTTTTTAGATTGGACCTACAACACTAAAAAAGCATTGAAAGCAAGTGCTCAAATGTTTAGATTTAGGATCTTGTAAGTATTTATACTATATGAAAAGAAGCAAGTCAGCATAGTATATACAAATGTGCAAATCTGGATGCCATAGCATAACATGTTGAATATTATTATGTTATGTGGGGTACATAGTGATGACTTACACAAGAAACATGTTCTTTAAAAGAAAAAAGCCCTCAGAGACCTGTAAGACAGTATAACCTCTGTTTTGAATGTTCGATATCTTTTCCCTTCAGATTAAATATATTTCTCTCATATAAATTACAAATCAATACTCAAAACACGAGATATTCATCAGTCTTATCTCCCGTTTGACATATACTAAAACAATCATGACTATCACTTGTAAGAAATACTTGCTAATTAAAGTATCTCTTCAAGGCATTTCTGCACAGCTTGTGACCTAAGATTAATGGCTACAGCACAGCAGACCATTGTTAGGCATTACTTTCTCCATTTTCAGGAATGATAAAGATTTAATTAATTATATCTTGATTAATGAATTAGAGTAGAACATGATGTTGGTTAGAGGTTCATTTCCTCCTACAGAAAACAAATATTTTGATTTTTTTCCCCCTAACAGTATTTCCTAGTTAGTACTGAGATATTGGTATTTAAAATACAATATGCGGAATGTTCAGATTAAACTGATTAGATTTATGTTTTTGTTATGCAGCATTATGTATAATGGCACATTCAGTCTCTAGGAAGTCATTAAGACAGGTTTAATAGAAGATAGGGCAAAATAAAGAACTCATTCTCTGATCCTGACTGACTTGGACTTTTTTATCTTGTTGCTTCCCCATTCTCTCAACTGCCTTTCTGATCTGAACTGTTTGACAGAATGGTGTATGACTTGTATTGTATTATTTGACAAATACCTTGTGTTATAAACAAATATCTATTTTCTGTCATTTCCATAAAGAGTAAAGCTAATAATCAAGATGTCCTTGATAAAGTTTTCATGCCTATATGAACCACAGTTTTTCTTTTTTACAGAATTTTAGAAGAACTTACGAGTATTTTGAGTCCTTGGGGTATCTATAAAAATGCTTATTGTTTGGTATTTAAGATTAAATTTCAAAGCTAATCACAATGATTTTGTCTGACTGACACAATGTTCTTCAGAAATGAAAGGTTTTGTGAGAAAAAAAACAGGGTCATTTGGAAATTGTGAACTTTTAATTGATCTGAAATTAGATACAAATAAAAACATGCTTCATATAATCACAAGTGTTATAAGGAAGGAGTTCTTGAAATGAGTGTGTTACTGGGCTAGGATATTGCTCATTTAGAACAGGAGGTATTCTAGTTTCTGACATTTTATGTGTTGGTAACCCTTGAAGCACAGTGAAATTAATGGCTGCCTGTTATTTCTTTTACCACAGTGCCATCTTGTACCATTATCTGACCAATTTGCACAGATTGTTTCTCAGAGGCAAGGATCCACATGTTTTCAACCGTTTCTTTTTGTCTGAGGGAGAATTGGGCAGAGGGTGAGTTGCATAACTGTTGGCTTTTGTAGGATGCTACTGATAGCTAGTTTGAAGCACAGACTTTGCTTTGAAGCTCAATCTAGTTTGTCTCTGAAAGCACACAGTGGGAGAATCATTTGCCATGATGGCACTGAAATATCTTTGGGGTCCTTATGCTTACAGTAGAAATGTGTTGATTCCAGATACTCCAGATACTCTATTTTTTGGGTGCAAAGAGACCAATAAAGTTAAATTCTTTGCTCCCAATACTTGATGTGGTTTCTTTTGCTCTAGACTGTGCAAAGTGGACAAATGACTGTGCCAACTGAATGCAGTTGTTTTCTGCAATCAGTGTCTCTGTGATGCCCTTGAGAATCCAAACAGTTGGCCTACCTGAACAAAGAAGCTCACTCACAGAAAATACAATCTTGCTTGCATAAGAGTACTTCTGTTTCTCAGGACAAGCTCAGTCGCTTTTTGAAAGGGAAATATCATGTTTTCAGTGCTCTGAATATTTAAAGAGTGGCAGGTTGTGCACACATACACAAAAAAGACCTTTTTTTTTTGTTTGTTTGTGTTTTTTTTTTTTTAAACTAATATCTAGAGGGATTTTTTATGGTTTAAACTGCTTCTTGTTATGTACCTTGTTATAATGTTATATTGATGACTGTCTCTAAACCAGACCAGCAGCCAATATCAGGAAAAAAACAGCTAAACTACTTTGTTCTACTTTTTTGCACTTAAATAAGGGGAATCTGAAAATTTTGTTATTTCATGCTCTTTAACTTATTCCCACAATCACATACAGATATAGAATAATTACCTTTCAAAATACAGAGAGAAATTTGCCTTTTCATTACACATTATTTTTTATCTTATAGAATATATATTCTTGAGTTCCATTGATGTTTCACAATGACAAGAATTGATAGATAATACAAAGATTTTTCTTTATTTATGTCTTGTCATATATGGTTAATTTTTTTCCTTCATTTAATTGTATTAATATTTTCCATCCTTCTATGTTGGACTCTGCTGGTAGAAAAACAGTTTTTCTAATGTGGCAATAAAACTATGATTTTGATCAATCATAGGTGATCATTCTTTTAATCACACCGTAGTCATTGATTTTGGGGGAAAAGTTCCAATATCTAAGGTTTTTAGTTCATGTGGCCAGTGTGTTGAATGGGGAAAAGGAGAAAGGTGCTGCCTGGGGTGGCAGTGATATGAGGGCAAGGGGGTCTAGTCCTGTTCCAAGTTGGGGAAGTGGGGGCATGCAGGGGTGGGTTTGTGAATGGGGGGAGCCCAGGAGTCAGCACAGAGAGGGTTCTTTGAGAGGAAAAAAAATGAAGTGAGAAACCTATTCCTGTGTGAATATATGTGAATTATTGCTATTGAATGACTGAAATCCAGATTTTTTTTGTTATGCCATTTCTTTTTTACTTTTTAATGTATCATGAACATTTTAATGAATATTTTCCCAACTGATTAGCTAGCATTTGATACTCTCAAACTAATTATCTAATATCTGATTTCTTTTCATAAATATAAACTTCTCGTGATCAAAAAGGGCACAATCAAAAAGTACCAAATAGCTCACAAGAGCTGCATAAAGAGCAGACATTTGATATTGATATATAATATTGATATAGAAGTATCCTTCAATGGATGTGGTGTGTAGGTATCTTTGTGGATGGGTGCCTGTAGGCATCTGGAAGAAAGAGAGATAAACAGAGAGAAATATTTAGGTATATTTCTAGGCATAAAAAAAATATTCCCTAGCTATAGTGCTGTTTTCTATACAAAAGTTTTGCCTATTCTTCATATTAGCTTTGCATAAAAGGAGTTGATAAGGGTTATTTTACTATTGATTCACTTGCAGTAAAAGAGGTCCTCAAATGAAAGGACTACAGCTTTTGCAACTATAAAGCCTGTAACTGCTAATAATAAGCCTTGGAAAGCAAATTTATGTGCCTAGATCTTTGGTTTGAATTGCAAGCCCAGTGTTGCAGAAAATTTCTGAATCTATTTTTTACAGTTTACCATAGTGCCCATTAGTTTTCTTTCCTCACTGAATTTGCTGTGTTGCAGCGGTCACAAGGTCCATCCTTTTTCATCACTTTATCCATCTTCATAATTTTATTTATAAAAATGTTTCTAATCAGTGGTTTTAAAGAGAGCTATAGGGACTGCATTCTGAAAATAAGGAGTATGTGTCTTCCTCCATCTTGATGTAATAGAGATTATAAATATTAATTAAACAGACAATTTTCCAAGTACAAGTTTCCATTTAGATCTCTGTAGTCTTTTTGTTAAATCTATCACCTCATAAAATAAGGAAGAACTACTGATCAGTAAGCATAAAGTGATGCAACAGGCAAAGCAAATTTGCATTGCTTTGTTGAATGTCCTATCAAGTGCCTTGTGCTAGCTTGTCAGATCTAATCAAAACTCTTTGATGCTGTGCCTTCTGGATGAATGATTTGATTTTAGCCAAATTTGGCACTCATATTTATGCTTTAAACTAGATGTGGCATATAATGTTCATGTTTTGATCACTGTTCCAGTAAACCCAGAGTTTTTTTATTTTACAAGTAAGACATAGAGTGGCAGGATTATACTTGACTTACAAAACAACAAAATAAACCTTAAAAAAACCATCAGCATTCAATAAATTATGCACCTCACATAAAACTATGTTGACATTTTAAATGAAGTAAAACTTAAAGATAAGGTGTTAAAAGGGAAAATTATAGATGTACAGTGAGTCTCTTTAAAACTATCACTTATCCCCATTCCATCACTGTACCTGTCATTTTCTCTTTTGGACTTTATTTTTTTTTCCTACTTTCTTTTGTGCTGAAGTGTCTGAGTTATGACAGAAACTGCCATATTATGAATAATTCTTGATAAATGCAAAAAAAGATGAAATCTCTACAAACTCAATGAATATTTAAGGTCACATATATAATATTAGTTCTGACAGATTGTTAAACCTGAGGGCTTTTCTTTAACTGAAGGAAGTTTCATTGAAAACCTGAGATTTTCTCTAAGTATATATTGCATGCCATGTGTACATATTACAAAATTCTCGTTACTGACAAGCACACATTCACTTTTCCTTCCAGTGGCTCTAGACCAACACACAGCCTTTCTGTTCTTCTTACTCTCTCACACTGCCATGTCGATATCATAACCTACTAAACAAAATACACTTTTTGATTTCACTGCTAGGTTATCACTTCAACAGGTTGCTTTGAGTTTGCAAGAACCAAGTTTACAGCTGAAATATGTGAGAGGAAATTCAAATAGAGAGGAATTCTCAGGAAATTCAGAGTTTACTTTTGCTTTGGATCAGCCTGCCAAACTTCACTTACGCAGCTCTTGTATACCATACCCAAAGGTGAGTCATTTGCTCCATTAGTAGGTGCCAATTCTCCTAATTGTTGGTATTTCCTGCTTTCATTTAGGGTGGAATCAGGAAATGTAGGTATTATGAAAATATTTGTAATAACTACAAGAGGCTAATAATTATTTTCAAAGCAACCAAAATCAGGAAATTCAGCTGTAAGTTTTCAAAACTGACCTATGTTTTGATGGCTATTTCCATCCGCTATCAGCCTTCATATAGTACAGGATCTGAATCATATAACAAGTGATGACAGAGATTTGAGTCATTTCAGTCAATGTCAGGATGAATGCTGGACACAATTCTTTTTTTATGTCAAATTGTATGTTTTCTTTCCCCATGCAGAAAAGGGAAAGAGGGATATAGGGGTGGTTGATACTTGCTGTGTGACTGATAGTTTCAGTAGATTATGCTGTTCATTTTGGCCAGTAACCTTTACTTTAGACCTCTTGTTGAGAAAGAGTTATACCATACTATTTAGCAAATATTTCTAGAGTGCATCTCAGTCAAAGTCATAGAGTGCTGTAAAGTGTGTTAATAACTCATTGCCTTTTTAACTTTTCTTTCCTAATACTGGAGAAAGCTGCAACATCCTGGACTGAAGATGGTGTCTTGAAGATGGTGGTAACTGTGTGGGGAAGCCTGGATTGTACATGGGGGCTGAAAAATGATAAAGAATTTAGGGACTTGAGAAACATAACTGTATCTGTCTTAAAACAAAAACAAAAACAAACAAAAAAATGGTTTAGCAAATATCTTACAGTTCTATGTAGTTGTCTATTACTTTTCTAAATATATATTTAAAACATTACCTGAATCTGAATTTTAGTTTATTAGTATGCAAACAGTTGTGAATATTGAAATTGTACCTACTTCCTGTTAAAAGGGTAGAGAAGACACACAGTAAAGTATGAGAAAACTTAAATCAGATTTTTTACCAGCTTAGCTTGAATGGTGTGAATTATTTGACAAATTTGGCTTGCTTCACTTACTTTCATTGCATCTCGTATTGTCTTAAGGGTACCTTGAAGTTCTGCAGGCCATGATTCTGAGAGTCCTGAAAGTTCTGAGAAACTTTCTACTGAATTAAATAAAGATTAAAATACACAACACTTTTGATCGAATTCACACGTTTTGCAGTGCCTTGATGAAGTTCTCAAAGATGCAGATATTTTTGGAGAAATTATTCAAAATTAACTACTAAATCTTTGTGAAATTTAACTACTGTGACAGCAAAGCAAAAGATGCTTAAGAAATATTTTAAATGAGTAATAGTCACTTAGTAGTTCTTGCATATATTTTACAAACTCTTAGTCTTGTACTTAAAAGCTTCCTGCAGGTGAGATCTGCTTTTAATGTTTTTTACTGACTCAGATATAACTTCAAAATCACCTACTTAATTCACTGATTCTTTTGCCCATAAAGCATCCTCCTAAGGGCATGAAACTTGTAATCCTTTGAGACTTATCTTCCCTGTTTAAGGAGCAACTGAAGAAATACAAGATACCTAATGTTATATGAAAGACAAGCTTTGCTGCACAACCAGTTGAAGTTCATTTATGGTTACGATGGGAGTTTTTAAGGAGCAGTTTCTGAAATACAGAACCTGAAGGAAAGGTGTCATCAATCTTTCCTGTGAGTCTAGTGAATGTATACTGAATATCACAATATATGAAGAGCAAACATGTTTTAGTGCTGCATGAATTCAGAGACATAGGAGAAAGAATTCCCTTCAATCCTTTGACATTCTAGAGGTCAGATCATGGTTTTTAATTTGTGTGGAAAACTTCAATATTTTAGTGAACTATGTTAGTAAAAGCTGAAATATTTTGGTAATGAAATATTTTTTAATGGTTATAGTTACTGTATTATTTAGATTCCCTCATTCTCAGTCAGACTACATTTTCCCCCGTGCATCAGAATTCCTCAGTGAAGCCAAAATATCATGTTTCCTTCTCCTCACATAAAGCTTGTCTTCCTCAAAAGTGTTTTTTTACTATTACTCCTCGTTCTCAGGACATACCAGCAACTGCCTAAGACAACATGACTCTTGCTTTATGATAGACAAATAATCACGTGGTCAGGGTGTATTTTTCATTTTCTGCTGCTGGTCTCAAATGCCTTTGGAAGGAGGTAATTTACCTGTAGCCTGACCAGTAATTATTTATTTCTCTCCTTTGATTCAATTCAGTTCCTTAGAGCTCTTCTGAGCCCAAATTTGCCTTTCCACTACCCAATATATATATATTATTCATTCCAGTTGTTTCTTTTATGCCTACCCATACTTTTGTAGTTCAACAGAGAATGGTCTTTCAGTTTACTCATCCAATAAAAATATAAAATAGTAAGTTGTATCTAAAGCACTTTGTAATTGCTTAGAAATAGATAATATGTCTCTGAGAGACAGCTGGTTGATGGGACAAAATTCATTGCCTTGTCACACAGGAGAACAGATTACCAGGGATATAATTTTACTAGTCTGCATCTTTGTTAGTCTCACCCCTCTGATTTGTTCTCAAGGTAACTGAAGAAGTACAGTTTGGCTTTTCCTTGCACTCAAGTCTCCTTCCTCTTGGATCTTAACTTCCATCATCAATTTCTCATATTTAATATTTCCACATTTAATTTCCCATATTTGTGGCTGAACCAGACCATTTATCAACCAAGTTCTTTCTCTCCAGCTTTTAAAGGAGATTCTTCCCTCGTATCTTTCATTTAGTGTTGATGTAAAGTTAAAATTGTAAGCAGAAAAGTGTGAGGTAATGCCACCTTAGGCAGTCTTGGGCACCTGACACATTAAAATCTTTCATCTTATCCCAGAAATGATTCCTAGATGACTTAAAAATTATTCCTTGAGGCTAGACATACAGCTAAATTGCACAGCAGGAGAGGTCTACCTTATGATCCTTGAAAAATCTGCCAGTAGAATATAATATTTCTCATGCACCATGACCTGACACCATGGCTTAGAGGACATGTTGCTCTATCTGACTTCATATACTCATGCAGACTGAGAACTGTATCACTGCACATTTCTAAGACCCATTTTTAATGTAATGATACCTTGGTAAGTCACATGCTAGCCCCAAAAGAGCAAAGGAATTGCAGCATCTTATCTGGAGTGGTTACACCAAATTCCAGATTTTCTTCAGCAACGGACTACTATGTTCTTCCACAGAGGCAGTAAATGGCCTTTGTCCATCTAATATCCTGAAAAACAAATTTCTAAAAAATTGATCTTATATGGGACTAGATGTGTGAAACATGTAAACATGGAATTACATGTGTGAAATCCTTGTTGTTTGGTCAGAACATAAAATTATGAGGATTAGCAACAGCATGGCACTAGAACAAGCGCCATGCACCTGCAGTAGCCTGTGATGTGTATGGCCTTTCATATGGGAGTTAGCTCAACAGAGTGAAGCAGAACAAGAAATGCTGTGGAATTTGTGTGGTGGTTTTGCCACCTCTTACTGCAATTTCAAGTAGTTAACTAGGACACAGTCACATATTGCTATCTCCCAACAGATTCCTGAGTGTTGCAGAGAGAGATGATAACCATGGCTCTCTTAAAGACACTGTCTCTTATTGGGGAACTTTAGATAGACTTTGTCACAGTATGCACTTTAGAATAGATATGGAAAATTGTTCAAGCTTTTCCACATTTCCCTATGATGTCATTTTCTCTGTTGCCAGCGGAAGTGATGATATGGCTTTCTGTCCCCTCTTTCTCCACTGGAGTGATTGTTTTCACCTACAAACTGAGCAGAAGGTACCCCTTGCACCTCTCTATCTCACGGACTGAAAACATAGATGCTGTAAAAAATCTTATTTCACATCAGGCCTTGCTGTGTCTATGTATGACTTGCACCTTACACTGTCAAAATACTGATTTTTCACAATTATTCTCTTCTGAGCAATTACTGTGTAAGTTATTGTTTCACAAGAAGAGTGGCAGATGCTGTGTAAAGGTAGAACTGCTATGATGATAACGAGCAAGGCTGCAAAGAAGTCAATGACATCAGGTAGGCATAGCTCAGAGACTTAACTCATTAGTGCTCTTCTAACCTCCAAATCACCATTTCAGATCCATCCCTAGGGGCTGTGATATGTGTGAGACATTGAAGTTAATGCCTCAGGCCCTTTGATATCCTTGACAGCACTCTTTTCTCTTGGTTCTGCTCCTTCTCTTTCAGGGACCCTTTCTGTGGCAGTTCTGCAAACCAAACTGTGAGTTTTGGAATATTGAGTACAATTTCTCTTATGCTGTTTAAGAACTGCTGGATAAGGAACTCTTCATGTATGTGACAAAGAACAGCAAAATAAAACTTCTTCTCACAAGGACACTGTTCACTTAGTGAATAACTGCAAAAATAAAAATATTACCAAATATTATATTCAAGTGTTCAATAAGGAGGACTATTTATGAAGGAAACAAGAAATCTTGAGTGACTAGCAATGAATGTCATGGTCCAACCCTTCTCCAAGTATGGTTACAGTAGAATGAGATGGCAGGGCTCTATGAATGCTAAAGGGAAATTAGTCTAAATGAAAAAATAACTGATCCATGTTTATGGCAGACTTGAATGCAGAAGGACTCTCAGGGGTAAGAAGAGGACAGTAATGATGGGGCTTAGGTGCAAAGGGCAATCATGGTCGTGCTGCTGGAGAAATGTGACATTCATCTTGTAGGATTATTACACTTGGCAGCTGTTTGAAAAGCCCAGAGAGTCACAGATGAGTACAAAAGCTGATTCAGAAACTAAAAGACAAGAGGTGCCTGGCTCCCACTACCACTCAGGCTCAGTCAGCTTTGCTGTTAGGGGATCACTAGTTGACCTGAACTGAAAAGTCCTTGTCTGTGCTTGTTCCTTTTCTGTTTTGTGTTTTTTTTTTTTTTTTTTGTTTGTTTGGTTTTTTTTTTTTTTTTTTTTTTTTGTTTTTAAT
>VXAU01001354.1:761085-806452 GCA_013399695.1 Formicarius rufipectus | reverse complement strand
TTTTTTTTATTGTATGATCACCTTGGCTTTAGAAAAAAATGAAAATTTGTTAGGAGTAGCAGTGAGTGAGTAAGCTTCTCTAGTCCAAGGGGAAACGTTTGAATTTTCTTGAGGAAAGTACTGAAGTCTGGACAGTTTCTTGGTTATGCCCTCTCCTTGCTTCTCTTCCTCTTTCACTCTCAAAAAGTATAAATTTTTGTATGGGGTCTACACACACAACCAATTACAGAAGATGGAAATCCATGAAAGTACTGGTTGCAACAGGTACAGGCTTTAGAACTATGGATGTTCACACAGAGATGGATGAACGAATTCTTTTCAGATCACTTGCATACAAATAACTTTCTTTAGATGTTCTGCTCCAGCTAAAAACATGGGGACATTAGACCCAGCCGTGATGTTACCATTTTTTCAGATGAAATGGAGCACCTGAATATGGGAGTGCTTCCAGTTCTTCTCAGGACAAAGTAGAACATGGTTGCTAGTACTTGTCAACAATAATGAACATTCTTTTCTTACAGAAACAAATGTTTGACTGGATACACAAAGGTCAAATGCAAGGTTCTACACCCGTGTTGGGACATTCTCCAATATCAGTACAAACTGGGGGATGATTTGACTGGGAGCAGAGAAGGGTTTGGTGGTACTGATCAATGTAAAACTGAACATGAGTCAACCATATCCTGGGCTTCATCAAAGGAAATATGACCAGCAGGATGAGGGATGTGATTTTTGCTCCTCTAGTCCATCTCATGAGACCCCATAGGGAGTACCATGTCCAGCTCTGGGGCCACCAACATAAGAAGGACATGGGCCTGTTGGAGCAGGTCCAGAGGAGGGCAATGAAAAATTAATAAAGGGCTCCAGCATTTCACCTATGAAGTAAGCTTGAAAGAGTTGTGGTTGTTCAGCCTGGAGAAGACTCTACAAGACCTTATTGCAGCTTTTCAATATATTAAGAGGGCATGGAGAGAGACTTTTTACCTGGGCCTGTAGTGGCAGCACAAAGGGCAGTGTTTTTAAACCGAATGTGTATAGATTTATATACAGAAAAAAATGTTTATAATGAGGATGGTTCTGAGACCCTGGAACTGGAAGTTGTGGATGCCTTGCCCCTGAAAAGTATTAAAAGTCAAGCTGGGGCTTTGAACAACCTGCTATAATGCACCCTGCCTGTGACAGCAGTGGTGGACTAGATGACCTCTGAAGGTCCCTTCCAACCCATCTATGATTCTATGACTATACTCATATTTGCTGCTTCTTGACTGAGTTATCCAAACTCAAGAACTGCACTACTGTACCTACTTTTGGTTGTTGACTTGACTTGAAGAAGTTTGAATAGGAATTTTTTGTAGTATTCTCTATGGAAACACCGAAGGGTTTGCTCGTAAGAGTGCATACAAAAAAAACACTAACATGATATTAATATCAATGCTGTTTAGTCAGCTAATGTACTGATTTTGGTAAGGTATGAAATGGGACCTGTACAAATATTTATAATAGAACTATCATTCTGAAACAGTAAAAAAAAAAAGGTTTCATTGCATGACAAGTAAATGTGACCTATTTCTCATGTAGTTTAAAAAGAAAAAAAGGTATTTCCTCACATGAGAAATTCCATAATGTATGTGTTATAGTGCTACATTATTGATTTATGTTGGAATCAAAGCACTCAGTATCACAAAATAGATTAGAAACTCTGACAGACTGAGAGCTGAGGTTAATGCAGAGAACAATAGTATGACTCTTAGTATTTAAGATCTTGGGATTATTTTAAAAGAGCAGTTACATTGATCAAATTTGACAGCTCCATCAAAATAAAGGTATCAGCAAATAGACAGAAGTTAAACTGCAAGGAGACTTAAAGAGGTCAGAATAGTATAATGCCAGAACATGACATACACTTATGTAAAATCCCAAGGAGGAAAAAAAAAAGCCACAAAAATTTGAAAATGGATTCTCTGAAATTACCAAGGAACATCTGGAGATGTCAAAAAAAAATAATAAATAGCAAAACAAACCCACACTGTAAACACAGGACATATGTTCTGGATTCTATGTAGAACCTGAGAGGAAATAGTGTAGCTTTCAAAACACAGATGAGTCAGCATATGGAATAAAATATAAGTTTTTTATTTCATTAGAAAGGAAAAATTAGAAAAACTGAGAAAAGATAAAAATATCAAGCAAAATACCCTAGGAGACAGTAAGTCATACTTCTGATGTAACACATTTGAAGATATTCAACTGATGTGAGTGCTTCTCAATGATTTTAGGACAGAGATATGGGTCAAAGACAGATCTTGATTCAGTAAAACATGACAGCACAGGCTTAATTTTCACCATGGCTTAAGCAGAGGTCTTTTCTTCAGACATGGACTTATTCTCCAAAATACTGGGGAAATATGGGATTCAGGTTTTTCACATTTGGAAGACTTTGCTAAATTGCAACCTATTGAGAGACAGAAAAGGAACATAAAGGAAATCCCTGTGCAATGGGAGGTACATGCAATATCTGATATTTTGAAAATGCTAAATATCCTTATGACTTATTTTGCTTTGGTGTAAATAGTGGCTCAAAATGGAAGACCTTTTTAGTACACCTTAAAACATATTTCAATTGTTCTTGGACTTGCAGGGATCTTCATCCCTAGGTAAAAGCAGAACAAATGGGAAAATTGTTCTACCACTGATCCTTCCACTTGCATTTGTTTCATTGACAATTCTTGAGAAATAGAAAATTTTGCTTCTTGTTCAGTTAAAAAAACCCAGCCTTTTCACCTTCATTTTCATTTTCCTTCTGCCTGTAGTGAATACATCTGGGATGACGAAGGAGTTGAGAAATTTAGACTTCTGCAGTACATTCATGATGAGCTGCTAATTGTGTAGCCTGCCAGTCTTATACTGGGAACAAAAATGCTTCAACTTCTATCCCTTTGTAGAGTGCTATTTAGCAGGAAGAAAAATACAGCTTGCGGAATCAAAATAATGTAATGTTTTTCACCTATACACAGAATTAGCAACAGTAGAATATTTCCTATGGGGAGAAATATAAACAAATCTTTTCTCAGTGTTGGAACTTAAGAAAACACTGCTGTGTGCAGGTGAGATTAAGAAGCAATAATTAATGACCTCACCAAAACACAGAGGCTGAGATTGGCAGGTCTTGAATGCATAGCACAGCTCAGAGGGACCAGTTTTAAATCACATCCCACACCTTGCTTTTCCTCCTGGCTACGTGAAATGCTATTTGATAAGTTTCTGATGACTTCTCTAACCTGTGCTATGAGCTTCCCAAAGGGGTCTTCTGACACATCCTATTATTCCAACTTCATCCTTTATTTGTTGCCTCAGCACTCTGACTATATTCATCTGTAGTTCACTGTGATGCTTTCCAGAGGACTTCTTTCTAGAGCCTTGATTCTGGTGATAGCTACTTTATCACTGATGAAGATCTGATGCTGGTTTCTGCAAATACTCAAGACTGTGAGTCAAAGACATTGCATAGCCTGTCTTTGAGTTCAGAGGTTGTGAGAGAGGTATCACCAAGTGTGCTATAAAAGCACCTTTTCTGACATATAGTTACAAATCTGAAGTGTACCGATTTAATCCTTGAGAAATCTTCATTTATGAAGATTCTGGAAGTCTAATCGGAAAAGTTGCAAATGCAATTCCAGACTGTGCTTGGTATTTGAGGTGATTTTCCTCTTTTAACCTATAAAAAGAGAAGATTATTCATGAGGTAAAAAGGGGAAAATCATTTCAAACATCAAGTGCAGGTTAAGAGGTGTAAGAGAAATTTTAATTAAGTCTTGATGATTATGTGAAGATTGATTTGGTGAGCCTGAAACAAGATGAATTTTACTTCATGTTACATTTTAAATTGTTATGTCCACACTTTTTTTCGCTAGACTTCGATTAGCAACTCACGTTACCACAACACTTGGAGATAAAGAGTAGGACTAAAAGTCTTCTTGGGTGACTTAGGTACTTAAACATGGATTTGTAAATGCTGCAAGACTTCAGATCCAGCCCAGCAAAAAGACTTTTGTATCTGTCTTTCACTGAATTCACCAGACTTAGAGAGATGCCTAACTAACTTGGGTGATAAGCATTGAGAACATAATTCATACTGATTTGCAAGGAGGGTCAAGCTCCCAAGTAATTTAATTTAATATTCACATCTCCTGCAAGTTTACCTTCAATGGAACAACTGCTGCATGAAGATATGCAGTAATGATAAAAAACGATAAATGACAGAGTTTTGACCGTGGGGACCGCCTCCTCACAGCCTCTGGATCGGGGCCATTGCTGGAAATCCCTGTACTGACGATAGTACAGATCACACAGGGGTCCTCTGAGGCTGGGTGGTGAAGAGAGAGTTTATTCAAAGTGACAAGCCAATTATATAGACCTCAGGGAGTGGGTGTGGCTAGGGAACCCTGTTAGACAATGGGGAAAGAGAAGGGTCACAGACAGACAGGCCCCCAGGGAGTGGGAGTTAAGACAGCGGATACAATCAATGGGGTTAGGACAGAGGTGGGGCTGGCTGGGCGGTCCAGCTCAGGTAACTTGTAACAGTTTCGCTTGATGGGTACATATTAAGGGAGGATACTACAAAGAATGCAATTTCTAAAAACTCCCTAATTAAAATAGTTCAGGCATCTCTTGTCCTTGTCTTCATTTGTTTCTCCCAATCCTTGTAGCTTGGGTGTTCTCCCACCGATAAAAGCCTGAGACCTCCTGCCTTTCAGGGCCGATAACTGCTGCCTCTCTCTGGAGTCAAGAAGTAGACATATTCTGAATAGAGCACTTATGTTTTTGGAGATCCTTCACTATACACAAACAGGCAGATCTCAAGAATAAAAACAGTCTTACTTGGAAATTATTTGATTTAGCAAACCAGTTTGAATGCATGCCTTCTGGCAAAACTGGTGAACCTTGTTTGCCTCCTCTGTTTTTAAGGACTTCATACCTCCTATTCCCTTTTCGCCAGGAGTTCAAATACTGAGTAAGAGAACCTTGTTCTAATGCTTCCTTCCAAAATACTTGTTGGAGAGCACACAACAGAAGTATTTAACCACAGGTGAAAACAAATGTCCCTGAATAGCAATTACAAACAATTACTTTGCTTTTAGAAACATTTTGGTTGTGTGTTTGTTTGCTTCCTCTCTCCTTTTAGACACTCAGTTATAATTTGTTAAACTCAATCAAATAATTTTAGAAAACATAATAAACATTTAGTATTCATCAAAGCCATCTGGAACTGCTATGCATTGCACACAGAAAGAGTGGGATTCGTCTATGCATATTCAGCATTGGAGGTTGTTCATTCCCTAACTTTTACATTAGCAACACAAACAACCCAGCACAAGACATTTTTAGAGCCAGAGCATTTTGAAAATCTCTTGAGACATCCCTATATTCTTTGGCATTTAAATTCCACTGAACACCTAACCCCATTTTCAGATCTATCTCAGCTATTTTAGAGGACCTAATGCAGGTGCCCAGGTCAGGGCTGATGACAGGAGTCATGAGCTGGTCATACTCTCAGTTCAGACCAGTGCTGATTACAGTGTCACAAAATCTAAAGTTCTGCAAGAATTTATTTTTTTTTAATGTTTTATTTGTAACAAACACAGTTGCCATGCAGAATTACTATGATCAAATTCAAGTAGGTGATCAGCTAAGAAAAACAAAATCCTAGGGAGGGGAACCTGGCTCAGGCTCTTAAAAGATGCAGTACTCCCAGGACTGCTTGAGTCAAGCACTGTTGGTTCTGATTACTAATTTTTGGTGCTGGAAAAAGCAATGCATATTATCATGTACATATCAGACATGTGGATAATACCACATTTGCTCAAAAGAGCTTTGGTCCTGACACAGAAGAGGAGGAGGAAGAGGAGGAGGAGGAAGAGGAAGGTAGACCAGAGTTTAGCTGCTTTAAAAAACTTTTATCTTGATTTCCCAGTAAAGTCTTTCTCAGGAAAGAAGGATGAAGAATACCAAAGTACTTTTTTTAATATGTTGTAGGGCAGATGGGTTTCTATGCTTGAAAATGATGACATTGATAATACAAAAACTTCCCTCAAAATTCTGGGCCTAAATGCATGAGGGGTTTTACTGTCATATGTGAAGAAGCAATTTCTGTTCCAAAGAACTTGTAATAGAAGAAATAAATTTAAAATTCTAAATTTGGACAAAAATAATCCCTGTTACACATGCAAAAAATAATATAATTTCAAAAAGAAAATTTTGAATAATTTCGTATATAAGTTGTTGAAATAAATCCCACTATTTTCAGGGAAAACTTCACCTTATGTATCTCTAGGTGAGATCTGAGACATTTCAGAGATGTAGGAAAGGGAGGCAGCTCTAGTACATGACACAGGTGCAGCAAACTGTCTGCCTGTCTGCCTACCTACTACAGCAGGAATTTTAGCCTTAGATTGTCACCGCATATTGGATTTTCTTTTGTGCTTATTGTGACCTTACTTCTTGAGTAATACAGAGTGCAAGACATCTGTTGAAACACCCTAAGGCTTGAAAAGATCCACAGTTCTCCTGTAAGAGCATGACTTCACAGCTGTTAAAATAATCCTTTTGTTTCAAGCTTTCTACAAATTAAAATACCTCTACTAATATTTGCTGGTTTCCTTGGATTTGCCTGTCTGTTACCTCTGGGTAATTCACCTGCTGTGTCCAAACACTGCTCTGGTGGTCCAAACACTGTAGCACATTTTGTGCATGTTGCAGCAAGAAATATTAGTCAACTATAGTTCAGCCAAGAGACCCTAACAGGTATTAATAGTTTGTTGACATGTCATAGCATTACAATATAAAAATAAAAATTCCTTTGATTTCTTAGGTAGTAAATATCACAGTAGACTGCATATGAAAAGCCTCACTTGCAGGACTGTGAAATATGAGCAGGGTATTTCACAACAGATCCTCTGAGTGCACATGGCAAAAAATTACATATCTAAACATTTGGGAGTGCAACCCTTTCATCAGACTTAAGTGCATTTTACCACCACCAAAAGCTGGGATGCAGCAAGAAAGTATTAGCAGTCAGAGCTTTTTCTGCAATTTGTCATGCGTGTCAGCACATGCACAGGCATGCTTGAGCTGGCAGTGGCAGCACAATTGAACAGATAGCATAAGACATGCCCTTCACTTTGCTGACATGCACTCAGCATACACCACAGCACACTCAGGAGAAGCAATTTCTGTCTCTGAGCATCCCCAGGGAAGGGATGTGCTTCTAGCCCTGCACCTGCACTTCTCTCCAGGCTTCAGCTCCTGATTGACACAGTGTGAGCAGCAGTTGTAGCTCCGGTCTTTGCCTGCGCTGGATCTATAGTGTGAGGCAAAAAACATTTTCAATTCATATGAGTAATGAGCATTACAAATTAGTCTCAGATCAATTATTAAATGAAGATGATTATGAAATATTAAAAGGAAGCTATTATACATAATGCATTTGTCATAGATTAAAAATAAGCATTCATGTTATATGCTTCTATGACTGATAATGTATTTGGATATTTAATATATTTAAAAGGAGTGCAAAAAGTACAGCTAAATGGGAGGGAGGTGCATCTATTAAAACAAGAAATGGAGCTGCTAATGACTTCTGCAAAAGGAAGTTTTCTTCTGTCTTGAGTATAGTTTATCTCTGGTCTCCAGTGAGAACATGCAGGGCATGGCATCTGAAGCCTGTGTACCACTGTCATCATCACTGACTTTGAAGACACTACTTTATTGTACACATTCAGGGAGAAGAAAAATTTTGATTTAATGTCTAGCCCTGTCACTTGTATGGAAGTCCTGTTGACTAAAGAGTGTTTTTGTACTAGCAAAATGAAGTTGCTGTTCAGCTGGGAGTTTGTCATGGCAGAAGGAACAAGCAATACAGTCACTTGTTCCCTGAGCTTCTTCTAAAGCCCTGCTGTGCTGAGATATTTTGTGTTGCATCTGATGAGTCAGTGGTGCAGCTTTCTCTCTGTGCTTGATGTGCTGAGGACATGATGCTGCTACAAAGCCTCATTAAATTTATCTCACAGTTAGAGATGGTTGAAAAAAAAGATAGAGCAGTTCTCACATCAGAAAATACTGGTTCCATGGAAATGAAACATTCTGTGAGGATTTGTCAGTCCTTGCGAATTTTACAGTGGGAATCAGGCCAAAGGGCAGCATGCCTGGTTCTCCCTGGGCCCTCCTGACTCCCCAGGTGGTGAGGCAACTTCTGTCTTACCTGACATTGGCACCCCACTTTCATCCTGGGCTGCAGGTGTCCTGATCTCAAAGCTGGGTTGCAGTTTTCCCAGCATGGCAGCACCAAGGAGAACACACTGGCCACTGTATCGTGGTGACTGAGCCCAGGAGGTGGCACTGAGGAAAAGGAGCAGGTGAAGAGGCAATGGGTATGAGATTCCAGGGCACTGCATCTGTCTGGGACATAGGGGTGGGAGGCCAGGGGATTACTCATGTACTCCGTCAGGGTCAGATAAGGGGCAGAAAAGAGCAAAAATTGTGCTGCAGTGAGACCCTTCTGGTACTTTAATCCATGCAACAGAGTGCCCGGAGGGTGAGAGATGAAGCTGGAAGCACATTGGATGGACAGAGGGAAAAATTATATTTAGCTGCAAGAAAAGAACAAAATAATCCTGAAACTTTTCCTCTAAGGTTGTTTCTGTATTTCCAAAACAATACTTGTTTGGAACTTGGTACATTTCAGGATTTTCCCTTTTTGTCCATACTCAGGAGGAAATCTTAAAATAGTGAGTTATTTTGTTTTTCACCAAAATGGAATTTTCCTATTTACTTCTACTCAAGTGTTAACAGCTTCTGTTTGGATTTTGTTTTTAGTTTGGAGACCTCCCATCACAACAACCTATGTTACCCAAGAAGCCGTAACATCTTTTGTGTATTAATACATGTAGGTATTTTGATTCCTCAGGAGGTAAGGCCACATCCTGCAGTTGCCCTGCGACAAATGCAAAATTTTGAGTCAATTGTGTTTGTTTTTGTGGTCAGTGTTAATCTGTTCTAGAAGGACAGACAGCCTTAGCTCTCAGTTTCATGATAGTTTAAATCAATAATCAAGAGTCTCAAAGAGCATTATTATATAATATTAAATAATATTCAGTTCATACAGTTATAAACTGAAAGGGACCAGATTTTTGGGTACTAGTAAATGCTTAATTTGTTTTTAAAAAAATTTAATCTTTCCTGGAAGTTGAAAAATCTCCTTTGAGCCTTTTTTATCTCTCTAGTAAATATGTGCAGTTATAATTAGATGGTTTTGTTAAACATATATTATGTAACCAAAACCCTGGAACAACTCCAGTGTAATTTTTTTCATTGAGTAAATATGTAATTAGGCAAGATCTTTTCCAGTACTGCTGCTGATTACCTTTTCCTTGGTTATGCAACAATGGGATTTTTCTGCTCTCAGACGTACCACAACCTGAGCTCTACAAGCCGTCATGCAGCATATAGCCTTTTCCTTCTAGTTACTAATTCTTTACCCACTATTACTTTCCTTGTATGTCTCCTTTTAAATGGGGCAAACCCCATGTGAGATCTGACATAGAACATCACTGCAAGAGAAGATTAGGTACTGAGCATGGGGATGAGAGCTTCTGTCAATTGTGGCTAGTCAGAGTCGAGTAAGTCACAAGACCAGAGGACTCAGATCCTGAGCATGCCACTGGTACACGTGGTGGCACTTTGCATATTCCCTCAGCTGACAGGATGCAATGTTTGTGGAAAACACTCAGAGGTTGTAGCTTCTGTCTCTTGCAGGCCTTATTTCTGGAGTCAAAGTTCTGGCTTGAACTCCAACAGTCTGATGACTAGTGAGGGAAACTGACCATGAATGCTGAGCTGGACAGGCTATAGGAGTAAGTCTTACCATGACTGCCTACATCTGGCCCACTTGGCTGAAAATCAATTTATACCTTCACAGTGTATTCTTTCAGTCAGACTGGGTTTAGTGGTGAACCTGGCAGTGTCAGGTTGGACATGAGGATCTTAGAGGTCTTTTCCAACCTTATTGAGTCTATGATTCTTTTTCTTGCATTGACCAGAAAGATATAGACACTTCTGTGTAAGCTTTGTAACACTGTTTATTGCATGTCCTAGAGTGAGAAAAACTGGCAGAGATGACTGACAGGACCATGTCAGCACAGCACAGGTACCAGTTTGACACAAATATTTTGTGATTTTGCCAAGAGCTTTCCAATAGTAGATTTTCATGTTTAGAAGTGTTTTTAAGTTGAGAGAGCAATTGTGAAGATTCTCAGGACTTGGCCACCATTTTTATTATTTCTGGCTTTGATTGTATTTCTCCAAGAATATGTATCGTTTTGAAAGGCCTTTAACATTCAGGAGGCAGCTAGATATTTTTAAAATGTAATTGACATTTTAGTGAACTCCTGAAATAATTCAAACTTATATGAACCATTAATGAATCAGGGAAGAGAATTTCCCACCACTCACTGTTGAATCAGAGCAGTGTCATGCTCCTATGCTCTGTTTTAAATGGTTATTCTTAGACTGGATGTCATTCTTATTTTGGTTGTGTCATAAAGAAACCATAATATTGCTTTTCATGATGAATATAATATTAAAATGGTTTCACTTTTTGGAGATCAAGAAGTTAGAAAGAATTATATATATGCTTTGAAGAAATAGAGCTGATGTTTCAGAGAACTGCAGAAAATCAAGACTTATCTTAGCAATAAAATTGATCTTTAAAAACAAAATTGTTCAGTTTTCTGAGATTTGTAGTAATTCAGCTATAAAGCAGATTTTTTTCATTAAAAGAAATCTATTCACCTCTATCTTATTATAATTTTTTGAGTATATGAAAATAATGGAGGTTAGTGGGGAAAAGGTCAATGTTGATTGCTAAGATTTAAAGAGAGCCAAAGAGAAAGTTAATTTAAAAACTCTGTGAAGTGATCCCATGGTGACAAATGTAGCCTCAATGCCTTGAAAAAAGCTCAGCTGTGAAATGATGTGCACAATTCATTTTTCTAAATTGTGGAAAGCTAATGTCGAGTGTAACAAGGTGCTCTACAGGATTTGTTTAATTACCAATTGTACTAATAGGAAAATTCTATGAATCTATTACATTAAGTATTATGAGTGTGAAGCATAGCAGTAGTTGGGCGGAAGAGGAAAATACTGAACGTTTCCTAGGACACAACATTATTTCTACTAATCAGTGCAGCTGGGGACTGAAACTTATCAGGTTTTAAAAAAGAAAAGAACAGAATTTTCCAGCTTTGATTCACTGTGTCTGCCCATTGTCACGTACAATGATGATCTCATTTCTCCTACCTGTCCCAGAGCAACTTTTAATAATATGTGGGTTTGGAATTTTAAGCATAATCTACAGTTCTTTATTTGGAGAAATGGATTTTCAGAAAGCCCTGATTAGACATGATTGGTTTTTTTATTCTCCTACTCCATGTTCTGGCTTAACTCTTTGGGTGAGCCTGTAGGTACACATGTATGGCACGAGGGGGAAGCAAACCATCACAATCTTTGGGACTTTCCAACTGTGCCAATCTGCACCGTAGTGACTGGATGTCTAAGTATTTGGAGAGTGATTATGTTGAAAAAAATAAAAAGCTAACAAGTTAGAAGAGAGGAGGAAAGGCAAAGTAATTCGCTCATCTTTCTGAGGTCCATGTTTTTGAAGTGCAGAACAGCAGGATGTTCCAAGTGTTTTGCACTGAAACCCCAGGAGGATCCTTGTCCATCCCAACCACCTTCTGCTCTCTTCATAATCAATATATTCCTACTGTCAAGAGAAGTGTGAAACTGTTTGACTCAAAAAAGCTGCCCTGCATTAACGGTCTTGAGAGCTTAAGGCAATTTTTCTACTTGAACCAAGCAACTCACCTTAAAATAACAGTATGGCACTTCCCTGGAGAGATGAAAACCAAAGCCTGTTCTGTCATAACTAATAACAGTAGAACTTTTTCAGACAAACAGTCAGCAAAGACCTCAGGGAGAAGGGAATTAATGGGATTTATTAACATGTTGCTGTTGCCTGAACATGAGCAACATGTTCGCTATACAGATGTTGAATGAAAATGTGCCACAACATTCTTGCAAAGTGATGGTTTTTTTGTTGTATTTTCTTATCTACTGTAAAAACTTCAAAGGAAAAAAATCATTAATTGCACTGAAAATAGGTCTGTTCATTAAGAAAGGCTGAAACAATGCACATAAAGTGAGCATTCTCCTAATCTTTATTCATATTTCATGTTACAACATATGTCTAATTCAAGAAAGTATAGAAAACTGCAGCTGGCTGACTGTGATTTTTTCTATCATAATTATTGGTACACAGTACCTGAATGTCACTTCATAACATAGCTACTTCTCTTAATACAAAAAATGTGAAAATGTTTTGGGTTTCTTTTTGCCTCTAAAACAAAAATTGTTCACATACAATTTTGCCTTCTGCATCTTAATTAATTTGTTTTCAAATGAAAATAGGATTTTGATGACAGGACAGGAGAAAATGGCCTCAGGTTGTGCCAGGATAGATTTAAATTAGGTACTTAGAAATATTTATTCACAGTAAGGGTTCTAAAGCATTGAAATAAGCTGCTCAGGGAAGTGGTGGAGTCACCATCCTGGAAGTGTTCAAAATAACTTGTGATTGTGGCACTTCAGGACATGGTTTAATGGTTAAGACAGTGGTGGTGGTGGGCTGAGGGTTGGACTTGATGATCTTCAAGTTTTTTTCTGACCTTAATGATTCAATGATTCTATGCAATGCTGCTAAATGTGGCAAACTCAACCAGAACTTCATGACTTACATGACCAGAATTTTTACTAAAAATTGTCTTCTAACCTTATGACATCATTCCTTGCTGTTCTGCAAACACTGAGTATTAAACCAATCCTGTATTCAGGTACCTGTTCCTTATAACTGCAAATTGCCTGGAGAATTCTGGTGTGACTGTTCATGAAGGTAAACCTGATGGATTTTTTGAAATGTTGTAAATAATAGACTGAAAATAGTCTTTTTCTTCTAGTCTTAGAAGAAAATTAAGATATTCACAGCTTCAAATTGGCTTGGAATAACAACTCTATAATTTTTTACTGTCTTCTCTCATGTAGAACAGATCAGAAAAGACATGTTTCTCCATGAAAGCAAGAGCTTTAGGTTCCTGTAGGTGTTTACAGGAGGGACGTGTTGGTGCTTGACTTTTCCTGCCGTGACCTCTAAAACTCTGCTACAGGTGTGGCAGCACCCTCTCCTGATTGAGGGGCCTGGGTGGGCTCCACCTCGCTGCCATGTGCACTGGAAGCACATCTGGAGAACAGATACTGTAACTTTTAAAGGCAGTAGCAGATGGTGCTGTGCTCTTTTGCCCAAACCGAAGGCATTATAACTTTAGAGATATCTGAACCAGGCAGGTGCTTCACTTCTGCTTGCTCTGAAATAGCCCTGACTTCATGCACAAAATATAGCTCTCGTTTTGTCATTTATGATTTCCTAAAGGTCACTGACATGATTTAGGTTGCTGCCATTCACTAGTTAAGAATAAATCTTGTGTCCAGAAGAGATTTTGCCCAGGTTGATCAGTCCTGTCGGCAGGGCTGGCCATCCACGTGGGATCCAGCCTCAGTTCTGATGCTTCAAGCAGCCCCATAGGCTGGCACAGCCTCCTTAGTTGAATGCTTCTGGTACTGTTATGTTCCACGAGGACACTGAAATCAAATGACTAGAAGGAAATTCAAAACTAAGGAGATGAAATTCCCAGGAGCTGGCACTCAACAGTGGAACTCACAGGAGGTCAAAGAATAGTTCTGTCTTCTGCCATTACCAGCACTTAATACAAGTCACATTTTTTTAAAACTGAATTTTCTTTCAATGTTAAAATAAATTCTGCACAGACCACATCCTCCCTCCACATGGCCACTCACCCACATGAACTCTTATAGGAATAAATCTGTTACTCCAAGCAAAAGTTAATTGAATAAAACAAAATAAATTGAAAGGCCACTTGAATAAACTGAGAAAGGAGGTTGACAGAGGCACTGATCTAGTTGTTCCTGTTGTGAAGTGGTAGTATGCTGCCCATGTTTTCATGTAAATGACTAGATACTTTGCACAGATATTGGGGTTTTATTGACTTCAAAGAAAATGCTATTGATCAGAGCTGTGGAAAATACGTGAATTATAACCACTTAAAAGTACCCTGAAAAAGGAGAAAAACTGTAAAGCTGCTTCTAAACCCCCAAGTTCCAGAATAACGAGGTAAAATTGCATCTGTAAATAAATCTGGACATTGTGGCCTCAGGAGAAAACTGAAAAAGTTTATATTCATTATAAAGGTCATCTGAAAGCTGATGAGAGAACTGAATTATCAACTCATGGTGTGCTAAAAAAGCAAATATAAACACAGTGTATTTAACTGGAACAGCACAATCAGGGTGGAAACAGTAGATCTTTACTGGAACAGGAAGAAATATAGTACTTAAGTGAAACAAAGTTGTTTGTTTGGGGGTTTTTTTTGCCACAGATGGGAATATATGTAGTAAGAGTGTCGATAGTGCATGTATTACCATGACATCACCTAGTCATTAATATTGGTTTAAAGTCATACTTGCATTTAGTTCTAATATTTATTTCAAATTTACTTAATTATTTTCAATTATAGGTACTAACCAATTTGAGCAAAATTGATGTTAGGAAATATACGAAAAGAAGGAGAGGCTTCTATATAGACATTTTTTAAAGACACTACCATCAGTTTGTGACTTGATTGCCCCATACTCTGAACTTCATATGAGTTTCTCATAACCCTTTTTCTTTTTTGTCCTAATAGATTTTTGTACTGAAACCCAGCATAGCCTAGATTTGAGTAGCAGCAGATATTTCAGCTTTAGTATTCTTCTGTCTCTTTTGCTGTCCTTTTTATTGTTCTGAAGTAAGATACTGGATGTTTTATTTCAGAAATTTATCCTCAATACATGAATTTCCCATCTCTGTCTCTTCCATTTAGGACCACAGTAAGATATTCAGATTTGTTTCTAATCCTTAATGGCAGTTTATTTAAAAAATTTATGCAAGCAGCAATTGAATATTTGCACACCATAATAAAACTACTTCTATAGTCCTTCAGGGCTACATTATGGCCTACTTGCCTGCTTGGTTTTTACTGGGGGAAATTCCCCTGTGCTTCTGCAGAGGACATGGTGTTAAATTTTCAGAGCTATTCTGTTATGTCAGAAACCTTGGCATTGGGAGAAATGTTGCAAGCCCTACTTTTTGCATTGATTTTGATATTAATTGTAAAAACATTCTGAGAGATGGGCTAAGAATAGAGGAAAATTGAGATGGAGGCCAAAGTCCGGGGAAAACATCACTCCTTTGCAGCTGTGTGGGCTGTAGGGCTGAAGAGATGCAGGGGTGTGAGAAGGCAGTGAGAAGGGAGCTGGTGAGAGCAGAAAGTCCTACGAGCTCATGGTGTTAGTGAGACTGCTAAGCCAAGTGGATATTATTCACTATTAGTAAGAATTAATCAAAAACAAGTGGTTTTTTTTTTAGACTAAGTCTATAAAGGGACAAGGTTCGTGCATGTGTTTTAGTATTCCAAGACCTTTTGTGGTTCGAAGGGGAACATATGGGACAACAGAATAGCTGTGTAATGACTCCACCTATTTCAATATCATTATAAAATTTCTTACATATTTTTGGGACTCATTAAATTTGTGTTGCACTATAATTCTGCACTCACTTTCAGGTATTTCATTCACTTTGGTGAATTTTATTGACAGAATGTAGGAAGAAATCCCTCACGCTCCTCTCTATTTTAAATATAACACTGATTGACAAACTAAAAACATCTTTTCTATGTGAAGTTCCTTACACCTTGCATGTAAGTTGCACACACAAAAAAACCACCACTTGTTGCACACAGAAAACAGTCTGTGTTTTGAGTGGAAAACAAAATCAGAATGTTCCCTGGAAGTCCCAAGAGTAAGGAAAATTGGTAGTCCTGTGACCTGCTCCCTCCCAAGCCAACTTCTGGAGGAGTGCTGGCTGGTGAGAGAGAAGTCTATACCTCCTGAACCTCCAGGCTCTCCCTCAGGTGGACAGGTTGAGGTCCTAATGTCAGTAGTCCTTCTCTCCCCCTTGATTCTCTCTACCTCCTTAAAACAAAAGTATAAATGGTAACAGACCTTGAAAAGCTTTACCCTTATAGTGTCCATGGATTCACATGCACTTGAGCTTATATGCAATGTAAAGCAAAAATAACAGCAGTTATAAGTGTTATCTGAAAGGTGAGATAAAAAAGTTTTACAGTGATGTTTGTTCTATAGAAAGAATTCAAGAGGTTCTTATTTTATTTTTTTCCTTGCCACCTTTTAAACAAACCTCTTGGTGCCTCCTAAAATTATTTGAACTACTGCAATGAGTAGTATTGCTTAATACATCACACATTAAGGAACAAGATCTCATGTGAAAACACAGTTCCATTTAAATTATGCTTTCATGAATCTGAAAAATTATTTTAAAAGCTTCTTGAATCCGGTCTGAGAATTGCCTTGAATCCCACATTATTTGATCAGAAGTGCAATTAAAATCTCTTACGAACAAGACGCAGTTTAATTGGCATACTTAAAAATTTTATAATTGTGACTAAGACAACAGCTTATTTCAAGCATATGGTCTCAAAAAAATACTTTTTCCTTCAAGAACCATTGCAATTGTTAGTTACCTCTTTAAAAACTCTGTTAAAACTTTAACAGTTCAGCTGCAAACTTGGGTTTTTGGAAATTAAATTGTTCCGTTGCCTCAGAAGATATAAATAACTAATGTTTAACTCAGCAGGTGTAAAAATGTTACTTCTTTGTGTATTATTGAGTGTTTCATAGCCAGGTTTCAGGAAGAATTTAGGTTCTTGTTTTCCCTGAATAACAGCCTTTAGAACAGGACTGAAAACAGCCTTCTGACTGTCCCATTATCTCCATATGCATTCAAAAACACACACTTATGCCTGTGATGGTAGTGATGCACAGAGTTTCATAGTGCTATTTCAGGCATTTGTTTATCTTTAAAATCAGATATTCTTATTGCCACAGGAAGCCTCCACCTCAGATACCTTCAGTTATCTGAAGATCAGGCATCTTGTCGAGACCCAAGAATACCAACCATCTGTGTTGCATGAGGGGGTGTCAGAGCACTTCCCAGAGGTAGTCCATCCCTTACCTCCTACCATCAAGTCTCTCCATGACCCAAAGGGAACTAAGAAAACTCGGTTATCAGCACTGAAAGTTAAATGACACACACCTTACCTCATCAATTCAGCTTTGTGACTTAACATAATCTGCTCGAAACACCTACAGAAATGTTTGGTGGTTGTGTTTTGGTTTTTTTGTTTGTTTGTTTTGTTTGTTTTGTTTGTTTTTGTTTTTGTTTTTGTTTTGTTTTGTTTTTGTTTGGTTTGGCTTGGTTTTTTGTTTTGTTTGTTTGTGGGTTGTTTTTGTTTTGGTTTTTTGGTTTGGTTTGGGGTTTTTTTTGTTTTGTTTTGGTTTTTTTGGTTTTTTTGGGTTGGTTGGTTGGTTTGGTTTTTGTCTGTTTGTTTTTTAAATTTGGGTCATCATAAAGATGTTTTGAAGTGCTACATCTATTTTTTTTTTAATCTGCCTGAAAGATAATAATCAGAGTGTTGGAAAAGAATTTCTGACATAAACCAGACTTTGTGAAATAAGGCTTTCTTCTGTTTATGATGCAGCTTGCAAGACCCAGATTGGCCTTACCCAATTTCCCCATCCTTCTGGTATCTCATGACTGTATCTGTTCTGCTAAATCATGAGGTGCTGTCATGGCTGGAAATCTAATGGTAATTACACCAAAATATTCACAAAGAAAAATTAAAATCACAGCTGTATTACTCTAAACACTTTCAATTTTCAAGTCCCCTAAAGCATTCTTTGTCCATCCCTGTAGATGGAGATTCAGCCTATTGTTAACAGGTAGGATAGTGTGCTTTTATTATCCTTCACAGACCCCTAGGACTAGCCTAGAGACTTGCCAAGGACCCACAGATCGATGGTTAAGAAAAGCCCTCCCTAGAGTAAACCAGAAATTCTCTGACCTCAGTTTCACAGTTATGCTGGAGTTTGCTTTTGATGCTAGTAATTTTCACCAGCACAGATGAAGGGAAGACTTATTTGTGTTGAATACAGTCACAACCAAGACAAATTCTTGTGGCAAGTCCTCAGAGAAAATGGGCTTGGTTAACTCATAAAATAAGTTTTTAAATATGTTTTCACTGATGTACAAGGGAAGGTGGAGATTTTGTGAATTATGAACCTCTGAACAGATAATGGCTCACTGAAACAGCTGAGAACTTTAAGATATTTGTTGGAAAAAGACAAAAAGTGGCAAATGTCATAGACAGAAAGAAAGAGACATAGGAAGGTTTGTGAGATAAATCTATTATGTCAAATAAACATCATAAATCATAATGTTGGAAGGGACATTAAGAGTTTCCCACTCAGACAGATTCATTTTCCCTTTTATATGTTTTTCTGACTTTCCTAAAGATCTTGAACAGTCATTTCAGTGCTTTGCACTCGTTAGAAAGATTTTCCACCTATCCAATTTAATTTTCCTGTATACTATATATCTTTCTCAATAATACTTTTTTCTTTTTCTTCCCTTTCTTAAAACTAATCACAACTCTTTTCTAACCACAGCCAATTTTTGTACTCTCTGTGCCCTTCCAATACAGAAAAATATTTAAGATCCTTTTCTACCTCTTGTAAAAGTGAAATTTCACAATATCACAGAGGCTTTCTAATGCTAATTCTAAAAAGAATTCCTCTTTCAATGAAAGCAATATTTTGTTCAAAGATCTGCAATCCCAAAGAATGGGGAGGGAGAGATTTACAGGAGGAACTGAGGTTTTCAATTTATGAGGAACAATTTTAAAGAAGAACATGTAATGGACTTAAGCATATTTTCACAGTTCTAATAAGAAAAGTCATTAAGCTTATGAAACTTTTGAGGACATATAATAAAAAAATAATCCTTTAGGTTTATGACCTCCTCTCTCAGTTTGCATATAGCTATAATAAGAGTCAAGCACAGACTGATATATGGAAATAGATGTATCAGACTGGAGTCCTGTTCCTGGATCATAGACCTCTTCTTAGCATTTTCAGTTTTTGAATTGTGTTAAATACAATACTTCTTACTTGAGGACTACATGAGATTTTTTTTACAGGTAATTATTTCTCTTCCTTGTCATTAACCCAGAAAATATTTGACGTACTGAACAAGAATTGTATGCTGTACCATAAGAGTCCTCTGCAGTTGTGCTGAGAAACGTTCACTTATTCAGTTGCTCTGCTAAACATGTCCAGGGTTTCTGCTAATATATGAGAAAATAAGTGAAAGAAATAGAGGTATCTCAGAAATATTTGCAAGAAGATACCTTCAGAATGTATAGGATGAAACTTAGTATATGCATGCATACATAACACTCTGAGTGTGAAATTTGTCCCCAAAGAATTTTTCCTACCTCTTATAAGAATGAAAGAAAGAAAAGAATGGAAGATCACCAGAAACAGAATAAAGCATATTAGATATAAAGAACATATCCTGGTGTGACTTATTGGGCAGAAGTGAGGGAGAAACTTTCAGAAACTGCTGGAAAATTGTTCTTCCATAGCATAGAAAAGAAGGCAGACAAGTAAAGTCTTGAGTGAGTTTTCTGTCTTAAAGCTACATTAAATCCTTCCACTTTATACACTATCAATGATAAATTCAGTAATTGTCTATTAAGGTAACAAACCACAAGGCACAATGACAGGGAGAGCAGGACCCCAGGGGCTGGGAACTGGGTTCTAGATTCTACCTGAAGAGGGTCTGCCTTGCCTTTTAACAATACTTTGCATTTTTCTTTGCTATGCTGCTTACATTCAGTAGCCTTGGGAAGATTACATCTGAGGTATGGCCAATGTGATCAGAGTCTTTACACATTTAATGTGTCTCACAAGCAGGAAAGAGGAAAAAGATCAAAAGGAATGAGCCTGTTTAGACTTAAGAAGCAGAGATCGTATTTACCATTCTCATCTTTAATACTTACAAACCAAAGCCACAAAATTTTGCTTTGCAGTGTCTTACTGTAAAAATAATCTTTTAGTGTCTCCAGCTGAATAAAAAAAGTGATGCCAAGGGACTGTCATCTATCCTTTTTATCTTGTGTAGCATTTCCTATACCTGCCCCAGATCGCAATAAGAAAGACCTGGAGCTTAAAGAGATTGACAGAGAATATGTTTTAACCACTGTAAATTTACTTTGCAGATGCTGTTGACTGAATCATTCTGTAACTTTGTGCATACAGACACTTGCACTTCCTCCTCCTTTTCTGAAGATCAGGCAAAAAAGGTTCTTCTCATGAACGATGCTTCTTACTGAGGAGGCTGACATTTCATATCACTGCTTCCTCTCTAAGTGTCAGGTAGGCAGGAAGTCTCTTCACCTGGGATTGCTAAAAGCAACACTAATAGTAGGATGGTGGATTGTGCTCCCTCTGACAGGTAATGCAGGGCATTGACACAGGGGGTCTATGATAGCCTATGTCCTTTGAAATGGTGCCACAGCAACCACATTTTTTTGACTTATGAGCTTTTTTTTTTGCTTTTTATTTTTAAATCTTATATTGGTATATATGTTTCCTCCTGTATTTGTAATATTCTTTCTAGTATTCTAATTTCTCAAATATCATTATTTATATGATCATTAAAAAAAAAAAGATATTTATTTCAGATCCTTATTATTAATGTTAAAAAGAAATGACTGGTCTGTGAGAAAACAGTAATTATATTTTTAAGCGATTGAGCAGAGTAGTTAGCGCTTCAGTAATAAAGCAATGAAGTCACTGCTTTATTGTGAGAACAGTTGTGTGGTATTTTAATTCTCATTCACATAACTGCTGGTTTTTACTGCATGATTGTGTAAAAATAAAAATAAAAAATTCTATTAAGCATCTACTGAGTAGGCATCTCTGAAGAAAAGATGTTCCAGTGCTTTCTTTGCTGTTCAACATGACCTGGAAATGCTCGTTTCTCATCCCAGGGAAACAACAAACCCAAGAATGTGAAAACAGGTGTGTTTGGAAACCTGCGTGACCTGTCTTGAAGAACCATGCCTGTTTTGTCCTGAATTTTTGGAACTTCTAGTACTCTATTCTATTACTCTGAGACATGAGCTCATGGAAGGTAGGACCTCTGGTACCAAGATAAATGTTATGTATGACACGAGAGGGCATGGCTATACTTGTCATTGCAGGAGATTACCTTTTCTCTCTGGACCCCACTGGCTATCCACTACTCCATCTGTAGTTTAAAACTGTGATATGTAGGTCTCTGGAAAGAATGTAATAGAAAGGTGATCAGTAAATAAACTTTGCTTCCATGAAAAAGTAGGAAAATATTGGTTAATTTGGAAGCATATTTTCCTTGAAAAGCACAATTTTTTACAACGGCAAGATACAGATATTTTGATTTTCAAGTCTTAAAGGAAATATAAAATTTTTTTTTTTTTGAAAATATGTTTTGTTTTCTTTTTAGACAAGAGTAAGACTTCGGAGCTCTTACATGAACTTTGAAATAAGCAGAAGATTCTAGCTTTGAAAGTTGTTTAATCAAGAGCACCGAAACTCAGGTATTACTACAAAGGAGACTTCAGGTGTGGGAGAGTGCTCAGGAGCTGACTTACTGTGAGATTATTTCAGATGGTTAAAACTTGGTGATAATAATGCCAAGGTCATGGTTTCAATCCCCTCTATGGGTCATTCACTTAAGAGTTGGACTCTGTGATTGTCATGGGTTTCTGTAGTTGAATTTTAGTAGAAGGGAGGTCTTCCAGGATGGTTTCTGTTAGAAGCTGCTAGAAGCTTCTCCTGTCCTGTGGAGCCAATGACACCCAGGTCCAGGAGGGACTTCCTGCTGGTGGACAGAGTTGAGTCAATTAAAAATCATAGTTATGCCTCTGTGATAACGTATTCAAGAATTGGAGTGTTTGCGCAGTTGAAAAATGCCAGCCATGAGATAACAATGCAGACAGAGAGAGAGAGAGACCAAGGTTGCTGCAGGAGGAGGTGAAGGAAGAACCCCACGCTGGAGCAGGGTGGGGGGAAGGACTGAAAGCTATTTCCCCCACCCCTCCCTGAAGACCGTGGAGTTCTTTTGAGGTTCAGAGACCCCCCTGTAACTCCTGGAGGAGCAGGTGAATGCCTGAAGGAGCTGTTGCCCTGTGGGAGACCCAGGATGGGGTAAGATCCTGGAAGAGACAAGCCATGACTCCTGGAGAAGGAGACCCCCACTGGAACAGGTTTTTTACCCCAGTAGAAGTGTTGCCCGAGGGGTGGACTCATGATGGAGAAGTCTGAGGACTATGTCCCGTGGGAGGGACCCCACAGGAGCAGGGGAAAGACTAAGAGCTGTGGCCCCCCTGCAGACCATGGTGCAGACCGTGGTGGAGCAGGTTGTCCCCCTGCAGCCCACGGAGACCATTGGGGTGCAGAGACCCGACTGCACCCCATGGAGTGACCCACAGGACAAGAGCAATGGCAGATAACAACAACCACCTGCAAAATTCGCATTCCCTGCTCTCTCGAACTGCTGGAGGGAGGGAGGACTGGAAGAAGAGGGGTGTTCTTAAGATTGATTTATTTCTTAATTTTTTTGTTTTAGTGCTTTTAGTTTTGGTTCTTATCTTTTGAGTAATAAATTTAAGTATATAACCACTCTGAGTTTGTTTTGTCATTATCTCTCAGCTGGTTTTTTTTTTTTTTTCCTTTTCTCCTTTTCCTTTCCCTCTGAGGAAGGGTGGGCCTGGAGGTTTGGGTGGACACTGGGTGAAAACCACCACAGTGATCCTTGTACATCTCTTCCAACTCAGAATATTCTGTGATTCTGACAGGTTAGTCCAGTGTGCCACATAGTCTGTGACAGAAATCAGGCCTAGTGGTTGTAGCATTTTATCAGATTTAAGAAGCAGCAGCATGTTTTCAAGTCTGGGGATGCCCTGGTATTCAATGGCTTATGTGGAAAATGAATCCAATAAACTCCAGACATGCAGCAACTTGAAAATATATTCAAATAAATTATGAGTGTAAATGTATTTAAATAAGCCATTTTGTTGACTAGGCAGCAGAAGTGCTGGTTTTCATGGTGAAGTATAAGAACAGGTGTCATAAACATAACTTATTGGAAGGAAGAAGCGTGAAAGTAAGAATTTCTAAAGCACTTGGCATTAACCTGGGTCAGCAGGCATTGAAGTTATTGGAAAATTCTTCCACTGTGTTCACTAGTTAGGTCAACACTGAGTGCTTTTAAATATCTCCTGTAGTTGTATCTATTTTAAGCAATACTTTTGCATCACCAGTTCAAACACACAGTATATTTTCAGTGAAAACCTTAATTTGAAGAAAGAGCAATTCAGATTTTCCTGTTTTACTCTTTTGGTAAAGGCTGGATAATTACAATAATTTAAACAATTAACAAGCTGTGCTTGTTCAAAATTAAATAAAAACAAACCTATTTTTTTGGCTATGAAAATGTTCCCTTAGGCTTTTTTCTGACTGTTTCTTCATTTTTTCACATAATTTTATCAAGTCTTATCAAGTTAAGATGGTTAAAGGAAATAGCAAAATACATTGATTGGTATAACGTTATACCATCCCATAGCTCTTCCATGTCATAAAATTTCTAGTAGTTCATATGAAAAAGATAGCCTCTGGCTAAAATTTTTTAGGATAGACATTATAATTAAAGCAGCGCTCAGAGTGGAACCAAACAAAATTTTAAATTGGTTCCAGTGTCCTTGATTAAAAACAAAAACAAAACCAACAAAAGTAATTTTTATAATTTATCAGAGCCAAGAGTTGTGAAAAATACCTGCAAGAATTGAGTTGCTCATTTATAGTTTTTTTGGTTGTTTTTTTTTTTTTCCTTACATATTGCCACAGGTGGTTACAGGTTTGTAAGTGAATGTGAGAGGCCATGTATAATGAGTCATGTAGTCTATATAATGTAAGTAAAAAGGGGAATAAAGGTATAATGCAAAACATGTGTCTTTCTCTTTGTACCAGAAATGAATATTTAGACTGAACATTAGGAAGCATTTCTTTACCAAGAGAGGTGGTCAACCACTAGAACAGTGTTTGACTTCCCAGAGAAGTGGCCAATGCCCCAAGCCTGTCAGTGTTCAAAGGTACTTAGACACTCCCATTAACAACATGCTTTGCCTTGGTGAGTCCTTGGTCAGATCGGGGGACTAGAAAATTGTTGTAGGTCCCTTGCCACTGAAATAATCTATTCGAGGCTAGTCTGGTCTAGTTTATTCTACCACAAATGGTGTGTCTTTTTTTCTGGTGTATTAATCAAACTTCCCAACTAGTCTATTCGGGTGTTTCTATATAGAAGGTATTACATTTAACATATAGGAAACTTCATTTTGATACTAAAAATTGTTTAGCAGAGATTATCTAAGGGTCTTGCCACCTCAGTTTTGCTAATAAGTTAATTAGTATGTGATGTTTTCAAATGCCTATCAAGAGAATTCCAACCAAGCCCTGAAAATAACACTGAAACTCTATGAAGTAAAACAGAAAATATACAGAGAAAGTGAGCCAGGAGATCAAACAGAAAAAGAAAAATTTCTAAAGCTTTATGGGATGGCCAATTCATGTAAAATGTCCACGCAAATGGGTTATTGTAGTTACTCAGCTGGACAGCTCCCTGTATTTTAATTTTAAGTGTAAAGAAACAGCTTGGAAAAATTTTTCTAAGGAAGAAAGGAACAGAAAACTGAAAACCAGCCTGACTACACAAGAGTGGTCAGTAATAACATTCCAATTTCTCTCAACACTGTTTGAAAAAAAAATAAAAATCACAGGGCTGGCAAGTTCTGTTATTTGTGGTGTTGATGGGACGACATTTCCATGTCCTGTTGCTGAGACAGTCTGATCTCCTTTGGCCTCAAGACCTGGTGTTTCAGAATGCTGCCTCCAGCATGGTGCTGCGACTTCACAGGTCCCTGGGAGGGAGGAACACTTGCTGTTCCTGCTGCAAAAACGTGTTGCAAGTTCCGTGGTCTGCACATCTCTGATCTCAGCAGAGGAAAAGGAAGCTGTAGAGAAGCAAAGTGAGGCTGACCTGCTGTGGGAAGTGTACAGAGGGTCAGTGATGCTGACTGAGCCAACATGTTTGATGATTAGATGCTGTCAGTGCATTTTCTCTTTTCTGGGATTCATGCTGCTGCACCTGATCATCATGAATGAGGTCTAGGAATGAAATTGCTCCTGATGTCTGGTGATATGAATTCTACTGACACAGCATTTAAAGACACTACTCATAAGACAAAGTAATTTTAGAGATGTCTCCTGCAGATATCCAGAATTGCAATGAAGAATTAATCTTTCCTTGCTTCCCAGTGCTTCCTACAGGAGCTCCAAAATTTTTTCATAAAATGATAAAAAAAGAAAAAATTTCCCTTGGGAGTCTGCCAGGAAGAGAGTAATTTATTTATTTATTTTTAGAGTGGGAAAAATAATCAACATCTTTTCAATCACTCAAAAGCAGGGTGTGGACCTCTCTGATAGGAATTAAAAGAAAATGTTTATTCTCATTTGCTAGACAGAATGACTTGTCCAGGTAGCTGCTGCTGCTCTTTTCTTTGCCACACTAGACCAAACCCAAATTCCTTTGATTACTGTACCCAGGCAGTGTGTCACTCAGGCCATTCCTTCAATAACTTTTCCAAAAATCAGCAGTGTCAAGGGCTATATATTGTGACAGCCATAGATTGTCTGGTTCCACACAAAGCAAAGGTTGCATGGGAGAGACCCATATTACATTATGGAGCCCTGTAAAATGATGTTTGTTAGCTATAAGGGAAAATTGAAATATCCTTAAATGCTCTTCAAAACACAATTCTTGTGGTCAGAATAAATAGACATACAAAAACATTTCAGCCCCTCTCCCTTGGCTCACTCCTTTATGAGGCTTTATATAATGTCTAGAAATTTTATAGTATGGAACAGTAGGAAATTTAAACAAATTACAGACTAAATTGCCAAAATTTGTAACTATAAACATGGCATAAAATATCTTTAATTTAATGTCTTTATTAATCACACTCTATGAATTTCTGCCAGTGAAATACTATCTAAACAGAAAAACCCCATTTGGCTTCTGACTCTTTGCTATGTCTTCCTCATTAGACACATAGGAAAGTCTTGAAATGCTACTGGATTAAGTTCAAACAAAGTTGTTTGCTACTTGTGTTTGTTTTCTGGTTCTTATCTCACCCTGGGCTAGATCCATCAGGCCTGGTGTCTCAGGGGAATCAGAGAAATGGATGTGGCCAACCAGGTGGAGGAGAGAAGAAGGTAGGATCAGAGAAAGAGAAGGCCAAGGGGGAAATGTCCAGTACTGCAGTTGTTTTTACAGGGATGCATCTGTAGCCATACTCCAATGGAGATGACTCAGGAAACAGGAGCTCTGTCAAGAGTTTCTCAGGTAGAAACAGTAACTTTGGTCCTACTTCTTAAATGAACCCTGAGGAGCTGTTTTGGACTTGGTCCTACTTTTTTTTTAAAAAAATTATTTTAGGTTTTGTTCCCTCCCCATCACTGCCATCCCTGACAACTGCAACTATGGAAAGCTGTGTTGGGTTTTGAACAGTTCTAATTGCACAACTCTGATCTTGGTGAAATACCCAGTTCTTTCACTTCCTGAAAAGTTTTTTGTCCCTACCCTAAGCCCCTTCCCTTGCTATTCACATGAGCTATTGAAAAGTTTCCTCTTATTATTCAGTATTTAGCATAATAGCAATAGATTTTCCTGCTGTGTACTACAGTACTGGAAAACATTTAAATATTAGCCACAAAACTGAACCTTTTTATAATCACCTTTTCTGTTCTCCCTAGTAACTGAAAATAATTTCTAAGTTGAGCCAGCTAATATCCTCCTGTTTGAGTGTTTCCACTTCAGTTGTGTGCACACTAAGGTTTCCTCCATGCTTTCCTCTTCCATCCCTGCCATTCAATTTTCCAGTTCAACGTTTTTTCCATTTCTGTTTCCAGTGAGCTCATTTTAAAGTTCCAAACAACTCCTTACATTTATATTCTCTATTAATTTCTTTTATTTCCATTTCTTTCTTTTTTAATGTCATTAGTCAAATTAGGATATGCCACTATTTTTCAATTTGCAAGTTACATCCAAGTTTCTTTTAGTCTATGGATCTGAAAGATGTAAGAAATATATTTTGATTTCTGTAACCAATTTGCTAACTTTTTTTTTTTCCAAAACAGTAATATTTTCTCCTTTTTAAATAAAAAAAAAAATCAAGAATTACCAAACATTAAGTTTTTCAGAAGAGGAAGTCTGTTGACTTATTCTTCTATATTCTATATTTCATATTTTATATCTTCCATGGATGAAAAATGGGATATGCATAGCCCATCTTTTTTTAAATGTTAGTTTCCTAACTGAGCTTGAAATCAAAATTCATTTTTGAATGAATTCTTTTGCTATTTATACTGCATCTTGAATGAATGTGGATGAGTAACTGTAATAAATTAGTATTCTGTTTTTATTTCTAGACCAATTGGAAAGGACAATTACCATTTTCCTAGGAGAACAGGGGAAAATGGCTACTCTATTACAGTGGATTTGGAAAGTCTGATTTTCCATGAGATATCCTGAAGGCACAACAAATATTTCAAACACTAAGGAGCCATGGTGTTAGCTGCTCTGAGGGCCATTTTTAACAATTAAGTTCTTAGCTCGGAAAAAAGTGTTAAGCAAATGCAGAAGTCTGAGCCAAGCGCAGAGAGAGAACATTTTAAAATAAGAGGACCTCAAGGGAGAAGACAGGTAAGAACATGATGAATTGTCCACCAGTGATAATAAATCATATATACATGTTGCATCTGTGAGAAACGGCTAATGATTATATTTGTTTCAAAACCCAAAGGACAAAGGAAATCTTCCCTCAGACTCTATTTCTTATTTATTTCTATGCCTAAGTTTAGAAATTAAATGGGGATATTTTTGGTGTTGCTCTAGGTAAAGACCCCTATGTTAAAAGAAATGAGATAACTCGCTACTTCCAGAAATGCTTGAGTTCAAAAGATTAAACATTGTGGAAGAACTTAAGTCCTGCAAATTGGAAAAGAGGAAGCTGTATCATGTTGATAATGCAAGATCAGAGCTCTTTAAGTTTTATTTGTTTATGTCAAGGGTTTCCCTTCTACAAGACAGTAAGGTTTAATAATTGGCAGAATGGGAGTTTCAGGAGTTACATGCTGTGAATATATTATGCCCCGTACTTAACTTGTTTGTTTGTGAATGGACCATGAAGCATACAAAGATAGTTGCTGTTCACAAAATAGTGACTAAATCACCGAACATAAATCTTCTATCTGTGTACATCTCACTGCAGTTTCTCTGTTTGTAATATGTCGTTGGTCTCTTGAAACACAAGTTTTTGTTCAGCTTCTTCATCTGACATAAACATGTCAGTAAAAGTAATAAGAAACCAGAGCTGTACCTCAAAGGGCACTAAGTACTTTTAAAATCAGTAGTTATTTAGTGGTCATAGTATTCAGTCTACCAATTCCACGTCCTTCAAAAGATTCTTCTTCTAGTACAATAATATTGTTATATATCATTATATATAATCATATAATATAATAAAAGAAGAAGAAGAGGAAGAAGAATGAGGTGCCAGCAAGACTGTTGTAGAAATTGAGAACTTTGGTGTTCCAGGGTGGGAGATATAGTAGTAGTACCACTGTGTTTTCTGTTTGGATGCATGGAACAGACAGTTGGGGAGACTCGGGAAGCAAGAGTTATCCTTTGGGCCAAGGCAGTCCCTTTTCTCTCACCATCTGAAATATGAGACAAAAATGAGGAAGTGTGTTCTCTGTCAAATTTTATTTGAATAAATAGCTGTACTTCTGTACATTTTCTGACATGTCATATTGATAATAATCAAATAATGCCATATACATTGACTTACGAAAATGCATCAACCAATTCCAAGGAGGGAAGAGTTCCAGTGGTTCCCTGAACTCTTTTTGAGTGGCCGGTCTGCATGGCTACAGTACCCTGCTGCATGCTACATTACATTTGAGAGTGTCAGGCAGATTGCAGTTTATATCTATTTAGCAAATAATGGCCAGTACAGTTTTCCTAAGTTATATATACTTCTATACACTTGTAGGGTAAAAGTGCAGCTGAGACAGAGCAGCAGTCCCACAGATAATTTATGCTATGCAGGCATGAGCCCAACCTAAGCAGATGATCTAGTAAGCAAAGTAGTATTTTTTCCTCTCAGTACCTACTCAGGTGTGAGTGAAAACATCTGAGTAACTTCTCATCATTTTTTACCAACTGAGCCATCAGGCTGACACAGCCTATGTACTATAGAGTGCAATTTTTTGCCAGAATATCTATGCCAAAATATGATTCTAGAGCAAAAGTGGATAAGCAAGATCACCCAGCACAGATTTCTCATCTCCATTCTTTCTCTTTTGTTTTTTTTTTCTTTTTAGTTCCACATAGGAAGTCATCAAAGTTATATTTTTCCTGATTAACACACTCCTTCATCAACTATAATTGCAACAATTAAATTAGATTGCCTCCTGTTAATCTTCCACTGCTTCAAACCTATTATGCAGAGAAATAATGTAAACTGTCAGAAGTGAGAGGATGCAAGTGCCAATCTTGAAACTAAAGAAAAAATATTGTTTTAATAAAAAGCTTTTCCATCACAGTGAACCTTAAAGCAATATAGAGATGGCATTTTCTCAAACCACAAAAATATGCATAAAAAATTGGAACTCTTTTCATTAACAGAAAGAAATAAACAGCATATCAAAGCTGGTGGCATTCTCACATGCATCATTTCTATAGCTCAACAGACAGCTTAGAATTAAAGAGACCCTCAGGCAAGGAGTCGAAGAAGCAAATAAGAGCACTTGAAGTCTTAATTTATATCTCAATATAAAGTTTATAAGGCTAGATAAAAAAGTAGGTACTGGAAACATTAAGTCCCAATAGTCTAGCCAGTCTGATTAATACCTCCTTGAACAGAACTTGCATTAAGACAGTCCAGGGCAAACACAGCTGGGTTTAAAATGCACAGTTGCCAGCTTGGCACATAATGGAGGTGGAATACTTCCTCTAGAGTTAACTTATGTTAAAATACCATATTAATCTTGCAGTGAATATTAAGGATCTCATGATCTGAGTGAAGATATTTGCTTTTGCAGTACTGAAACTCTATATATCCTCTATTTTTTTTAAGAATTTATCAAAGATTGATTAGAGCTCCAGCATGTTCAGAAAAATACTGTATTTTTATAAGTTAAATTATAAACTGTCCCCAGTTTTCTAGCATATGGATAAGACCAGTGATCCTTGGCATGAATAATTGATCTTCAGTGTCACTGTAGTCCATGATCAATGAATTATTCTTAGATATCTGAGATAGTAAGATCAAAAATACTTATTATCTGAATAAGCGGAATTATGTTAGCTTTGATGTGAAGCATAAAATATTCATATTTAGAAAAATCTACAGTTTATTTATTATATAATTTTTATGGTAACTTGGGAACTTTGGTGGATCTTAAGAACTGTTTTTTCATTTGGAAAAATTGTGACTGGAGTGTCAAAAGAAAACAAAACAAAACAAAACAAAAACAAAACAACAAATTAAACAACAGAGTATTTCCATAAGTGCCCAGCACATTAATTTTCATTTCAAGATTTCTCCATTAGTTTTCACAGGATAAGTTTTTTTCTCCTGTAAGTTACCATGAAGGTATTCTCAGAATTCATTCAGGCTCCCTTTTTTAACCACTGCTGTTGCAATAAGTACGTTTCCTGCAACAGCAAAGGTTCTCTGGATTTTTTTCAGGCTTATTCAGACTATTTCAACCTCAGCAGTCCTCCTTTCCTTGGTGCAGCAATGTGACAGTTCTCCAGCTCTTGCCTGTAGGGATTAGCTAATGTCCTCCTCAACCATTGCCAAAGGGGTTGGAAGATTTTTAAATGTACACTGTGTTTTTATGACTTCATTCTTCTGAATATCTAGTTGCAGTAGTTGCCCTCAGCACAGTCTGCTATTGAAAGCAGGGGGAAAATTCAGTGCTCCTGAATCTAGGAGAGTTGTACTCACAGCTGGCCATGTTTCAAAGGAGGAGACCCCTGAACCTTGGGTAGGGAAACCTGGAAGATCAGGTTGCCATCTCTGCTTTTGTGGGATAATCTTGGCCAGCCAAGGATGTTGGGATTGGAGGGAGGCTCAGACTCATGCCTGTGATCTTCAGTGAGGCTTTGGTCATAGACATCTCTGGAGAGTTGTGTACAAAACTTACATAATTCAGGATATTCAGACAGCATTTGGAAAGGATAGTCACTGTGTTGCCAATGGGTGCAGGAACGACTTTAACAGCTAAGGATGAAAAGTGACTCCTCTGTGGAGACCACTCCATGGCACAATGTATTATATGGTGGTATGCACTCAAAGGTAAGGGAACCGAAAACAGGAAAATGGGAAGGACAACAAAGAGGAATTGGTGGGTGAGAAGAAAAAGAGGCAATAAAAGAAACCCAGAATTGCCAGGTAAATATGGAAATGATTGTAGGAGAGAAAGGATGGAAGGAAATGGGAGAAGAAAGTTTCACAAAGATGCTGCAAGAAACTGAAGTGAGAATAAACAAAGTGATTCCAAGAACAAGAAACTATAGAGAAGTCAGAGGAAGTTGGAGCAATCACTGAAAAAGACAGAAGGAAATCAACCACCTGTGCTCCTGCACGGATGGATGATGAGGGGAGCCAACACATTAGCCATGATCAGCATCCAGCAACCCCATAGGTCAGACACAACAGTAGAACCTTTATGCTCTTCCAGGTACATTCCTGGACCTTAATCCTTTCAAACCCCAAACTGACATACCAAAAAGCAAAGCTACTGCCTGAAGTACATGAGCAAGTTAGTTCCTGCTGAGCTCCTTCTCTGTTTGCAAATGTGATCTGTCACCATGGGAATGGCCAGCTGACACCAGAGGGGTGAGACACCACTGATGCCTGAGGAGACCACCCACTACCCCTGGTGCTGCCCTCAGATGACTTGCCTTTCTTACTCAATTTTTCATTACATTTTCATTCTGGCAGTGGCAATACCCGTGTAGCACATAGATTTTTGACTATAAAAAAAGGCTTGTCAGAAGCAGGTAAGGCATTTCTGTTGAAGTCATTCTCATTCTGTATCCTTGTCTCTCAGTCTGTCGTAACTCGATGTGAGATATATTTCTCAGCTATCTACTTTGGAATCTAAGCAAAAAATGTGTAATTTTAGTACTATGAAATATTTTCACATCAGTTTATGTACATGTTGGAATGTGGAGTGTGAAGCCTAATTACAATTATCTCAACATTTTCATGGTAAAAGTTATTATATATTTACAGTTTAATTAAAAAGCAGTTTAATAACAATTTAAAAGCTATTAATGTATTGTAGAGTGAAACATTATAAGACCACTATTTTTTCAATTTTTTGCTTGTATGATACTCTCTAAAACATTTTCCTAAAAGAAGTTATTTATTCAGATTTGGAAGAATGTTTGAGTGCATTCTTTCTCTCATCCCAAAACTCTTACGTTCAGTCATCTGTCTACAAACCATGAAAACTCTTCTGGTGGACAGACAGCGCTTCATCACGTTCTAAGGTGCTTTTTGAGATAAGATGGAATTGGAAAGCAGTAGAGCATTTGTATATTGGGTGATAAAGTGATAAAACACAGTGGCACAGTGATTTATAGTATAACCAAGATTTACATGGGGTAATTTTTCTTTGTTTCTTTAAAAGAAGTAGAGCTTTGCTCTTGAAGCTAAGCTTTGGACTGTTAAGTGGGAATTGTCAGAATGAAATCCAAGTGCAGTGAGACTGCCATAAGATTACACAGCTGAAGCAGAATAAAACTTTTCCAAACTGCATAGTTTGGAACTTTTTATCCTATTATCCTTTTATCTTCTATCCTTTATTAACCTATTATCCTTTGCATTAGATTTCAAGTGTTTGAATAACAGTGATATTCGTGGTCACAGTATTCACGGGAGAACTATGATCCACTGGAGAAACATTCCAGGTAAAGTTTAGATGGCAGCTCTGTTATTTATGCACTTGTTATATCTTTAGTAACTACCTCAGACTGTTAGCTCACACTATTTTGGAGGGAAGGCTAAGACCTGGCTCCCAATGGCCTTACTTCTCGTTGGGAAAGAGAGAGCTGATCCTGAAGCTATGCAGGTCTACACAGTAAACCATAAAATGGGGAGATCCCTTTAAGGCATTGTTTTACAATGGTAAATCAGTATGAACATGTGGTAAAGACCCACTTTGTCAATAAAAGAGGAGAAAAGTCCTGACAGAAGCCAGGCTTCAGCCTATTTACTACTGGTGGATGTTGAAAAGCAGAGTGTAAAGCATCACTAATGCCTGTCAGCAGACCATGCCAAACCTCTGCTAGGAATGAGTCCGGCACACCTGAGCAGCGTGTCCTGCTCCCTACTTGCTAAAGGAATGCCAACAGGTTTCAAAATAATGACATTGGTGGTGAGTGAACTGCAGCATGTTTTTCTTTTCCATCGTCACCTAAAAGAGGAGGACTAATGATGATTTTGCTTCTGTTTGCAACAGTGGACTTTGCACTGATCTTGGGAAACATGTAGAAAAGGCTTCCATGGTGCTTCACCACTCTCTCTGATCCTGAAGAAAAACTGTAAGGTGCTTCCTGAACTGCAGCAACTTCTATGTTACTATTAGACATGAAAATAGAGGCATCTAAACCACACAGTGTGAAATATTTTTTTACAGTGTGAATGCATGAGTTAAAAAAAGCCCAAATTAGCTAATTAGCTGAATCCTTTCTATTTTTCTTGTTGGAGTTCTAGCCATGGAAAGGGAAAACCTGAAAAGAAGCACTGACAAATCACTTATTTCAGGACTGGAAAGGAAAATTTTAAGTGTTCAAAAAATTTGTACACAAAGCTATTTTAAAATTTACAACAGAATGATGATATCTTGTATAGAGTAATTTAGGTTCAGATGGATGATAGACATTTAAAAAAATCTTAAGTGAGCTAGAAATCTGAATCTTCATTTTAGACATGATCAGAAGCACTTCANCTGAGTCACAGACACACTTTGAAAACTGTTAAATTGTACGACAGTTTTCTTTGTATAGTAGAAATGTGAGAAATTTTAGATAGCCTTGGATGGGGAAGTTTGTAAAGAACTTTACTGGGTATTGTTGAGATGAGATTTCAAGCAAATAGAGCTCTTGGAAACATCAAGACTTGGCTAAAGGGTCTTGGGCTGCTTACTGGCATTTCTACTGCTCATTTCCCCAAATGAGCAGCAGTAGAGGCAACAGGAGCAGTTGAAAATCTGAGGATCATTAATAAAAGTAGATTATGTTTAGGTGTCATGAGTAAGCAACAAGGAAGGAAATCGATTTGCCCAGAAATTCTAGCTAAATGTGTACGTGTACAGCAATTTATCCCAAATGTTCTAAAAGAAAAGGATATTTATAGAAGGAATTTGTATCAATGTTGCTAAAACCTGTGTGGGCACCTTGTGACAACCACAGACATTTTTGTTCTTCCTGTAGGAATTGCTGTGTGCCCCTTGGTTTCTCATCTGTTCTTGTGCTCCATGTGCTCTGATCTCTGCCATGGAGAACAAACTGGTTTTAGTTTATTTAGTTAATTTAGTTACTAAAGATTGAGTTATTCTCTGGGTTCGAGAGATATTGATATATTTTCACAATCTATGGTCTAAGAATATTTGTTCACAAATTGCAAACTCTGTTAGCACTCAGTTTGTCAATACTTTATGTACTAAAACTATAGATTTTGTGGCAACCTTGTGATACAGATTTGGGATAAGGATTGCTCTGATCCCAACATTTCAGGCACACAGTCTAAACAATATTAGAATTATTTATCAGTAGTGTCCTTCACAAAAGCCAAATAAAATAAACTTTTCTTTATGAACTTATATTCTCTATATACAGCAGAACATTTGCATTGCAGTTATTTACAGTTAACATACTATGGCATTTCTGTTGAAACATGAATCTTTGGCATTAATTTGAGAATATTTGTATAAGGATTGGAAAAACACTGCACTAGGACCAATCACATTTCCAATGTTGTGAGGTTGGCAATGCCAGTAAATTATGTCTTGTATGTTTGATTCAACACTCGAGGTGGGTTTTTTTTCAAGAGTTTTTTTGAGCAACTATATGCTTTCTGTGAGCATCAGGGTCCTGATATAGCAGCTATCAAGACACGGAAAGGCAGCACGTTGAAATATATTTAAGGAGAATATATTTAAGATCAGAATATTTGCAGCCAATTTATAAGCATTGACAACTTTTTTCTAAGTATTTTGATAAGATTTCAATGTGTGTGTTATTCTCAGAAAACCTTGTTACGACCAGGAAAACTATAACACTATATAAAGTAATGTGAATAATCTGGTTACACTAAACAAAACAATGAAGCAAAATAAACTTCATTGATTTTAAGACAGACATTTTCAATAAAACCAGCCACCCACAGGCATATTTAATCACCTTAGTACACAGGATTTGATTTTCTATGGCAACTGAACATCTGCCAACTCCTGTAACTTCACAGATAGTTTGAATTTTTTGTTCCAATCCAGATGTTCACAGCACCCTTTGAGTCAATATTTGATGTTCCATCTGGTCCAGGTGTGTGGACCTGCTGCATTTATACCATTTCGATTCTTTAAATGAAAAATTTGTAAGCAATGTTGTTTACTTTTTAGTACTTAAGCTCCATCAGCCTCACTGAACTTAAGATACATTTAGCTAGGGCCCATGTGTTCACCTGAACATGACTGCTTTTTTCAGTCAGAATGTATACTACTAAAAGTATCATTTTACTGTTCTCTTAGAAAGATCCATCTGATCTTTTTCCTCTCTGAGTTTTTGAAATGCAAAATACCCTGGCTTTCAGTGGCATTTTGCGAGCCAGCATGAAATGATGAACCTCAGTGGACTATGTGGCTTGAATTACGTGATTCTCTTATTCAGACGAAGCCTGGCTATTACTACCTGCTCCTGAAGTAGGTTTCCATAAAGTAGAGTCTGCTTCCTGTCATTCATCTCCAGGGACACTTCCATAGGGTGATTATTCCTGTGACTGGGAGCAGTGATGCCTGAGAGTCCCAGGGAGGTTCCTGGAGCTATGCCTGCACCTGTGAACAAAGCTGGACAAACACTAGTCCTACTTCTTTACCACACCTAAACTGCACATGCTGTCTCTTTGCTTAGATATGTGTGTAAATGTCGTTCTTAGATACTGTTGGAGAGGCATAATCAGTCCTGATAATTTTAGATTGATAAATCTAATTTGAGCTAATTTGAATTTTGATGACAACTACTTCATTAACATTAAACAAAAATGGAAAAAGAGCAGAAAAAGCTTCTGAACAGTAAAACCTTAGCAAATGCAGATGTGATGTAGAAATGAAATCTGTTATGTGGCTTTCCTAACTGGTCATGCTTATTACAGTCTTTAATAATTTTATTTTACTAAAATGACTGTGCAGTTGATTAGATGAGGGAGAAAACTACATTTACCTAATTTTCAAGTCAGGCATTTTATTTTAGAAAACCAGGAGGTGCAAAGAAGTTAGGAATTTTGTTGTTTAACTTTGGTGTTACGGAGTGATGACCAACAATTTCATCTCGTGGCCCTGGGCATGAAAACTTTCCTGAACTGTTAGAGAAATTAAGACGCAGCACAAAGAGAACAATTCTTGACACATGATAAAAATTAGCATGCTTCAAAATCACAATATTTTATTTATTTCTAAGTTTTATGAGACTTTTGTTGTTTTTATTAAAAGTTGTTTTATAGGTATGGTGTCCCATCCCTAAGGGGAAGGGAGCACCCAAGACTCATAGATGTCTGTGATCAAAAACAAATTACAAAAGTCAGAGGGTCCTCAAAAACTTACAAAGTTTTATTAGTGAATTACACACTTGGCATGGGAATTGGAATGTTAGTTCATTTTCTTGTATAAACACATGGCGGTGGATTTTGAATAAGGGGTAGAGTGAAAGAGAAGAAAGAGGGAGATTAAAGAGAGGGAAAGGGAAAGACAGGAAGGAGACAAAGAAAGATCACCAGTTCTAGCTCCAGTGTTGATCTAGTTTTTGGCTTTCAGGGTTCTTGGGCCACTGCCCAGGCCTCATTGGGGTACCTTTTTACAGATAAAGTTACTCCTGCTTGGAGCCAAGTTCCTTGCTTTCTATGCAAATTAGATATCATGCACAGTTTGTTCTTTGAGATCCTTCTGAAAATAGGTCAGAGGGTTTCAAGGACCTTTGATGATCTTGATTCCGCGCTACTGACTCAACCTTTGGTCAACAGTCCATTCCCTCTTCTCAACCTCTTTCATGCACCTGTGCTCTGTTGTGGTGTGCTTATCTCCAGGAGCCATAACAAGGACATTTTTCCCAGAAAAGTGATGCCCTACCTCTCTATGGCTCCCTTTTCCAACCACATCCTGCTCTTTCTCACAGTGTGTTTTCACTAACAATCTTGATTGACTCTGGCTATCTCACTATCAGTGTTTGAGACACACACTTTAGCTCCTTATCTTCGAGGCTTCTACAACAGGAAAGGGAAATTTTAAATACAATTTTACTATTTATTAACACTAAATCCCTGGTCTATTTACAGACACATTGCCTTTTTGCAACATGAATTGCATGTAAAAAGGGTACATAATTATACTTGTATGATAAAAAGAATTCATACTGAATCCAAATCAGGAATCACTGACACAAAATAAGTATTTTGTTTACAAGTCAGAATTCTTCTGAAGTTGTATATTCTTATCAGAGTCGATGCTCACGTCTCATTAGTACAAAATGGAGAAGAACCAGTTTTTCTTGCTTTAAATTTTGCTGCAAATTTTAAATGCATGTTTCCAAGTCAGAATGTAAAAAAGTGCTCAACCAGAAGTGCTCATTACTTTGATATCACATGGACAAATTCTGCCCTTGGATATGTGTTTTTACATTCATGCGTAAGATGAGAATTTGATCCGCGATTTACAATTAAGCAAAGCCAAGATAAAAAGTAAAACTTTCAGCTTGCTTTAAAGAAACATGAAGCGATTTTATTTTGAGCCCAATCAAGCATACTTAACCCTAAATCTAGTGGTGCTTTTTCAAGACCAGAAAGCCTAGATTTTAGAGACATTTATGTTCTGCTTTTATGACATATCTTAGTACTTCAGTCTACTGGAAATCCATGTGTAAATGTCTTCTCTGTTGGGACAGTTTAAAGCTGCTTCAAGGGTATCAAGTCCTTATGGCTAGGTTTGAATATACCCTATGGTGGCTTGTTCACAATTGCTAACAGTTTTTCACATGTATATGGTCATAGTATCTGCAAATTAATAGCTCATTCATGACTGTGTTAAGTGTCAGGCCACAAAGCTGCTGCATCAATGAACTCTTCCTACATGATTTTATATTTTTTATATTTCATGATTTTTTACTATCTATGTTCATGTTACAGTACTTATAAAAGGCAGGAAATGTTTCACAGGAGAGGGTTGCATGCATTACATTGTTTCAGGAATGATTCTTCAGGAAACAGTATATTGTTGTGAGTTAAAAGACTGATGTGCACATATTAAGAGGAGGCTGAATTAAGATTTTCAGCCTTAGTGGAGAACAGGGACAGGTAACAGAAGCCCTGACATGCATCCATATGCCCACAACGCAAAGTAAATCAATCATGTTGTGACCACTGCAAACACTCAGAAGTGTGATGTGCCTAAACTAGGTAATGAATTTCATGTGCATACATCACACTTTTTAAAATATTACTAATACTTTTAATGTTTTTATTTTGTGCTTTTGACCCATTTATTCAACATATGGAATGCTGTTTGCTCTGGGGAAAACCAGACTTACCTGATGAAATGGGAATTTTCTGCAGAAATTAGATGTATAGTGAATGTGGTAGGGGACTAAGGGGTAGATACAGAATGTTCATTTCTGCCATGGACCTTCTGGTGTACTAGACAAGACTATGTTGGTATCATTGAGTTTGGTTTTGGATTTTTTTTTTTTTTGTGTGTGTGTCTCTGTATTAGTATAGTGATGACATGCAAGTGGGAAAATATGCACAGTTACATCACTTTAGAGTATATTGTAAGAAATAAAGTGACTTTTGTGGGTGACTCATAACTCTGGAGGTGAATAACTGACAAATTTAGTGAGAGAAATCCAATGCTGTCGTCCCGTTTTCTCAGAATTAAAGGAATTTCTCTGATTGTTAAGAGAAGCGCCTTTATGCTATATATTAACAGTGACTGTCAATGCTTCAGCAAAGTCTAAAAGTGATATAACACCTCACTACTTTCACAGTGTAAGATGTTCCTCCTGTTGGGGACCAATATTTTAAATAGTATCTGCAAAATGCAACAATATTCTATAATATTCAATATAGGTGGACAATCATCGCTCTGGTTCTTCTGGCCTCACTATTTCTGATACAAGCCAGGATATCACTGGCCTTCTTGGCCACACTGATGGCTCATATTTGCTATGATTCCATAGTTCATTGCAGTATTATACTATCAGCTATTTCTGTTTCGAGAAACACTCATAGAAAAGCTTGGGTTGGCAGGGATCTCAGACAGTCATCTCATCCCACCCTGGACTCACAACAGAGTTATTTTAAACCTCAGGTCATCTTGATGAGGGATTAATTAATTAGATATTTTAATATCTCCCAGGATGGAAATTCCACAGCCTCTCTGTGTTTTATTCAGCAATCAATTCATCTAAGAGCTAGACTGGGTTGGGTTTTTTGCTGTGAATACAGATGTTGTTATGTGCCCCTGCAGTCCTGTCTCGCATTTTCTATGGGATCTTCTGCATAGTTTTCATGTGCTACACTATTAACCAGACTGAATTTTGCTTTTTTTTTTTTTTTTCCCCAGAAGACTCTGTGATTGTTTTCAATTTTGTCTCTGAAGACCAGACAAGGAGAGTTCATGCCAACTAGATAAGCCACCTGAGGGAGTCTAAACAGAGAACTGTGGTGAGCCCATCTTACATAATTAATGGAAAAGAATAGCATCTCTAGAAAGTATCTTCGACCACCCAAGCTCTGACAGGTGTGAAACAAATGATTGTCTCAAAACAAAAAAAAATAAAATTAAATGTGTTATTAAAATAAATCAAAACAAAGTGTTCCAACTTGAGGAACAACTGCTTTTCTACTGACAGAAAAACATTTGTTTAATTTGCCTGAATTCACATATTCCATGAACTGTATTTTTCAAAAAATGGGAGATTTAATGTTTCTGCCCTGCCTGAATTAATTTTATATAATTAGAGATGAGTTTTACAAGTCTGAGGAAGTGAATTACCTGTCTGGATTTTACATTGTGAAGAAGTTTAAAATAAATTTTACCTCAAATTTAACAAAAACAGATTAGTATTTAAGCAGATTATATTTAAACAGACAAACAGCTGACAAGCCAAACAGAGGGTGCTCCATTCCCACTTGCTGTACTGCAGCTTTCCATGAGAATCCGACCCTCAGGCAAAGGGGCGCTTTGGCCTCCAAGATGATGGTGTGAGTGAAACAGGGTAGGAGGTAATGAGGGTCACCCCAGAGTCTCAAAAAGATTGAAATATTTTTTCCTTCTTCTCAGTGACCCATTCTACTCCACCTCAGCTGCATGGGAAGCATAAAACATTATACTACAATGGGAATTTATATGTAAATGAGTTTCACACTGCATTGAGAAGCAGATTCAAATCCTGAAGTGCCTGGAAGCCAGACCTTCAGATCAGGTCCCCAGTGGCTTTTAGTAAATGAAATTCCTTAGTACAGGGCTAATGTTGCTAATGCTGTGATTCTCCACACCCAAGCAGGAATGGATTAATTTTTTCCATAGATCTCTAGTATACACATTGGAAATGGTAGCCCAAGAAGAGTCAATGCCATTCAGATGTGTTTATTCACTTTATATACAAAATTGTTCTGGTACTTCTGTTTAGTTCTTAATGATTAAAAAAAAAAAAAAAGAAAGGAAAAAAAAAGCTAAAAAGAAAAACTTCCATAAATGAATAATCACTTGAAAATATTTTTCCTGATTAAGTCAACTGCATGTAAGACTGGTTCCTTGAAATGTGACAACGCTTCTAGATATTTTGAAAGAGAAACCTATGTTTTAGGAATTTTATTTAAAGAGAAACAAGTGTTCTAAAACCTGACAAGTCCACTCCCCTAACAGATCAAATGATTCCAATATTGTGGGCATGTCTCTCAATGCATGTGGAATATCCTGTGTCTAAATTATTTGAATAAACATTCTTTGACTTTTTCATGTCTGCATACGTATAGTTTTTTGACCTTCAGAGTGTGCATGTTCATGTGATGATCCAGCTTCAATTGGCACAATTTATGTAGAAAAGCTTCTAAACATCAAGATTAAAAGTGCACTACAATTATTTGTCTGATTCTGTTCACTATGAACACATTGCAGGGGTTATAAAAATGAGAAGCTTTTTACATTCCTCTGTTTCAGTGGAAAAAAAAAAACCCAACAAATATAATATTAGAAGTTATTTAGGCAAGGAAAAAACAGAACAGAAAGCATTATCAGGCCCCGCTGTAATATTTTAATACACCATGTTTTGAAAATTGTCTATAATTCTAGTGCAAGGCTCTCAAAAGATTGTAGTAGAATTGAAAAGAACATCAAGAAGGAAGACAAGGATGAACACAGATACTAGACAGACTCTGCATGTAGAATGTCTCACTAGACTTCTCTGACTGAAGAGAAATGAAGAGAGGTGGTATGGCAGATGACTGTGAAATCACATGTAGGGTGAGGCAGGTTAAAAGAAAATGAAGCTGTATGGAAGTGCCTTAGTGTTTCAGGGTCTGTAATAATAGAGATCAGCTAATTACAACCCTACAACCTTACACTGGAGCTGCCTGGAACCACACAAGCAGTTTTCCTTGCATTCATGCTGGTGTCAGTGGTCTCATGCCCCCACACCTGCAGATTCTGATGATGTCGTATGGGTTCTCATGAGAAGCAAGAGCCTCCAGCATGAGAAACATCCCTGCTTAGCTTTCTTCAGCCTTGTTTTGCTGATTTCAGTTTATACTGGGAAAACCAAGCTCAACACACAACAAAGCAGGTAACAGTCAATTAAATACTTGATAAACACTACACAGAAATACATGTGCATGAATACTTAAAAGCTGATCAATAGGCATTTCTGATACCTCAGTACTGTGCTTCAATCAGTGCTAATAGCATGACAAAAGGGAACATCAATAGGGAGTTTAAGCCAATCCTCTTGGAAAGTAGGTAGTACTGGGGAAAAGAGTAGTGAAACTAAGGGACAAGAAATCAGGGGTACTAGAGGTACACTCAGGAATGTGAAAGCCCAAGTTACTAGGTGAAGCGGCAGATGGTGTAACTGGAAGGTTCATAGAGTTAGATGAGCTAGGAAAGCCTTCAAAGACAGGAGAATGAAAAGTAGATACAGATGGGTTTGTCCCAAATAATTGGAAGTGCACACACTGTATTTTTTTGTTACAGTCATCTTGGTGTCTTGTTAAATTCTGCCCTGAAACAGGGTGAAGATGCTGCAGTGTTGTGGCTGTGAGACGTCTCCTGTATCTAACATGTCCACTCGTGGCTGTAGAGATGACATCCTTTGCTTGCATCCTTAGAGATAACTGCATGTGAAAAGGACCATGGCAAATATTTTAATTCCAGATTTGTGAGTAGCTTCAGGTTGAATGTAAATTTTGTGACAGTTCAACATAATAGCACAGGAATAGAGACGTGTTTTCTTGTGTTCTCATGGGAACCAGACTGCACTTGTGACTAGTGTCCAGTCTGTCAAAACCAGTCAGATGAGCAATACTGGGGTAGAGCCAGCAGGGAATGTTCTCTCAAAATATTTTCCTCTACTGGTCATGCTAAATCTTAGCATGCAGCTAACACTTTGGTGTGAAAGGAAGCAGAAGTAAGCTAAAACTTGTTCCCCTGATAATCTCAAAAGTCTGCAGAGGAATTTAAAAGTTACCAATTTCATTTAAAAACTAAATCAGCTGTTACTCTTAAAATGAGCTGGACATCTGTAATAAGAGACTGCATTTCCTTCCTGGTTTCTTAACCATCAGTGTTTACGTACTGGAGAGCCAGTACACCTCAGACACCCTGAACATTACAAATATATCAAAAGGACCCCAGCAATATGCCAATATTGAAACAACATTAGCAGGCTTTATATATTCAGCAGTTTCTCTAGAAAGATAGAGGCTAGAATTTTCAGATGGATGTGAGAGGCTTAAAGAGCGAAAACTCTATTACTTTTATTGAGTTTCTCACACTCCCTCTGTTTGACTGGATCATTGCAGAATTATCTGCAACTGTATAAGTCAGATTTTATTCATACACAGAAGGAGCCATACATCCCAATGAGATTGGGGCATACAATGCATACCACTCTAATGCATACCTTCCTTACATTCGGCCAGTCTGTGGCAGAGGGCAGTGGTTGACAGCAATACTATCTGCTGTGCTGGCAGCCAATGTGAGAGGCAGGCAAGGGAAAATGCTGGTGATCTTATCATGGCTGTCAGTGTATGTGAAATTAGGGATCAAATTGTGAGATATCCAGGATAGTCACCATGAAACTGCCTCCTAAGAATCCTGTACTGTAATTGTTATGAGGAAATATTGGAAAGTGATTTGGAAAACTGTGAAAGTAAATGGACTGCCTAGTCATTCAGATAGCATGATGGTGGAGTATGGATGAATCCTCTGAACCTCAGAGGTTCTCTCATGTCTGCTTCATTGCATGTTGGTGTTTCCAGACTAGACTGTGGCATTCTGGGCAGCCTCTGTGGGGACAGTGTTTGGGTTTTGTTAGGTACTGGTGGCTTTGGGTATTTTCCTGTACCAGGCAATATGCTCCATTTTGAAGGTCCTAAACAAAACAAATGGGAACTAGCCTTGTGACATGTTAAAATTTTCTGAAAGCTATTTCATTATAGTGTTCTCCTTTTTATTAAGACATATACAAACATTTTACATATACATTAAGGATATGCTGTAAAGATTTTTTTCCCCAAGCTTGTGAAATGCAGATATAGTGATGAGGAGAGCAGGACTATGAATGTGCAAAGAGCAAAAGAAGAGAAAATAGAATGAGAAGACATGCTTCTTGCCTTGGAGGCAACAGGAAAAAGGTTTATATGATACTAATAGAAATGGTTTTCTTTTATGTTCAGAATAAAGACACTGTTGGAAAACAAAATGGAACAGGAGCCAAGGAGCCAAATGGAACAAGGAACTTTCCTGACATCTCTAACAACAATGTTAAAGGGGAATATGCTAGAAATACATTGTTTCGTAGAAACAATGAGCTGTAGCAGAAGGATGTGAGGTGAAATTTATGGAAACAGAAGTAATTTCAAAATCTGCACGGAGAACATGCATAAATGGTAACCGAGTAAGCGATCTGGAAAACACAGAGTTGAAAATCTGTGGTATCTGGAATAACTAACTCAAATAAATGAATCTAATCTATATATTATATTGCCCAATGAACGACATGGAAGTGCATGAGACAGAACGAGGTATAATAAGGGATTCTCAGAAAGTTTAAAAGAGCACACATTGTTCTACTGCTGTAGGATGTACCTAGCTCAGAAATCACTTCACAATGTCAATTACTAGTTATATTTTCCTTGATTTGAAGGCCAACCCCCCCATATTTATAAAAGCAGACAATATGAAGATAAATATGAGAAACAAAAGGCTGTTTTACCTGGATGAAAATGGGGTTAATAGAAAACATGGTGTCATTTTGATAAAGTAAAGGAGCGTCTCAGGGATAAAAGTTTTGATTTGTATTATTTTGTACTCCTAGCCTGAAATTCAAGTGAAATGTGGCACAGTACGTGCTTATCCACAAAGGCAACAGAAAGATCAGTCAGGACAAAAAGCTAGCAGAATTCCAGAGTACAGCTGCTCAAAAAGCACCAAAAGAAATGTATCTTAATTCCCCTCTTTTTACATGCTACTTCCCAATACATGATACTTCCCAATTTTTCTATTTCAGACCAAAGAAAAAGTGACAAGATGCCTTAAGTAAAAGCAGTTTTCATGCTTGATTTTT